>JARHVA010008061.1:0-562159 GCA_037957365.1 Torreya grandis
CTAGATCGTTAGACCTGTCACCAATTACATAGTAACATAGCTCCCCCTAGGACCCTGATTGATTTTTAAATCTCCCCCTTAGTCTATAAAACCCATGCATACATGTAGGATCTTCAAAAATAGCTACCATCAACTCATACAACAATATGAACACCGTAACACTATGCAATCTCACATACCAATGTTCTTAAAGCACCTTGCAAACCTAAAGATGTAATCCAATAATACCAACATACTTGGATGAAACTTATAATATACTAACATGCTCATCTGAAACTGAAAATGACATCTTATTTTTGAAAATTTCTTCAATAATCTTCATTTTCTTCACTAAGCCTACTTAGACTCCTTGTAGCTCAATCTGGCCACTGTAGACCTCATAACTCTCTATATGTGAAATTTTGGATCATTAAATTTCATATCTAGAGCACTCTCATATTCCATTTCATGCATTCCAAAAAAAATCACTTAGATCTATCTCTGTAACATACTTCTTTCATAAAGATACTAGTTAATTAACCCTCCATTTGGACAAATTTACCTCGATAGAACCAACCATACACTTTCATAAAAATTTGAACACATTTTTGATCACCCATTATGCCATTATAGCTTATGAGGAAGCCTCAGATCCCAAATCCATATGAAAACCACTTTCAAGCATAGACCAAAACACAAGAATCTTAAGACCAGAAGGGTCAACTTACTTATCTCCAGTCAATGTCATGACTTGAAACTGCTCCCACACTTGTAGGTCACCTATCCATACTTCTAGACCAAATTTAAATCTCCCACTCCATTGGTAACATAGACTTATTTTAGCTTGGTTTTGACTTTCTCCTCTTTGGGTCGAAATAGGGTCAATAATGAGAACATAAAATTTAAAAAAAATCTTTCAAAACACCTTTGATGCATGAATCTACCTATAACATGTCTTGAACACATTTGAAAACCTTATTGAGAAAAAAATCTTTATGACACATCTTCATTCATCAGATAACCATGAAACCAAGCAAACTAAGCACATAGGTTCATTACCTATAATAGTCACCTTCACCAAATGGTCAAACACATACTTGAGCACCTCATGTACATCATCAAACCTTTTCTCCTACTTAGGAATGCCAAAAACAACTTATATCAACTTTATCTAATTGTATAGCCTCAATAAAATAGCAAAAATCACATTGGACACAATCTAGGTAGTCATTACTACCAAAATTTGTCAACTCTAACTTTTAACCTTAAAACTCACATCTGTGCTCATCAAAGACTCATAACTACCTAGGAATGATTCATGACTATCTACCTCATGACCTCATACAAATAGCTTCATCCATCTCCTTTATATCAACACCTATACCAAGCATTCATAAATGATCAAAAAGATACTTTAGGACCAAAAGACCTAAACATACCTCTTTGAACAATTCTTGCTTCTAACTATCTTCTTAGGTTAACTTGAATATCTAAGACAATTAGGAAAAACTTCAATATGAACCTTGATTCATAAACCATCTTTACTAAACTCTTCTTTAAGACTTTTTATATATACTCAAAGAATCAATTTCAATAAGCATTGTTTGGCTTTGATAGGAAACTCAAAACTTGTCATCTACAAAATATTGGGATCTTGTTAAAACTTCAAGAACATCCTTGGGGAATATTCAACATGTCAACTCACTCTTTGATTCAATCTCAAGTTTTGGAACTTATGAAAACTAATTCTTATCTTGAAGAACATTGGTCTTGAAAACCAATCCTCAAATCACTATCTTTTACATCTTGATCTAGCTCTTCAAATATGATATCAAAGGATTAATCTCACCTTCATAGTTAAGACCTTGTTATGAAAAATTTCTCTCCTATATGACCTTATGAGTTCACCTTGACAATAAATAAATAGGACATTCACCATAAAACCTTCAAGATCACTTTCAACAATCTCCTTCAAGCTCACAAACAATCTTGTGAAGCTACAACAATAAGAAACATCTTCATAACTTATGTGACCTTGTTATGATATAGGCTTATTTGAACCTATTGAAGCATTACACATGTTTTCCAAGCACTCTTATAAATCCACAAATATATTTGATAATCTCAAATCTTATATGCTTAATAATCATACAAACAAGAATGTACATTTAAACCTTTATAAATTATGATGTCTCAAATAGACCTCAAATAGGTCTCATCAACATGCTCAAGCTTCTTTAGCTTGATGATCAACTCATCCTTCACTTGCAAACTTCTACCTACTTACTTTACCAATATTCCCTCACATACCTTCCTTATATCACCTTCAATATTCTTTATCATTCAACTAAAGTTTTATCTTTTATTTGGCTTCAACATAATTATTATCCATTGCAATATTCCTTCTTTGACAAACCTTCATGCTTGAAAAACCATCTATAATATAAAATAACTTACCTTAGCTTGAATGAAGAACAATCCAACTCTTAACATCCATCTTCTTATCAAATAAACTATCAAATCTCATCAACCCTTGAATTCAAAATTTATAAGACATGAAGAACCATGACATCAAATAGGCTATCATATTGATCATCACCAATTCTAACAACTCTACCAACAAGTTGACTTAGGTAGACACCAACAACCAAGTTACTCATAAGATCACCTTCAAAGATGATTAAGCCTCAAAAAGGACATAATTTGATACCTATTTTTATAAGTAGCTACTAAGAGTGGGGGGTGAATCATTAGTCAACAATGCTTATTAAAATTTGAAACCCATTCATCATGCATGAACATGAAAGCTTATACATCAAAACATGAACAAGATCATAAATCATATGAACACACCATTTATGTGTGAAACCCTATAAGGGGTGAAAACCAACTCTCAAGGTTTAAAAATAATTGATTATAGTCATATAAGGATATCACAAATATTAGACTTTAGACTAGCACCAACTGATCAAGGAGTATCCACCCCTCAATTTAGTCCAACACAAACTAGACCCTTAGCTAGCTCCAAGTATCAAGGAGGATATAAACCCTTAGGTGATTAATCACCAAATTAATCACCTCTAATCTTATTTCCACCACTACTCTGATGTCTTCTAAACCTAATGATGATCTTCTCTTACTCTAACACCTACAAAACTATTTCTCTTCACCATGTAGGCACCCCTAGCTCATTCACTCAACCAAGTCACCCTTTAGACTATTAGGTCTATTGAATTTTTAGCTCATGAATCTAATAATTCAAACATGAATAATATTCTTCACCCTTTGAACATCCTCAATGACCCATCTCTACTCCTTGACTGAGCTCTTCTCTTTGCTTTTGTCCACACCCCAACTCATACATTTAAATAGGCCAAATAGACTTAGTATATATACCACTCTTTCATTTAACCCATATTGGTCAACCAAGATGATTTAAATACTTTTATTACCATTATAAAATATCCTCATATATATTAAATGAATGGTAAAATCTCTCCATAGGTCATCCATTTCCCTTAAGACCCAAAAAACAATTAGGCCTAATAGAAACCTAAAGGAATTAGGCCTGCAAACCAACATGATATGCCTTGGAATATTTGGCCATCCTTTAGTCTTCACCAATAGATAAATACCTAAAATATATAATTTCTCACTCCCAATGGATCTTCAACATCTGTAACTCTAACTCCACTACTCCATCCAAGCCATTCTCTCTCTCGTTCTAAGACTTGCAAACACCCAAAAAATAGTACGAAGAAGAACTGAGGCATAGTGCTAATTTTATCAAATAAACACATAAATAAATAAAATGTATATGTCTTAAATAAATTTTTAAAAAACACGTCAAAATTCATTTTTTACCTTCACATAGCTCACACAGGTCCAAACCAACTCAAACTAGTCATGCACATTAGAAACTCAGTCAAAGATATTTGACTACTCCAACCAAAATAAAGACAAAATATGAATAAAAAATAAATTTAATAAATTTATAACACTCATATAATACCATAAATCTCTCAATCACCTCAAACTCTGCTCAGAATAGCTCAAATTAGCTTCTCCAAATAGGCCACTTCAGATTGCCTACAAGCTCCAAAAACTAGTCATGTAGATGATATTATCTATCACATGAAAGAAAAATCTAATAAAATATAATCCTAAATAATATGTTATATTTTATGTCTATATCAATCTCAAGTATATATTTCTCTTTTTCAACCAACTTCCATTGGTCTAACAGACCAATTCCTCAAGTTACTATCTCACAATCTTAACACAAAAAAGTCTGCCATGATCAATGGTAAAAAAGAACACTTGTAGATATTTTAAACCTATTTTGATGGATAATAATGAAACTAGGAGACTTATAATTCAACCCCATATGCTTTGGATATCTCTAATCATCTTGAATCACTTCAAACTAGCCTTACCAAAAAGACTACTTTAGATTGTTGTTATTCTCCTTTAGGCCTCTAGTGACTAGACAACATTGAACTTATATAAATTTGAAAAAACAAGATTAATACCACTAAAATTTTCCATATCCATTTGGTATAATTACTAATCTTCATCACACATCCATTAGTTTCCCTGGTCATATTCATAAATCTCTCATAATATTAAAATTATTGTTAAGAAGCACTTTCTTATGGGACCCACACACAGTCAAGAGACCAAAAATACATTAAAAAAAATTTAAGAGTCTTATAAAAACCTATAATAATCATATTTTATCACCAAATCCATTTTAAGTCCAAACTATCAAGATCTTCTCTATTAGGTCTAAGATAGGGGTTTTGATACTCAAAAATCTCCTTAGCTTCTTAGCAATTGTTCATACATTTGTGCCCATTAACTCCTAAACCAATGCTTGTAAAATATTCCTATGGAAATTCATAAACTTATCCTAAAGTATCATCTCCCCATGTAGACCCTACATATGCCAATGAACACAAGAAAGTCCTTCTCATGCTCACTAGACACCTTTCTAGCACCTCTTAAAGTCATAAGATCCTTTTTCTAACTTCTTACTTCAAAATTTGACCTTTGAATTGGTAAATGAACTTTACCACTCCTTTTTGGTCATCTCCCATGTAGATATAAGCTTAACCATTCTGAAATCACTCTTTGACCCTTCATAAGGCCTCACAAGCCCACCTAAGCCAACTAGGTCAATGGCCAAACTATCTTGTAGAACACTAGCCATGTTTTTAAAACCATATCTCTAACCTCTCAACATCATATACATGTAAAATATGCATATTACAAGCATCCTAATCACAACCAAGATGGATCTTCTTCATGATTGCTCATACTAGCTTACCAAGCCTATTAGGCCTAAAGCCAATAGACCTACTAGCCACTTGAAGACACATGTAAGGACTCCAATTTCTTTCTAAAATACATGGAAACATCATGTAATCTATCTCCATGCTCCATGACATCCTCACAAACCTCCATACAACCAACTACTACCACAAGCTCTCACTAACAACCAAGTACTAAGATCATGCAAATTAGACTCTCATACCATTTTGTCATCACTAATTCCACTTGACATCAATGATAACACATCACTACGAAAAAAATCCCAACACTTAAAACCATTTTATTAAAATTTTCATACTTCCCATCTTGAATTACTGTGATTAATTTGATTTCCACTTACATTTTGTTTTTATTTTCATACTTCCCAACTTGATTTAGTATGATTGATTAACTTTATTATTTGTTTTGTTTTTATACCATTGGTTTTTTATGTGTCTTTGATTTTATTACCAATTTTCATACTTCCCAATTTTATATAGTATGTTTTTTTATTTGTTTTAATTTGGTGCAAAAATTTTACATAGTTTGAAAACATTTGTTGTATTTTTTTTCCATCTTTGGTTCATTATATTTATTCATATTTTATTTTTACACATTTCCCATTATGATGTAGTGTGTGTTACATTTATTTTTATTGACTATACTTTTCCAAATCATTTTTATTTTTTTTAATTTCTAACCATGCATGTGTATACCATAATTCTAGAAAGGAAAACATACATCACATATTTCCCATAGTGTAGTCATATAAAATGCAAAACATTCATAACTTGAGTGTGGCTTATGACACCCAAACCATAGGTCCCTTCTACTTGCTTTCATAACCCTCATAGGCAATTTTTTGACTGACTCCCATTCATTTATAGCCTTCTAGACCTGATTCTAGCTCATCCAGGCTTCTCTTTCCATAATAAATCTATCCCACAAGTCCTGTTAGCTTAGGACTATAGTTCCCAACTTGGACTATAACATCAAGCCCTCTAGTGTCCATTTTCAGTGCTCCTATCCAAGTGTATTTTTATCGCTAATGGTCAATTCCTTCTATATTTAATCCCTCTTCTTATTAGCCTAATGTGAGCACATTCAACCCATGACCAATAGACTCTTATAAAATCCCATTCAAAGTTCATTTAGAAAGGGTTAGCAATTATCACAAAGCAAACAAAAATACAAGAAATACCATCAAGGCAATCTTCCCTATTCTTTACATATAGCCATACAATATAGTTTCTAGCTTATCCAACTACCTACACTAGTTCCTAACCACCTCAAGCACATCCAATTTAACATTTTATATTTTAATACACACTATTGCAAAAATCACATCAAGTGGGAGAACTACATATGGCTTGATCCCTCTTCGAAGCATTGGTATGTAGGTAGCATGCCGACATATGAGGTGTGGATACACATTTAGTGAATCTTACACACACTAACCCACCTCTTTCTCAAAGTTGGTCAAAACATAATGGAGTCTAGGGTTTGAAGATACAATATGGTTTATAAGGAGTTCTATGGATATCTAGTAGTCAAAACTTCATAGACAGGGTCACACAGACATAATGAATAAAACCCAAAAAGCTTTTGTCTCTTGGATAATAATGGAAGAAGTGGACTACAATCCTAGACCCACTAGTGTCCTTTTTTGGCACTCCTATCTAATCATAAAATGAAGGCCAAATCTTGATTTGTGATAATGTCCCAGTCTAGCATAGTGAATTCTAGACTCTGTCTCAGTCATCTTAGTCTATTTCCAGCTAAGTCTGATTTTCTCTCCCTTATTACTATTTTAAGAAAGGTTAAATTTGTAATTAAATTATATAAATCAGTAGCTTAATTATTGCATACTCATTTACTGATTTTACTACTCAAACCTTTTAACTAAATTAGGAACAATAAACCAATATTCCCAAAATAATTAAATCATTTCATGAACTCAACTTCATTCGCACATAAAAATCCTAAAAACCTTGGGGTAAATTTCCTACTATTTTTTCCTATATTTTTATAATTTTTACCCACATAATAAAAATAGAAATTATCATTAAATTTTAAAATTTCCTAGTAATTTTAAAATAATTTTCTTTCAAAGTCTAGTTGCCCATAATAGGTCCCAATAATTTTCTAATTTTTGACTAGCATATTTAAAACAAAAATTTAAATTTAAAAATTCAATAATAATTTTCAAAACTAATTATTTTTAAAACCTTAATGGCACATACTAGGTCCTGTTAACTCACAAATCATCTAATAAACTTATGATTTTTTACTTGCATATCTAACTTAGAAATTCACTTTAAATTTCAAATTTTCATAATAATTTGTCAAATACTCATCTTTCAAACCCTAATTGCATACACTAGGTCGTATTGCTTCTTGAGGTATCACCTTACATGTTTGTGAGATTTGTGAGCTTTGTATCCTTTTTACAAAAAATTTAGTTCATTGTTTTTAGGACTTTACATTTTCTATATTATGTACTTTCCTTCTCTAGAACTTTTCGTATTACAAATTGTTACAAATAATTCAAATAAATTTCAAATTATTTCCCTACTTTAATAATGCCTAATATACCAGTTTTGATGAAACTGATAAAAAGGAACTTCAAGAACCCTTAACTAAACACCTTGACACATAAAATGATATTCTTATAATAATACAAGTAGAACAATAAAGAGTGAACAGTGATCAATCTTCTCAAACCATAGAGTAACTAGTTGCACATGACACTATAATGGTAACTATGTCTTAACAACCCCCTATAGCAGCTCAACCTTCTTCTATGCCACCAATTACAACTAGTACATCTTTGCCTCGTAATGTGGAAACCCTTGTGTAAGAGATAATATCTCTTCAACCCAAGGTGCTACATCTTGACCAAGGTGCCTATAGACCTATGCAAGATTTGGATTCCTTTGGTCTACTACATACACCATTGGCACATCACATTGTCTCTACACACTTGAAACAAAGGTTTGGTTCAACCCAAGCTTACTCTTTATGATGGCAAGGGTGATCCAAAGACACAATTGAGAGTTTTTCATGTAGAGTTCTTGAACTATGTGCTAAATTATTGGATACTAACCAAGTTATTTCCATGGAGCCTAAAGGATTATGATTTACAATGGTTCTATAGTCTACCAAATTAATCAGTTAATGCATTCAATCCCTAACTCATTTTAGCATTAACATTGGTGATAATATTTCCTATGCCAAAGTTACATAATAGAAACAAACGGTAAATGAGCATCTCATGGATTATGTTCTTCAATATAAGATTATCTTGGTTAAGATGACTAGCCCCATGGCTAATCAAGAGTTACAATATATCTTTAGATAGAGTCTTCTACCAGCTTTGTATGAATCAATAATGTTCTAAATATTCTCTTCCTTCATTGAATTGTGTCACACATTAAATTAAATGGAAGTCAAACTAATTTCAATGGGTAAACTCAAGTCCACAAACATATTAGAAGCAAAAAATAAGAGTAATACAAAGTCCCATACAAAGTCAAGGTCAATGATAACAAGATTCAGAATCAACCTAATATTAATGTAGCTTTTGAGCCCCTTTAGCATGTGGTTTTATGATCACCTCCTCAGTGAACATTTACCAATTTACCAATTTCTCTAGCTAGAGTTTTACAGCAACTATTGAATGTAACATCATATCTCTCCCTCCTATTCAAAAAGTTGATCTAGCAAAGCCTTTTTCATTCAGACATGATCAACATGAATTTTATGAGTTTCACAAGGTACTAGGCCATTAAAAATAGATGCATTAGTTTGAGTCACAAGATACATGATTTAATATATGTCAATCATATTGATCTTGGTACTTCAATTGAACCTCTTTAAGCAAAGAAAACATAGGATAAAGCTTTGAAAATATTCTCAAATCCTTTTTTACATCATTCTAAACAAGAGACAAGGGAAACATCAGGAGTTCACCATGCATATCATGCACATCTACCACTAGATACATATAGGACACCTTCAGTTGATTCACATACTTGGAGTAACATGATTTGTGTATACAATTCTCGAGTTCTATCTAGACCTTCCATCTCCTTCTCAGAGTAGGAGATAGTCAAGGATAATTTGGATTATCATGCACTCTTTATCAAATATTACATTCATAATCATCTTATTCATAGTGTTCTTATTGGTAATGGATCCAACATGAACATGTATACTATGACATTATTGTAACATTTTATATATTTAGAGTAGGATATTAATTTGATGCACACATTTATCAATAAATTCAATGGACACATACATAGTTCATTGGATGAGATTGTACTTCTTCTACATGTTGGTCCAACACATGTGGCCACACCATTCACTATTGTCCCTAGTGTAGGAGTTTTTGATATGCTACTTGGTCAACCATATATTCATAAACTTTGAGAACTACCTTATACAATTCATAGATGCATGAAATTTATTCACACTAATCAGGTTGTTATAGTTGGTGGAGTTCCATATGAGTTACCACTCCCCACTTTAGATTCGTCCACTATTTTTTAGTCACCATTTTCATCTTCACCACCAATTTTAGTTTATCCACCATTTATAGTTCCTCTTCTAGTTCTGATTCAAACATAGTTAAGACATCTATCACCAACATAGAGAGTTCATATGCCTCCATAGAGGCCTCTTTTAGAGTATCCATAATTTTAGGATTCTAGATAACTTATAGCTATAATATTCACACCCAAGGTAGTATCATTAAGATATCATGCATTTACACATAAAACACATGTTTAGAGAGCTTCTCCTATTTCCAAATGGATCCCTAAGATTCCTATAGCTGATCCACTTCTCCGAGTTACATGGGGACACCATAGTCAATTTCCACTTTAGATATTTTAGAGAATATATAACATATACATATTTTAGAGCCAGTCTTAGCATTTCTATCATGCTTCACAATTATGCATGATTCCTCTACTTGATATATGACAACATGATAGGGAGTCTCCCATGAGACTCATTTGTTAGTATCATATCTTCTTAGTCTTAATTTTACATAGTCTCCTCATGCTTGATTGTACATAGTTCCTTTTTAAATTCTTGTACATAGTCTTCTTTTAATTAATTATACATAGATCATAACATTTAAAAATACAAAAACATATCTCAAATCTCAAAAATTCATAAACATTTAAATATCTCAAAATCCAAAAACATTCATATAATTTCAAATCCAAAAACATTCAAATAATTCAAAAACACCAAAAAGAATTTTATTATGTGCATCATCTATGTTTTACAAAACTACTACTATGATAGACTTACATTTGTTGTTTTATGCTCTATTTTGTTGATTCATCTACATTACCATGCTTCACTTGATATTATTTGAGTGTGTGTAGTGACACCCAACTCCTTGATTGCTTCACTCTACCCATTGAGGGGGCATCTTACTTTTACATTTGAGACACACATCGATATATCTTCACCCTGGGGGCATCTTCTACATGACTACACCATCTAGGTTATGTAATTCCTACACTACAAACTCTAATTATCATGTTGATGTACTTTATTTATTATCTTACATATATTACTCTATCAACACTTAGTAGTACATAACACTTATGTATTTCCTAGCATCTATATAGTCTTGAACTAATATGTCTTGCATACTTTCACATTCTTGATTTGATTAGTTAGATGTGATTATATTTACAATATTTACATGCTTTCTTTTCTTTCATTGTGTATCTTGATCTGATTGCATTTCTTAGTTCATGTTTGTCTCCTATATGTGCCTTAGGACATTTACTAATGTCCTTTGATGTTATGATTGTTTGTGCCTTAGGACATTTTCCAATGTCCTTTGATTTTATGATTGTGTGTCTTAGTACATTTACCAATGTCCTTTGCATATACTCTTCTATGTGATTGTGGCCCTCATGCTAACCTTCCTATTTTTAATTATATGTGTATATGCAATTTAAAAATGCCTTGTATGCTTTCTTTCCAATTTTATTGACATGTTCCTATGTCCCTTATTTTCTTATATCCTTGGATACTTTTGTATGCTTCTATCCTTTTGTTTTTGTTTGATTATTTGATTTTCAATTGTTTATAATTCCATGATCTACATCATGCATTCTCTTGTTTTCTTGGATGCCATTATTTACATCATGATCTATCCCTCCTTGAAAACTAACAATTAACTAAGCTTATAGTTCTGATACAATGATTTGTGCATGTTACTACATTGTTACATCTATCTAGGCATACCCCTATTGATCTAACAATATTTCACTACAAACCATGCTATATCTTAAGATATTTTGTTTATTATCATTGCTATATCATGTATCTTTATATCATAATAGACTTTTAGGGCTCTTTATTTTGAGGGTAGTCATTATAGGGTCTTCATTACTACCCATAAAAGAGGGGGTAACAAATAGGGGTTTTGTCATAGAGATCAGAGCTCATAATAGTCAAAAATTCAACTTTCAACACACCTAGAATAATAACCAGACTTCAAACTAGGTAGACTATACCAAGTAGATAGTGATAGTTTCATAATAGTCATTATATTTAGCCTAGGACAATAGTGTTGAGATTGGAATACAATACTAGTCCCTCTAGTGTCCATTTTTGATGATCTTGTCCAAATAGTAGAAAACTAAATTTTCCAAAATTAAGAAGAAAAGCAGGTTTGACTACAATTCTTCATAATAATACTAGTCAAAATTAGTAATTTTTAGTACACTTTTGCTCATAAAATCCAAATATAGGGGGCATCATGCACGACATGATGACTCTCACTTCCAATTTTAGATAAGATAATTGGTATAAATTCCATATTAGAATCCATGTTTCAGACACCAATGATTAGGGGTAATGTACATGGCATATTTATTTTATTTTCTTTCCAATTTTAGTACATTACCCAGGCATTCTCAGTATTTGCATTCCTTATTCCATCTACAAGTGGTTGGCATCATTTCAAAGTGGATTTCATATAAGCCTAATGTCCAGATTTTGTAATGACTTTCATATAAGCCTATGCCTAGTTTTGGAGTGGCTTTCATAAAATCCTAATCTCTATATTTTGGAGTGGCCAAGAGTGGCCTAGTTTCTAGCATACATTTGACTATCCACACCAACATTTTCAGATTATAGAACATTCATGAGCTTTAGGAGCCATATCATATGATGCACATTTTATATTGGTATTAGTTCATAGCTTAACTTCATGGGGTAATGATGGAACCAAAGGACTAGCTAGCCTTTATATTCTTGAGCCGCCTATTTAGAGGGATTGGACACATAGTCCAAACATCGATCAACACATGCATGATGACCTAGATTCACTTAGTGGGTGATGATGGAGCCAAAGGATAGCCTTTGCATTTTTGAGATACTCTCAAGGAATTGAGAACTCAACTCTGTTCATGATATTACTGTTGGCATAACATCATCATGTACATATCCAACATCACTCAACATACTCAACATCATAATAGGTTTTGTATTGGTTCGTGTAACTAGTGAGGTGTATTCATTCCTTTCTCTCTTACCCACTTTTGTACGTTCTTATTTTAGATATAACATATTTGGTAAGAAATGATCTACTCTTTTTTTTATTATAGATTCAAACTTTATAGCTTGCTCTCTCTATGCATACCCAACATCACATAGCTTCATGAGATTAACTCTTGTAGGTAAGTTTTGTATATGCTTTCTATTTTTCCTTTATCTTAGTATTTTGCTTGGTTTCATTACTATAATTAGTAACTTGAGTGTGGCTTGTAATACCCAGCCCATAAATCCCTCCTACTTGGTTTCATGACCCTCATAGGCATCATTTCATTGATTCCCATTCATCCATAGCCTTCTAAACTTGATCTTAGCTCAGCCAGACTACTCCTTCCATGACAAATCTATCCCTCTAGGTCATGTTAGTTTAGGACTATAGTTCCCAACTTGGACTATAGCACTGAGCCCTCTAGTGTCTATTTTTTGTGCTCCTATTTAAGTCAATTTTTAGGCCCAATAGTTAGTTCATTCTAGTTCTTATCCCTCTTCTTATCATCCTAATGTGAGCACATTCAACCCATGACCAATAGACTCCTATAAAAACCCATTCAAACTTCATTTAAAAAGGGTTGGCAATTATCACAAAGCAAGCAAGAATCCAAATAATACCATTAAGTCAATCTTCCCTATTCTTTGTATGTATCCATCTAATATAATTTCTATCTTATCCAAATCCTTACACCAATCCCTAGCCACCTCAAGCACATCTAGTTTATCATTTTTAATCTTCATGCACACTATTTCACAAAGCACATCAAGTGGGAGAAGTACATATGGCTTGATCCCTCTTTAGAGTATTTGTATGTAGGTAGTATTCCCATACAAGGGGTGTGGATATATGTTCAGTGAATCTTACACACATTAAACCCCCTCTTTCTCAAAGTTGATCAAAGCAAAATGGAGTCTAAGGTTTAAAGAAAAAATCTAATTTATATGGAATTCTATGAACATCTAGCAATCAAAACTTCATAGGCAGTGTCACACAGACACAACAAACAAAACCTAAAAAGCTCAAGTCTCCTTGACAATAGTGGTATAAATGGACTACAACACCAAACCCACTAGTATCCTATTTTGGTGCTCTTATCCAATCATAAAATGAAGGCCAGATCCTGATTTGCAATAGTGTCCTAGCCTATCATAGTGAATTTTAGACTTTGTCTTAGCCATCTAAGTCCATTTATAGCTAAGTCTAATTTTCTCTCCCTTATTACTATTTCTATAAAGGTTAAAATTGCAATCAAATTACACAAATTAGTACCTTAATTATTTCATATTTATTTATTGATTTCAATACTCACACCCTTTACCTAAATTAGGAATAATACACCAATATTCCTAAAATAGTTAAATCACATAGCATATACAAAAAAATATAAATACATGTGTTATAAAGGAAATATATACATGCATCCACATCCAAATCCAATTATAACTCATGAGATCAATGGAATAATCAACACACACACACATGTCATATGTTTTATATAATATAAATTACAACATATAATAGCTAAAACTCTAAGGTTGTGCTTCATCATGTCTATTGTGTGGCCTATCCACACTACCCATGGAAACCTATGACTAACCTCTCTAAATAGTGTGTTTTAAAAAGGTATTCTAATATTTTAAACTAGTAACTTGCCCCTATAGATTGGCCACCTAGGCCTATACTTATCTAAGCTAGATGGTAGTTTCCATGTGTGCAGCGTATTCCTATGCTAAGACTTCCCAGACCTATGCCTCTCCAAATACAACCCCTATTGATGGATGTAACCCATCACCACATGATTTTAGTTATCTCATGGCCTCTTAAACTAGTATAAAAAAATCCACCTAGGTTGGGGTAGATAGAACCACATGATCATCCAATGTGGTAGGTTTATATGTCAATATCACCCCATCTAAGATGTTATGATGTGTATCCCTAACTAGGGACTCCCATATAATGTCCTCTCTATTAGGATATATAAAACTAAAAAGTAGATATGTATTAGATTTTATATATATATATATATAAATCAAATCATTTATATATGATAACCAACAATGCAACTAGTGTTATATATTCCAAACTTAAATAAATTTAAAACATTATTCAATAGTGTTAGTATCACTGACCACTATCTCACCATTACTTTCCCACCAAGCACCAACTCTATAAGTTTCCTCCACACTAATACAAATATATGATCCACTACTCGATCCCATCATGATCCTCTCATTAGTGGTATCTTTATGGAAAAATTATTTCCTTGAGATGTTGTTAGATCCTCTTACATGATAGCTAGTGCCTACATCTCCTCACATCTATGGTGTCTCCATATTTGATGAGATTATGGGGGTCATTTATGCCTATGATATGGTGCCTATTATGCTCCCTTCTCCCCATGCATTCACATCCATATCATCTTCTCTTAACCCCACTTCCTCCTACTATCATGCTTGACTAGCCCATTATCTATCTTGTCAAGGCTTGATCATTATTATCTCCATAGGTATCCATTTGTCTCCTCTCCCTCTCATCTCTCTATAATTTAGTGCTTGATAAGAAAACACTACTAAAGGAGCCATTAGATGGGGAAGTCCTAGGTGTCTAGGTACATTAGCCACTAGATGAGGTTCCACCCATGAAGTGTAGTGGATCGTTATCCACACACATGCCTTGAACTTATAGTAATGGTAGAATAACTTAGTCATATTAGAGCTATGTAAGTGTATATATGGAATATTATCCACCCTCATGTGACAATATATAAAGTTGGAACATGGGGAATAACCCATACTACATGGTCCTACCTCCATTGAATGACTTGAGGAAACCTATCATCAATATCATGGGGTAACCCAGTCAACCAATACATAGGGAACCTCTCATTTATCCAAGTGATCAAAATTATAACTAATCCCATTATCTTCTATCATTGGGATAACATCCCATACATATCATACACAAGATGGACCTAGATGATAGAACCAAAATCATACAATGCTCTCTAATCTAAAATTAACTAGGACAAGGTCATTACATATAATGATACCTTATCATTTAACTTATGACATAACACTTGTGATATCACAAGTCCTATCATAGCCTTTCAAATGTCTAAAATTAATGGAAGATAAACATTGACCAAGTTCACATGTAACCCATGGTAGATCCTATCTGAGTCTATCATCTACTAGGCTAAGGTTTATATCTCATCCTTTGATTCTTTCATATCATTAATCATTGATGTCCTACCTATCATAATTCTAAGAAACAAATAGACATCCTCCAAATTAATATCCACCTCGATGGTGTCCCCCTTTACCTCCCATTAGAAAGTGTTGGTCAAACATTCCCATGTTCCTAGGAACCATTGTCACTCAATTTTGTACCCTTGGAGAGGTATTTAAAGTCTTATCCAAATTGAGTGGAACATAGGATTACCTATAGTCTTGTGGGTTAAATATAGTAGAGTTAACCCTCTAGATTGAAAGTCTATCTCTCTTAGTTTGTCTATCGAAGCTCATCATCTAAACTACTAGCTTATTTGGATGAAAAGGGAGAGAGAGAACATAAATTAAATCTATCCTAACAAGGTGATGAACCAATGATAACTTGACCATTACCAACAAATTTTAAGTACACTTTAAACAAAATCCTAATCTTCACATACACTAATTCAAATCTTCCCCTTGAATTAACATTTCTCATAGAGGTATGTAAAGCTAACTTAAGCTAGGAAGACTAAGCACAAGGTTATGACTTGACAATGGTGAAGAGACAAGTCACTAAACACATGAAACACTTTAAATAGAGAAATTAAAGAGACATTTAATAGACTTTAAAATCTAAATATGAATGAAAACAATGACAACATGATAAGTAAGACAATCTATCACTTAGAAAGATCAACTAGTTAACAAAATACATTAAAACATCTAATGAATAAGGTAAAAAAGATCATTCTTTATTAATCAAAGGATACAATTGAGTAGGGTTTCACCATACTTAGAAGGAGGATACAAATTTAGCCTAAAGTGTCTCAGTATATAGAGAATGTGAGAGAGAATAGAAGAAGCGTTTAGGAGAGAGAAGGTAGACAAGTCTCATGTGACTTAAAATAACAATAGGAGTTATGTAACTACCTCAATAGGTCATATAAGCCATGTGTATCTCCTCTGAAGATGATATAACTCTTCAAGTGGTGCAAGAGTTAAATCTTGTTTTACACCTTGACTAGAGTCTTGAAACTTCTCTTACTCTTGACATGTTGAAGGACAAGTAGATTTCTTAGTGATCATATTAGTTTATTCTACCTCTTTGATCTGATCTTGACACTTCTTAACTAACCCAAATAGGTTCTTTTTGACACATCACCTCTTTCTCTTGTAAGGTGTCTAGAGGACACTTCATCTCCTTAGGCCTATTTTGTACACAAGTGTCAAAACTTGGTTTTAGTTACTTTAGCTCATCCAAACTTCATGGGTGGTCTATTAACATCATATTAGACCTAAAAAAATTCATTTTTAGGCCTCAAACTATCCCTAATAGGTCATTCTCTAAAAAAAGCCTCAAATAGGCCTCATTCCGTATAGCCCTAAAACGATGCAAAACTCTTTATGTGGAATAAAGTACATAAGGTATTTATAATATGAGGGAATATTATAATACCCTATATGTCTTTACAAGTCTAGGTTCAATTCAATCTCTAAGAGTGAGTAGAGATATCCTTTTTTCCCTTTCTCTCTCTTAACTAGGCCTCCCTATCAAGAGAGTGAAAAATGATTCTATGGTCTCCCCACACAATCCAAACCCATAAAATGTGTTTGATTAAATTATAAAACATCCTCCCCATCATCCATTCCAAATTTTATGTTTTCATTCATTGTATAGACCTATAAAATATAAAATAATAGTCATTTTAGCCCTATTATGTATGGTTTCATATAGTAATATACAATACAATGGCATGGGATGATGATCATGAAATTCCTTTGAAATTTATATGTGGTTTTTACATTTTTATAATTTATTTGGAGGCATGAAAATGGATTTTTCTCTCATCAAGTCTTTATAGCTCTCCTTGGTAGCTTGAAAGTGCTATGAACTCTTAATGATAGTTCATAAAGATAGAAGAATGAAACCACCAAAAAAACCAAAAAAATTAATTGATTTAGGGTATCCAACTCCCATTAGTAACATAAAGTCCCATGCATCTTCTATGATCCATACCAAATAATGCAAGATAACCTCTTAATTAGAAACAAGCATTTTATGAGGTCTAGGTAAGATTGTAGTCTATAGGTTCATGTTCTTCATTTATTTTGGTTTATAATAACATAAATTAGGTATCATAAATACACCTTATTTATTTCCAATGTCTCTCCAACCACCCCTCTCCATCAATCCCTTTCTATATCTCATCCACTCAGACTTAGGGTTCTTGTACCAGTCTACCAACCATAACCTAACTATATGTATGTGCCATTTTATTTATATATAAAAACTCTAACACCTTATGAAAGTTTTTTTATATTTTTAAATAAATATTTTAAGGCTCTCAAAATTTCACATCAACTCCAATTTACCTTACCACTATTCACTTCAATTTTGTCTACAACCATGTGTACACAACTAGGCTTGTTAGAGGTTGAAACATGGTCTATTATGTTTGACTTGAGTCTAAGGAATATTAATGTAACTATGTTATCAATATAATACCACATTAAAACATATTAATCTCTCTCATATATCCATAAAATCCATTATATTTTTCAAATAAGCAACTATATTAAGAATGAGCAAGCAGGGCTGACTGTGTTTGTTTCACTTGGATTGAATATGTAAGGGTTTCTAGTCTTTGTCCACATTTAAGTGGGTTAGAGAGTTGAGTGATTTTATATCACACATTTAAATCCTATTTATATTTCACATATCTCTACCTTTTCAAACAAATAACTCTCTTCTCATCTAGGCAGGCAGACTTGTAACAAAATTGTGTATATGCTTGTTTTATGACCCCTATTTTGGTCCTTTCTTTTAGATATTGGATTATGATTTATTTGATATAAATTTATTTATAATTTAATATATTATCTATCCTTAAAATATTTTTACATGACTGTATTAGGTTTTGAGAGATTTAGTCACTTAGGTAGGCCTATAGGTCTATATACTTGCTTGTGTGTATCCATTGGAATGGTCTACAATA
Source organism: Torreya grandis (assembly GCA_037957365.1). Taxonomy (NCBI): domain Eukaryota; kingdom Viridiplantae; phylum Streptophyta; class Pinopsida; order Cupressales; family Taxaceae; genus Torreya; species Torreya grandis. The sequence continues at coordinate 19,086 of JARHVA010008061.1, forward strand.
TTTAATGTTTTTAGAACCCTCATTTAAAAAATAAATATATATTAAAAATGTAAAAATATATAATGACATTTCAAACACTTTTAAACTTTAGTTAGCGCATCAATAATGTCATCTTAAGACCAATCCCTTACTAGGCTAAGTGTAGGTGTTGGTTTGAATAGTTGACTGTATATGGGACCTTAAAGGTCTTCAAACCAAATTTAAATATTTTTATATTCTATGAAATAATGTTTTTTATGGTGTCCTTATATTTCCTTGGAGCTCCATAATTCCATTAATAATTTTTTCTAAGGCTCATTTATTGACTTATTATAGGTGTTGGTTTGAGAGAGTTAACTATGTATGAGTTTCTTATCCTTAAAAACAAAAATTTAAACTCATTAAATGGATTTTTATCCATTTTTTATGGTTTTTTGATATCCTTAACAAATTCATAAAGTTTTCAAACCTTAAAAACATCACTGTTAATGCATATTTCTTTAATAGACTATAGGTGACTATCTAGGAAAGACTGAGTGTGACTATGTATAGGGCCTTTTATGTCTTTAGACCAAAGTAAAAAAATTCTCATTGAATTTTATATATGGGTTAAGTATTATACACTTATTAATTCCCAATAAATTTCCATCCTCATGACATATTTGTTCAAGACAACCTTTCAATTGGCTATAGGTGATTTTCTTGGATAGTTTGATTGTGTATGAGTTTTAAATTGGCATATGACAATAACATGATATCCTACAATGGATAGTACTCATGGGTATATCCTCATTTTATTCCAAGTTAATTTAACCCTTCAATATAACATTAAACCTCTATGTCCACTATTTTCACCTACAGTCCTATAGGTGACTGTCAAGAAGACCTAACTATCTAGCTTGAGTAGGTCTTTTTCTCACTACACTATGAAAACCTTCAGTTAATGATAGTAATTAGGGGTATCTAATTCATTCACTTTAATTCCATTATATTCTCAAAAAACTTTACAATCCCTATATTCACTACCATCCTAATCATAATCATGTATATGGCTTTTACTTAGTCTGTTAGAGTTGGTATTTTATACACTATTGAATTCACATGTTTTTTTAGAGACCTCCATCAATCCAAAACGTTTTAAAATTGAGACATCAAAATATTTCCATTCCTAGGAAACCTTAATTTACATTGACAACATGAATATACCTTGGAATTGTAGACCTACAGGTGGTTGTTGATGAGGATTGCAACATTCTTTTGGAACTTTAAATGTACAATAAGGACTATAAAGAAGGTTTGAACATTATAACCATTGTCTAAAAATTTCAAAGATAAGAACATAACTCTCATAATAATTTAAAATTCATATCAAAAAACTCTAATCACCCTGGTTATTCAAACACATAGAAAATAATCTCAAGAGGGTGAATGAAGTGACCACTTGAGACATGTAAAAAATATATGATTAGCTAAAATACCATATATGGATTGTGGATATAATTTATTACTATGAATATTAACTCAAATGCATTTGAACACCTAGAAAACTTAGAAACATAGAAACATGACCAGTCACTTGTAGATAATGCACAAAAGAGGAATTGCTTGCCAAAGGTCTATTCACATGTATCGATAATATGGGTGAATGAGTGTGAGGCATATATAGACATATTATAACTCATTACAAATTATTTCAAGCATCCAACTCATCTACACTTGCATTGGAGTTATTTTAATTTAATCTTGTGGGGGTTTAAGCCTTTAAAATGTAGTCTACCTTCTTAGCAATTATTAATAAATATAAGAGAACCAATCTAATAATCAATGCCACAAATTATAATCCATAGGGTTACAAAAATTTGGCCAAAATATTAGACCCCAACTCAACCTATATGGCATGTACCATTTACTTGATTTTGGCCTTCACTAGCTTATGAATGGGATGATGGAAGAGAAAAGTGGTTTTCTAAAACTTTTGGATATGAAACTTCTTTCCGATATTTTTTATGACATTTAGGAGATGAAATGACACTCCTCAACTCTTTTCACTTTTACTTGACTTCCAAAAGTCTTTACAACTTCTTTAACTCCTCAAAGTGGCATTGAATTTCAAGAATCTAACTTTGTTCTAATTCTTATGACATATGTGACCATAAAGTAACTGCACAAAAATCATTTTAATGTGTATGGTACATATTTTGAATTTAGGGAACTTTGAAAACATAAATTTTAGCCAAAATTACCCTTTTCACTCATTTTCACCACTTTAGAGCTAGCAAATGACCTTAGACTTTTTAAAACTTCATGAAATGTTGTGAAAAGATGTTTAACACATGAAATGAATTTAATAAGCCCCTTATCACCAATACCACAACTTTACCATGACTTATTACTCCATGACATGCCTAAACCACTATATGACCCACAACATGATTTTACCTTGACTTCTCCAAACTAACCTTAAACTATGCTAATAAGGTTAAATGAAGAATCTAAGGACAATATAGGTTATGGCATGACCACATCACAAGACCATGATAATTTTAATTTTGGAGGGGGTAACCAGTTTGACTTGGCATCAAATTTGGTCAACATTATTGGTGATTCATAGTGGTAGTATGACTATAATTCCAATATGATAAATAGCCTTTCATGTCTATTGGGAAATGGAGTCTCTTTCACTTAGTTTCAGACTTGCACAGACTTTAAACATGACACAAAAAAATTTATTACCTTCACAACACACAAAACAAGGAACAACAAGACATAAATCAAATAAATACACACACATATGATATTAAGCACTTAGGGAACACAAAAAACATAATCAAACTAAACTATATACAAACTAACCTAAAACAAAATTTCTCCTCTTAGATCAAAGGAGAAGATTTCACCATATATTGCACCATGAGATGAAACAGTACATGAATAAAATTTCCTTTTGAACCTTGTTCTTGGTGTCTTCATCTCCTCCATCTTTGCCACTCTCTTAGGCATAATATCCATTGTAATAAAAATAGATGCAAACATATCACCTATGAAGGTGAACTCATATTGTGACCCAATAATATCAATCTTATCATGAGACTCTTCACTTATAACTTGACCCAATGATGTTTCATTTAAGCATGGTTGTTTCACTTTCATGACATCTTGAATGACATTAAGATTACCATCAACTATTATAATCTCATCAAGCTCTTCAAGGATATTTTCATACTCCATAAAATCTTCATCATTTTCCTCTATGAAGACATCTTATTCAATATCCTTGTGCACATGACATTCAACCTTGAAAATGTCTTAAAAATCTTGGAGAAGTTTAATATGATATTTCCAATCATCTTTTCCTTTTTTTTATCTTTAATAACCACAGCCTATTTAAACTCATATTCTTGGTCATTGAGCACTTGGTAAAATTAAACTTCAAGGTTGGATAAAACTTGCACAAGTTTGGGTGGTATAGGATATTTTTGAAACACACCCTCAAGGGGCAAAGTATCTTAAAGCATGTCTTCAACTTGACTAGTAGGAGGTTTAGGATTTTGAAGGCATTAAAACTCATCAGTTATTTCCTTAGATTTATATCATAAGTCATATTTATCTATGGGGTTAATAACAACTTCATCTTTTATTATTTTTTCATATTTTACCTCTTGATTTTGTTCACTAGTCTCAACCAACTTAGATGATGTGATGTCCTTCTCAAGCACTTCCTCTCTCATGTCTTGATAAACTTTTCCATGAGCAACTATAAAATTAAGAAGATAATCTCTTTATTCACTCAAGAGGATTGACTTATGCTTGTCTTCACCAAGGGGAGTCCTTGTAGTAAAATATTCATCATAGACTCTTGAGTCACCTTGATCAGCTACAACTTTGGATTGATCTTCTTCACTTTCTCCCATAGGATGGGTTCTCCTTCAAAAAATGATGAGGTGGGAAGGTGGTGAATTGATTCATGGGTTGGAGAGGGAGAATGAGTTATGGTGGATGGTTCATGAATGGGTTTTAAAATGGGGGTTTCTTGAATAGACTCTTGGGGAGATGACAAGTTGGTTTGAGAAATGGATGAGGTATCTTATTCAGCAATATTTTCACCTTCCTCATAGCCTTCTTGAGGATCTTCAATAGTTGAAAAATGATATTAAATATTTTGATTTTTCCACCTCTCTAATTTATATACCCACCATTAGATATAACATATCATTTTATGCAAATAATCATTGATTAAATAGTCCGATTCCTCTTCAACTAAACTCCACTTATTCATAAAGAATTGAACTAACTTTCTCAATTTTTCTATGAGATGAATATGGATCACATAAAGTTACTTATCCCATTTTATAATCACTTTTACTAATTTTAGAACATTTGGCATGAATACCAACAAGGATTTGGATTAAGGTGGAATTGAAGTAGGAGGAGGAGGGGAATAGTGGGGGTTTTGGCAAGCTTTAACTTATTTAGTTACCTAACATGAGATTTTAAGGCCTTATATCTTACTTCCCAATATTTTTCTTCCCAATCAATGGTACCATCTGATTCCTCATGATATGGATGATAATAATTAGGTTGAGGTTGATATGGATCATATTGAGGCTTATAGGGAGACATTTCTTGTTACTCTTATTGATATCCTTCTTCATAAGCTTTTTCATAGGGCTGGACAGAAACATCATGGTCATAAAAGGGGGATTAGGCTAACCATATGAATACCATGACTCATAGGGATGGTAAAAATATTGATAGGGATATTGAAACATGTAATTGGGTTCATAACAAGGTTGGTAAGGAGATGTATAATATAAAATCTCACCATATAGAACCATACAAACTTCATTAGTCAAATGAAACACAATCTGTTAGCAAAATATTTATCACAATAAGTTCCTAGGCTACTATAACCATCTGATTGTATTCAAAGTTTCCATTGGTGTTTGTTGAATGCTTCTAAAATCTGATAGGTAGAAGATCACTCCAAAAATTTCTTTCACTCTTGTGGACCTTAGTCCCACCAAGCATGTTATAACTATTGTCATTTAATTGTACACCCTTAGAGAGCTAGTTCAAGCCTTTTACAAATTTATTGGAACATGTAATTAAATATAGGCCTATTGGTTGCCCATATTATAGGTAAACTTATAGATTGAAGGGATATATCCCTTGGTTTGTGTATTGAAGCTCATCACCTAAACTACTAGCTCATTTGGATGAAAAGGGAGAGAGAGAACATAAAGTAAATATAACCTAAAAAGGTGATTCACCAATTATAACCTAAATACTTACAATGAACTTCAAGTAAACTTAAAATAGAATCCTAATATACACAAACACTAATCCAAATTTTCCCTTTACATTAGTATTTGTCATGGAGGCTTATGAAGCTAACTTAAGCTAGGAAGACTAAACACAAGGTCATGACTTATCACTAGTGAAGAGATAAATCACTAGAATCATGAAAATACTTCATTAGAATACTTGAAGAGACTTATAATAGAATTTAAAAGCTAGATATGAATTCAAACAAGTACAACATGCTAAGGATGATAATGTGTCACTTAGAAAGATCAACAAGTTAATAAAACACATTGAAAAAACTCATGGAAAAGGTAAAGTAGATCATTATTTAGATCATTATTTATTACTCAAAGTCTGAAAATTAGTAGGTCTTGACCATACTCAGGTGGAGGATACAAACTTATCAAAAATTGGCTCAATACATAGGAAATGTGAGAGAAAAGAGAAGAAGGGTGTAGGAGAGAGAAGGTAGACAAGTGTAATATGAGTTATAACAAGAATATGAGTTATGTAACTAAATAAAAATGTCCTTGTATACATGTGTATCTAATTCTAGTATGTTATAAATTTCCAAGTGGCATGGGAGTTGAAAAGCTTGCTTGACACCTTGACTAGTTTTTTGAAACATCTCTTCTTCTTGACATGTTGAAGGACAAGTGGCCTTCTTGATGATTATATAAGTTTCTCATACCTCTTTTTTATGATCTTGACACATCTCAACTAACTCAAATAGGTTATCTTTGACAAATCACCTCTTTCTATTATAAGGTGTCTAAATGACCCTTCATTTCCTTAGGGCTATTTTGCACACAAATGTCAAAACTTGGTTTTAGTTACTTTAGCTTATCTAAACATCATGTATGGATTATTGATATCATATTAGACATGAAACATTTCATTTTGAGGCCTCAAACTACTCCTAATAGGTCATTATCTACCAAAAGCCTCAAATAGGCCACATTCCTTGTAGTCCTAAAATCTTGCAAAACTCCTTGTGTGGAACATCGTATAGAAGGTTTTGAAAATATAAGGGAATATTCTAGTACTCTTTATGGCTCTAGGTTCAATTTCCTACTATGAGAGTGAGTGGAGATATATTTTTTGTCCTCTCTCTCTCCTAACTAGGATTCAATTACACCTCCCTACCAAGAGAGTGAAAAATGATTATATAGGATACCCAAACATGTCAAACCCCCCAAAAATGTGATTTAGTTATAAAACATCCTCCCCCTCCTCCATTCCAAATTTAAAGTTTTGACTCACTGTATGGACATGAAAAATAGAAAAAAAAAAAAATTAGCCCTATTCTATGAAGTTCATATAGTACTATACAATCCAATCACATGATATTATGCTCATGAGATTCCTATACATGTTATGGGTGGTTTATAAATTTATTTTATTCATATAGAGGCATGGAAATGGATTTCTCTCTCATTAGGTCTTTATAGATCTCTTAGGTATCTTGAAAGTGTTATGAACTTTTAACAATAGTTCATAAATATGGAAGCATGAAAACACCAACCAATCCCAAAAAATTGAATTTCATTATTGTATTCAAATAAAATTAAGGGTATAAGGTCTCATACATATTCTCTGATCCATACCAAGTAATGCAAAATAGCCTCTCGACTAAAAACAAGCATTCTATGAGGTCTAGGTAAGATTGTAATCTATATGTGTATATTATTGATTTGTTTTAATATCCAATGACCTCAATGAGGTTTGATAAATACACTTTATCTCTTTCTAATGGTTCTCCAACCACCCTTATCCATCAATCCCTTACTATATCTCATATACTCAAATTTAGGGTTCTTGTATTAGTCTCCCAACCATACACTAACCCTATCTATGTGACATTTTATTTATATATTATAAATATAACACCTTATGAAAGTGTTTTTATATGTTTACATATTTCTTATAAAGATACCAATAGTTCATCTCAAATTTAAATTTCCTTAACACCATCTCTTCAAGGTTGTCTACAACCCTGTGTACATGACTAGGCCTATTAGAGGTTGAAATAGGGTCTATTATGTTTTCCTATAGTATGATTAATATTATTGGAATTGTGTTATCAAAATAAAATTATAACATATTACTCTCTCTTATATATCCCTAAAATCCATTATACTATTCAAACAAGCAACTATTTCAAGAATGAGCAAATAGGTTTGACTATGTTTGTTTCACTTAGACTGAATATGTAGGGATTCCTAGTCTTTGTCCACCTTAAATTGGGTTATAGAGTTTATTGAGGTGATCTTAAAATTTTGAAACCATTTTCACACATTTCACTCCTTAGTTTTCATATACTTCTACGTTTTCAAACAAATAACTCTCTTCTTAACTAGGTAGGTAGAATTACAATAAAATTGTATATATGTTTGTCTTATGACCCCTATTTTTATCCATATTAAACTCTTGGATTATTATTTATTTACATAAAACTCTTGATAACTTAAGATCCTCTCTATCCTTTGAATATTCACACACCACTATATTAGGTTTTGAGAATTTTAGTCACTTAGGTAGGCCTACAGGTCTATGTACCTGCCTGTGTGTATCCATTAGAAAGGTCTACAATATTTAATGTTTTTGGAACCATCCTTAAAAAATTTAATCTATATAAAAAATATATACATATATAAGGACCTTCTCAACACTTTTAACTCTCAATTATCTCATCAACATTACCATCTTAAGACCAATCCTTCACTAGGTTGACTATGGGTGTTGGTTTGAATAGTTGACTATATATAGGCCCTTCTAGGTCTTCAATCCAATTTTTTTTTTTAAATTATCTACCATAATGTTTTATATGGTGTCTTAAGACCCTTATAGTGCCTTTAATCTCCATACTTCCATTAACAATATTGTCTAAAGCTCATTTCCTAACCGACTGTAGGTGTTGGTTTGAGAGAGTTAATAGTGTATGGGTTTATTAGCCTTCAAAACCAAACTTAAAAATTATTGAATTGATTTATATCCATTTTTTATGGTGTCTTCATATCCTTAACAAATTCATAAATTTTCTAAACCTTTCCAACAATATTGTTAAGACATCTTTCTTCAATAGTTTGTAGGTGATCATCTAGGAAAGACTGAGTGTGACTGTGTATATGGCATTTTAGGTCTTTAGACCAATATACAAAAATTATCATTAAATTTTATTTATGGATGAAGTATTATACACTTATTAATTCCCTATAAACTCTCATCCTCATGACATATCTATTCAAGACAACCTTAAAAATGGTTGTACGTGATTGTCATAGATAATTTGACTGTGTATGAATTTTGAATTGACATCTTACAATAGCATGAAATATTTTAGTGTGTATTACTCAATAGGATGGGTCTATCTTCATTTTATTCCAAGTTAATTTAATCCTTAAATATATATTTAAACCTTTGTGTCCATTATTTTCACTTATAGTCCTATAGGTGGCTATCAAGAAGACCTAACTATGTAGCTTGAGCAGTCCTTTTTATCACTACACTATGAAAAAATTAAGTCAATGATAGTCATTAGGGTCTCTAATTAATTAAATTAAATTCCATTATCTTCTCAAAATAATTTACAACCCCTATATTCATTTACAACCCAATCATAGTCTTGTATATGGCTCTTATTAGGTCTATTAGCATTGGTCTTTTATACACCATTGAATTTAAATGTTTTTTGGAGACCTCAATCAATCCAAAACCTTTTCAACTTGAGACATCACAATGTTTCTACTCCTTTTCAACCTAAATTTACACTGACAACATGAATATAACTTGGAATTGTAGACTACAACACTGTTTTAGAACTTTAAAGGTGCAACAAGGACTGTCAAGAAGATCTAACCATTGTCACCATTGTATCAAAAAGTTAAATAGAATAAAACAATTCTAAGAGTCATTTTAAATTCATATCAAAACACTCCAATCACCTTACTTATGAAAACACACAAAAAATAGTCTCAAGAGGATGAATGAAGTGACTACTTGAGACATGTACAAAATATATGACTATTCAGAAGGCCATTGATTGATTATGGAGAAAATGAAAGACCATTATTAGTCAAACTTATTACCCAGTTAATAAAATATTCTTAAATATACTTAACATTTATTATCAACCCAGGGTACATAGGCTTTTGAAGGATGTTGACACTATATATGCATTATTAATTCATAAGCTAACTTAATTGTTGGATGTATTATAATGAACTTATACTAATTTCACCATATAGATATATAAGGAAATTATTATGATAGAATGCAAAAATTCTTCACACTTATGAGTCACACCTGCATCACACTTTATATAATCAAACTAGTAATGAAATCAATTCACACAACACACTTTAATATAAGAAGGGACAAGATATTCATTGTAACTCCTTCCAAGGGGATCATCCTCATTTAGAATTGAGTTCCAATCCTTCTCTGAGAGACTTACAAAATATTATTACAGAATCATCCTTTCTATTACTCAGATCTATAGTAATTAAACATTGCTATAGTAAATTATAATATTCAAAAATCAGAATGAAATTACTATCTACAATGGATATAATCTAAGTTCTTCCATTAAATACATAAAAAAATTATTAGATTTAACCAAAAGAACTAAACTAGGAAATGTATAAATACTTTGCAAAAAACCCAGTCAACCTTTGAGTGGTTAGTAACTTAAAGTTAATTGTTTTTAGGCTTAACTGGGTAAAAGACAATATATGTAGCATTTTTTTTGTTTCTTTTCCCTTCTTTTCATTGTCCTTATCATATTCATTCTTTGGTAGCACATATAAGTTTCACTTCATGTGAGGGGTCCATAAAACTATTATGGAGGATCCTCTTCAAACATTTACTTTGTTCTTATGATAGCTAGATGTGTCCTTATAAACCAATTACCTATTATCACATCAATTGTTTATTTTGTATGGTGGTTTTGCGATCCTATAGGTGAAAATCTATTGCTATTATGGGCAACCTGTAGGTGAAAAGCCTATAGCTTGGTAGTTGTTATGGGAAACCTATAGGTTGAAATCCTATATCTTGGCAGTTACTATGGTCAACCTATAGGTGGAAATCCTACATTTTGGTATTTATTATGGGTAACCTATAGGTGGAAGCCTATAGTTTCCATGGGTTGGAAGCCCCTTTTTTTGTGGGATTATCTATAAGTGTTGTGACCAAGCAATATTCCTATAGTCTTATTCTACCCTTTAAATGTTTGTTAAATAAGGCTGCACAAGTATAATATAATCAAATAAAAAATATCATTAATCCATAACACAACATGTATATATTAATGCATACATATAATTATTAATTCATTCATTCATTTACATAAGTAATTTATAGTTCTATGGATTCATATGTATATATATATATATATAACTAGGTATGGATGAGGTTATAAAAGGAGCAATTGGTGACCTTTTCACACCCCCCTTACCTAACTTCTTGCTTATTCTTGAGAAATCTTTCTATGAATATTGAGTCCAAAATATTTCTTTCAATATAAGGGCTCAATATAGCCCATCCCTTCAAAGATATAAAAGCCTTTAGCATAATCTATGCTTTTTCACCATTTTTTCTCTACTTTTTTGTCAGTTGGCACATTCCCTTTCCAATCAAGAACCAAAACATGGGTGGATGAAACATCAACCCCACCCAACTTATCCTTATTTTCATCACAAGTTCAATGTACATATATAATCTATGTATTGCCTCTCTAAGGTTTTGATGGGAATAAGGCTCCTTTCTTTTCAAGGTATTTGAAAGTTCTACCCATCTATGCAAAAAAGAAACAAAAAATTGTTTTCCATCTCCCTCCATGAGGATCAAGGACTAGTTCTAGACCTATACTTGTTTCTTTATGACCCATATTCATGGATTATCTATATTCATAAAGGTAATCCATTCATCTATTATAGATTTTGAATCCACAGATTCACCCCTAATCATGAGGGTAGCCTCTTTTTCTTTCTCTTGATAGTCCTCAACCTATTTTTTTCTTCTTATTTCATTGAGGACATATGAGGTAAAGGCATTAAATTGGACATACTCTAGGTATATATTAGGATTCTATTTTGTATCATGTGGAATAACATATCGATGCATGTAAAACTCACTCAATTTTGCCTACAAATCAGGGTCAACATACCTATAGACCTCAAAGAAAGACTTAGAATCACCTACCATGTAGGACTAATGACTATATATCCTATCATATTTAAATATGAGCCAAATTTCCTCTAAGTATAAAACATATACCCTAGAGGGTGATCTGCATTCTATTAACATCTCAAAGGTCTCATACATGTTAGTGATCTTATCTTTCAAATAAGTGATCTTAGTCTCAACCTTTTCTAGGCTTTATTTTAAATCTTCCTATTTCTCCCTTGCTTCAACACACACTTTAATCATTTATATCAATTTTTTATGATAATTTTCATCATTACTAAAAATTTCCTCTAGAAAATTCAAAAGTTCATCAATTTCTACTAGTTTAGCAGTTGAGAAGTCTACATCAATCACTTCTTCTACTACAGGTATTTTGGTAGTGGTCAATAGAGGAGAAGATATATTGTAGAAGGGTACTAAATCTAGAGCATTATCTACTTTAGGTTCTTCTAAGGATACATTAATATCATCTATAGGTAAGATGGATGAAGTTACTATAGGGACTTCTAAATGGAGTTGTTGCAGGTTCCTCAATGTCCTTTCCTTACTTGAATATTTTCTCATAAGTGGCTCTATAAATTTTATTGCCCCTAGAAGTGTTTCCAGGCCTCTCTTACCTTTTAAATTTTCTATCTATTGTCTTTGATCTATTGTTTCTTCCATGGTCCTCTCTTCAAGAAATTCTTCTTGTTTTATAGGCTGATTTGACATTCTTATTTCTTATTTTATATACCCTATTTGTTTGAGTAGATCCATGTCTTTCTCTATAAATTTGGGTTTTTTAGGTGACTACATTTCCTCTTCATTCATAGACTCTTCTTTATTAGACAACTCTATTATCTCAAACCCATCAGAGGTCTTACAAATTTTGGGCTCCTTCTTCCTCCCTTCATCCTCAATAATATTTATAGGTGAGGATGATAGGGTTGTCTTTTGTCTTTTAATTCTATGAGACCTCCTAAGAGGACGTCTCCTTCTCTTTGATGTAGAGGGATTCTTCCTTTTAGTCTTTTTTAATTTTTAAGAAGGGGAGATAGTGAAACCTAATCTTCTTATGTAGTTGGTGATAGAAGAACTTCTTACTGAAGATAAAGTTTTGTGGCATCCTCTTCTTATTGTGAAACTAGTGATGGAATAACTTCTTCTCCTTTTGAAGGAGCCATGGTGGAAGGCTCAATTTTTTCTAATGAAACTATGAGAGAAGGAATACCCTTCCTGGTTTGTTTTGGTGGACTTTCTTCCTTTATGTCCTCGAGAGGTAGCACTAATTTTCTTTATCTTATTCTACTTGTAACAACTATAGGTGAAACTTGAGTAGCTATGGGTTGGCTAGTTGTACTAGTCCTTGCAATATCCTCTTGTGTTATTTGCCAAACTTGTTCCTTATTTAACCAAAAACCAAATTAGGCAATGATGAAACAAGGCCTTATATACCCCCTTTTGTAATCTTTATACATTTTCTTTAGGATATTCCATAAGTGGTTCAGGACATTAATAGTCCTACCATGCCTTAAATGATTTAAAAATTTAAATTGTAGAGTATAAATCAAAGAGTACCTTCCTTCACATGTTAGATATTTGATGATATACGAGGCCACGTCTTCCAAGATGGGGGTAGATTTATTCTCTCTACACCTCCATTATTCAACACTAGCCTTCATTTCCTTGACATAACTATGGTCTAGCTAATTGGCCATTAGGTTTCTCTTCCTAATTTTCTCCCTTTTTTGGCAACCCAGTAACTTGGCTTACTAGTTATTTTATAATTGGAAATGTAATGCCAAATACTATCACATGTTCTATAAAATGCTTTACAAATTTTCTAGTGAAATGTTCTAAAAAATGTTGTAGTTTCTCAAAATAGGTAGGCCATCCAACCTTGTTTAAGATGGCCCAACTATCTGGGTCTCCTTACAACTACCTATGATCGAAGGGTTTCCTTCTCACTACTAAACATCCCATTCTAGCTAGTTTATCTTCCTTTCAAAATTTTCAATCAAATATCTATTCAAAAATCCCAATTTTACCTTCAAATTTTTTCCTATAGTGAAGCAAGTTTCTTCACTAATGGTAGTTTTAGTTGGAAGGTGCAACAATATATTGCTTAGATATTTTCTTTTGAATGAGATATGATCTAAAAGTGGAATAAAATTGATTTTTTTCCTCTATCAAATTATGGTGTAGTTATGGTGTAATCACGGGTTTTCAATCTACATGCATAGATTATCTTGGAGTGCATGTGATTGATTTCTCATAACATTCTTCCCCCCATGTGAAATTTCACTTATCCCTAAGTGATGTGGTACATGGAGGATGTAAAGAGATAGGATGGGGCCATGATGATGGTGTAAGTGTTTAGTTGGCATAGCTCATGACAAGACTCAATTAATGATGTTTTAATGATTAAATATGATTTTTAATATAATGCATGATATATTAAAAAAATGAAGTGATCTTCTATGACTAAAAGATACACCATTTATTCCTAGGGTTACTACATAGGAGATCTCTATGTGAGTATTTTTTAAAATGAAAGATTACTTTATTTTTTCCTCATGCAATTATTACCTTAGTAGTCATGATTGTGTTGTTATTGTTACACTTGGGTAATTATGTGATCATAGTATTATGTCCATTAATTATGCCCTCAGCAACCTACATGCAGTCATGATAACCTACAAAAGATTAGAGCAGTGGTCTTGTAGTGGTATGAGAGACTATTTCCATCCTTCCACAAGGTGGTTACTATAGATCTTTGTTTGATATCTAAGTCAAATCTATTATGAACATGGAGGAGGGAGGATGATGGCATTTGTTATTCTTGATCTCCTCTACATGAGCCTACTGATGGAATATTTTTTAGTGAAATTGTGATTTGGAAATCAACTAGTTTGACAAACTTGGGACCTATGCTCTAAAAAGAAGATCTCAGATCACTCTTATTTACATAGTGAAATTACTTTCTATGAAGTGACCAGAAGCTGAGAATGGTTATTTAGTGTCCTTGTAGCCATATATTATGGTTTGTAACACTTTAAATAGAGATTGGAAGTGTACGATTTTATTTTATCCCTTTCTTTTTTATTTAGGGGTATGGTCCTTCGTTAGTAATGATTGAATTTTCTACTCTAATCTTCCTTCAATCTTCCTCTCTCTTGTGTGGTGTCTTCCATGAATTTCTCAATAGCCCATATTCAAATCCATAGCTCATAGTTTGTGAGAAATTAACATGTAGATACTAGAGAGGTATATATAGGGGTTAGGATGTACATGCAGTAACTATAGGTTGAGCCTGTAGGCACTATAAAGTTATGTCTAGCTATGATGAAGGTACTTATAACAACTACAAAATAACATGTAGCAACTGGAATAATTCCTCTATTGATAAAGGTGCCTATAATAATGGTGAGGGTGCCTATAGTAATTAACATAAGGTTGATTTTTATTATAGTAATTATGAAGATTCCCTCAGTAGTTCTAGGGGTACCTTATAAACCCCTTTTTATAGAGTTGTTTCTTGCCTGTAAGAACTATAAGTTGAACCTATAGCTATTAAAGATTAAGGTTAGAAGAAACTAGAAGGAAATTTATGTTATGGGAAAATGAGAAGTTTTGCTCAAAATAATTCCATGTTATCCATTTTTGGTTTTTACCCCTAAATAGCCAGCAAGATGGTTTTCTATTTACACCCTTTTTTATTTTATAGCTATAGAAATCTAAAAAATTGGTTTTCTCCCTAAAAACTACTAACAATTCCCAAAAGGGTTTTCATTGTTAGATTTATTTTTTGATTATAATTGCTGCCTATAGTAGAATGTTTATTATGAGTCCTTGCCATATCAGTTGTGATTTTGACTAGTCAAGGACTATACAAAGATTTCAATATTCATGCTAGAGGAGGGATAGAAAGTATTCCTCTCCTTCTTCATCTACTTGTTGGCTAGTTCTCTCTATGGTTGATGAGACATCATGCTAATCCAACACATCATTGAATAAAATTTGTAACTGATTATGTACCTATTTGATAAATTCGTCCTGAGTGAGTGGTTTTTTGTATAATTTTAACCTGTGGCCATTGAAAAGTAGATGAAATATTACTAGATCAATATTCTAGAGTTACACTGCTCCATTATCATGAACATGCTCAATCTCAAATGGACCAAGCCATCTGGTCTAGAGTTTTCCCTTGTGATCTTTGTATTTTAAATAAAAAATAAGAGCCCAATCTCTTACATTAAATTATCTGATCTTAATATACCTATCATGCCATCTAATCCATTATTGTTATACAAGTTCTATGTTCTATAGTGCCTACTGTATGTATTCATCTAAGGCATTATGTTGCATATGTCTTTCTTTCTATGCTTCAAATATATCCATCCCAAGTTTTATTGCTATCTGTAAGGTCTTATGCTCAAATTAAATTGACAATACAAGTTTATTCCCATAGACCAACTCATATGGGGTGAATCCTATAGTGGTCTTCCACATGATTTTGTACACCCAAATAGCATTAGAAAGTCTAGCCTCCTAATACTTATGGGACATACTAACAGTCTTGGTCAAAATATTTTCTAACTCCCCATTGGTGATTTCCACCTGTCTATTAGACTATAGATGATATGGAGTTGATTTCTTATGCCTAATCTCATATTATTGGACTAGTGCAATAATTAAACTAGTAGTAAATTATGGTCCTTGATTAGTGACTATTTCTCTTGGCACACTATATCTTGTGAATGTTTATTCATAGAGGAAATATATCACTTTTTCATCCCTGGTATGTGTAAGAGCCTTTATTTCCACCCATTTAGTGACATAATTAGTACATAGAAATATGTACTCTTTATTTTTTGATTTTGGATCAAAAGTTCCTACAAAATCTAGGCCCCATTTTTCAATTGGTTCAAGCACCATTTTAGGTTGTAATATGGGTATCCCCATATGTTGGCATCTGTCACAATGCATTATATACCTTATTGTATCTTGATGGATTGAGGGCCAATAATACCATGTATTCAATATTTTTACTAATATATGCTTGGCTGAAAAGTGCCCTCCACAAGTTCATCATGGCAAGCTTTGAGGATGTATGGAACTTCATCTTCTTGACATCTTTTGATGATGGAGTTATGCTTAGTATAGAAAAAGAATCCAGATAGCTAGGAATACCTACTACTTTTTTGAATCAAATCTCTTTTTTATTTAGGGAGGAAGTGATGTGGAAGTAGCCCTATTATAAGGTAGTTAACAATCTCAGATAACCAAGGTGTGGTAAGGGTGAGGAAGAATAGGTGTTCATATGAAAATGATTCATCCACTATGGTATCCTCTTGAGGGGATTGTAGTTGTGATAGGAAGTCAACCATAACATTGCCCTCACCAATATTATCTATAATAGTTAGATTAAATTCTTTTAATAAGATCAACCATCTTATCACTCTACCTGGGATAGCTAGTCTGTTCATAATGTTCCTAATGGATGCATGGTTTGTATGAATAAAGACATATTACTTAGTTAATATCAGATTCTTAAATTTGCTTAACATTAATTGTCAACTTAGGGTATGTAAGATTTTTGAGGACATCGACAATATATATTCATTATTAATTCATAGGCTAATTTAATTTATAGTTGTAGTATAATTAACTTATACTGATTTCACCATATAGATATACAAGGAAATTATTATAAAAGAATGCAAAAGTTCTTCACTTATGAGACACACATGCATCACATTTTATATAATCAAACTAGTAATGAAATCAATTCACATAACATACTTTAATCTAAGAATGGTTAGGATCTTCACTACAACTCCTTTCAATGGGGCCCTCGTCATTCAAAGCTGAGTTCCAATACTTCTCTGAGAGACTTATAAAAGCTTCTTATAGAATCAACCTTTTTATTACTCAGATCTGTATAAATTAAAGGTTGCTATATTAAATTATAATATTTAGAAATCAGAATAAAATTACTATCTATAATTCCATCATTATCAATCTAATATAATTTATACCATTAAATACATAAGGTAGTTTATCAACTTTAACCAAAAACACTAAACTAGGAAAGGTATAAATACTTTTCCAACTAAGCTAGTCAACCTTTAGGTGGTGAGCAACTTAAAGTTACTTGTTTTGAGGTCTAACTAGGTAAAGAAAAATATATAAATCATTGTTATTTTGTTTCTTTTATCTTCCTTATCTTATTCATCCTTTGGTAGCACATCCATGTTTCCTTGAGCAAGCCTTCTCTATATTTTGAATATATGTATGTATGTTTAAATGTATGTATGTATATGTATGTGTGTTTCTTTATATTTTTAATATATGTATGTATGTAGATATGTATGTATGTATATGTATGTGTGTGTGTATCTATGTACACACACACACACACACACACACACACACACACACACACACACACACACACACACACACACACACACACACATTATTTCACACATATAATCATTAATTCATTCATTCATTTGCATAAGTCATGGATAGTTCTAGGGATTCATATGGAAAAATATATATAACTAGGTATGGATGAGGTTATAAAAGGAACAATTAGTGACCTCATCACACTCCTTACTTAACCTTTTTCTTGTCCTTGAGCAAGCCTTCTCTATATTTTCAATCCAAAATGTTTATTGAAATCTAAGGGCTTAGTACAACCTATCCCTTTGAAGAGATAAAAAAACTTTAGCATCATCTATGATTTTCCACCTTTTCTTCTATGTTTCTTTATTAGTTGGCACATTCCCTTCCCAATCAGGAATCAAGAATCAAAACATGGGTGGATGAAACATCAACCCCAATCAACTTATCCTTCTTTTTTCTGACAAGTTTAATGTACATATATACTCTATGTACTTCCTCTCTAAGGTTTTGAGGGGAATAAGTATTTTTTATTTTTAGGTTATCTAAGAGTTCTACCCATCTATGTAAACAAGAAACAAAATTTGTTTTCTATTTCCCTCCATGAGGCTTAAGTAGTGGTTTTAGACCTATAATTATTTCTTTGTGACCCATGCTCATTGAGTATCTATATTCATAAATTCAATCCATTCATCTATTATAGCTTTTGCATTCGTTGATTCACCCCTAATCATGAGGGTAGCCTCTTTTTCTTTCTCTTGATAGTCCTCAACCTTCTTTTTATTCTTATTTCATTGAGGACATATGAGGTAAAGGAATTAAATTGGACATCCCCTAGGTATATATTTGGATTCCATTTTGTATCATGTGGTATAACATACTGATGCATGTAAAACTCACTCAATTGTGCCTACAAATTAGGGTCAACATGTCTATAGACCTCAAATAAAGACTTAGGATCACATACCATGTAGGACTAATCACTATATATCCTATCATATTTTAATCTAATCCACCTTTCTTCTAAGTATACAACATATACCCTAGAGGGTGATCTATATTCCATTAACATCTTAGAGGTCTCATACATGTTAGTGATCTTATCTTTCAAATAAGTGATCTTAGTCTTAGCCTTTTCTAGGATTTCTTTTAAATATTCATGTTGCTCCCTTGCTTCAACATGTACTCTAAACCTTTGTATCAACTAATATTATAAGTTTCATCATTACTAAACTTTTCCTCAATAAAATTAAAGAGTTCATTATCTTTTATTGACTTAGTAGCTAAGAAGTCTACATCAATCACTTCTTCTGTTGTAGGTATTTTTGTAGTGGTCAATGCAAGAGAAAATATATTGTAGAAAGGTACCAAAGCCAAAGCATTATCTAATGTAGGTTCCTTTTAGGATACCCTAATGTCATATGTAAGTAAGGTGGATGAAGATATTGTATGCACTTTTATGGGATTTGTTGCATACTCCTTTAATGTCCTTTCCTTACTTGATTCTTTTCTCATAGATGGCTTTATAAATTTTGCTACCCTCGGAAGTGTTTCCAGGCCTTTCTTTCCTTTTAATTCTATTTTTTTCTCAACCTATATATCTATTTCATGGCTTGTTCTAAAGTTTGGAACTCCTAGTCATGAGGGATTATGGCTTACTCTATTGTTTCTTCCATGGTCCTTTCTTCAAGCAATTTTTATCCTTTAACAGGTTGATCTGACATTCTTATTTCTTATTTTATATACCCTATTTTTTTAAATAGATCCATGTCTTCCTCTATAAATATAGGTTTCTCAGGTGACTACATTTCTTCTTCCTTTATATACTCTTTTTCAATAGAACACTGTTATATCTCAAACCCATCAGAGGTATTATGAATTATGGGCTCCTTCCTCCCTTCATCTTCACTAATATTTATAGATGAGGATGTCAGGGTTGTATTTTGTCTTTTAATTATATAAGACCTCCTAAGAGGAGGTCTCTTTATCTTTGATGTAGAGGGCTTCTTCCTATCACTCTTCTTTTTTATTTTTAGGAAGGGGAACTATAAGAACCTGGTCTTCCTATGTAGCCATTGACGGAAGAACTTCTTACTAAGGATCAAGTTTTATGGCATCCCCTTCTCGTGAAACTAGTGATGTAAGAACTTCTCATTTTGAAGGAGCCATGGTGGAGGACTCTACTTTTTATGATGAAACTGCAGGAGAAGGAATATTTTGCCTAGTTTTTTTGGTGTACTTTCCTCCTCCATGTCCTTCAGAGGTAAAACTAATATTTGTCATCTTCTCTTACCTGTAGAAAATATAGGTGAAACTTGAGTATCTACGGGTTGGCTAGTTGTATTAGTTCTCATAATATCCTCTTGTGTTGTTTTCTAGACTTGTTCCTTTGGAGATTCCCTCTCATTATTTTCCTCTTTTTGTCAAGGTTCACTAGTCCTTAAAATTAGAAATTGTTGCCAAGTAAGGTCAGGTCAAGTATTTATTATTCCTTATTTAACCAATAAACAAATCAAGTAATGATGAGATAAGGCCTTCTCTACCCTGATTTTATATTCTTTAGACATTTTCTTCAAGATATTCCACAAGTGATTTGGGACATTAATAGTTTTACCATGCCTTAAATTATTTATAAATTTAAATTGGAGAGTATAAATCAAAGAGTACCTTCCTTCACATGTCAGATATTTGATGATATACGAGGCCACCTCCCTCCAAGCTAGGGGTAGACTCAATCTCTCTACACCTCTATTCTTCAACACTAGCCTTTCATTGCCTTGACAAAACTATTGTCTAGCTAGGTGGCCACTAGGTTTCTCTTCCTAATTTTCCCTTATTCTTGGCAACCTAGTAACCTAGATTACCAATTCTTCTATAATTAGAAATGTAATAAAAAATACTATTACCTATTTTCCTATAAAATTCCTTGCAAATTATTTAGTGAGAGGTTCTAAAAAATGTTGTAGTTTCTCAAAATAGGTAGCCCATCCAACCTTGATAAAGATGGCCCAACTGTTTGGGTCTCCTTACAACTACCTATGATCTAAGGGTTCCCTTCTCACTACTAAACCTCCCATTCTAGCTATTTTATCTTTCTATAAAAATTTTCAAACAAACATCTATTCAAAACTCCCAATTTTACCTTCAAATTTATACCTACAATGAAGCAAGTTTCTTTACTAATGGTGGTTTTGGTTGCAGGATGCAGCAATATCTTGCTTAGGTAATTTTTTTGTTGAATGAGATATGATCTTGAAGTGTAATAAAGTTGATTATTTTCCCCTATTGAATTGTGGTGAGCTATGGTGTAATCATGGGTTTTCAATATGTATACATAAATTATCTTGGAGTGTGTGTGATTGATTGCCCATAGCATTCTTCCCCCCACATGAAGTGTCACTTGTCCCCAAGTGATGTGGTACATGTAAGACAGAAAGAGATAGGATGGGGTCATGATGAGGGTGTGAGTGTTTAATTTTCATAACTCATGACAAGATTCAATGATGAATGATGTTTTAATGATTAAATATGCTTTTAAATATAATGTATGATATATTAAAAAAATAAAGTTATTTTTTATGTCTAAAAGATACACCATACCTTTTTAACCATTTTTTCCTAGGGTTTTAACATAAGAGATATGCATGTGAGTGTTTGCTAGCATGGAAGCTTCGCTTGTTGTTTCCTCATACAATTATTATCCTGGTAGTCATGATTGTGTTATATTCTTACCCTTGGTTAATTATGTGATCACAATATCCTATCCATCAATTTTACCCTCAACAATCTACATGTAATCATAATGACATATAAAGGACTAGAGTAGTGGTATTGTAGTGGTATGAGAGACTATTTCCATCCTTTCACAAGGTGGTTTCTACATATATTTGTTTATTATCTATTGACCAAATTTGACTTAGAGTCAAATTAGGTCAAACCCTACCATTTTAAACTTTTGAATAAGGTTTTACATGTCCTATAGGGGTCTCATAATGTTATATACGTCTCACTTGGCCCTATCCTAATCCTTGTCTAAGCACCCTTGCTTGAAATGGCCTAACCAACTAAAGTCAAAATTGGTCAAACCTTGGTCAAAGTTGGTCAAAGGTCTATTTTGTGTTAATTTGTCCTAAAATGGTCCTTAATATGTTTATAAGTCATAAATTGGTTATAGATTATGTCTCATGTGGAAAAAGAGGCCTTTTGGTCATATTTTAGCCCATTCAATGACTTGTACAAATTTGCACACAAGTAAATTTGACACCAAGATGAGTTTTAATGTGGATCATCTTAGGATCATGCCAAGAATAGTTATTTATTAGAAAATAAGTAGTTATGTTTAGTGGATGGTAGTTTTCCTTAAAAATAGGAGCTTTTGGGCACTTATACAGACTTCTCAAGTCCATCATCAACTAAAAACATGGGAAGAGTAACTCTTTACCTCCCATCATCCATTAAAATTCTTGTTTTTCAAGAAAAATGCAAAAAAATTCATTTACAACTTGTTTTCCTCTATTTTCACTTGGTAAGCAAAGAAGGAGCAACTTCATGCACTTGGCATGGGCCATATAGGTGGAATTTGGAGGAGTGATTCTAGGGGTAGATAGTAATGTAAGTGAACTTAAGTTTCACAACAAGAACTTGAAATTTGGTGTATCCTCCTTTATGAATAATTAGTTTGATTCTAGGTAGCTTTTTATGCATGTTTAGCCATGAGGGGATCACTATTTGAGCTTATCTCAGAGTTTCTTGTTTTGGATTGATGGATTCATGTGTTTCAGGTGTCTATACATTATTTTCAAGATGTTTCCATGCTTATTTTTATTTTGGAGAGTTAAATTGTTTGAGAAAGCCTCTTCTAGGCTTACAAAATGTCTAGTTTACATTCACAATCATCTCAATTACTTTGAAAATGTTTCCTTCATGATGGATATGATGTTTTGATGTTGTTTTGGAAATGATCTTGGTGTATGTTCAGCAATCAAGTGTTGATAATTGATCTTGAGGTGTTTTGAAAATATTCCTTACATGTTTTTTTGTCATTCCATGATTTCCATGTATGTTAGGGCTACGAATCTCTACCTTCAAAAGCATGATAATGTCACAAATGTAATTTTTAAGGTTTCATATGGTCCTTAACCTCTTGGGTCTATTAATGTGTATTTAATAGTTGATGGAGGCATGTAGGTGCTACAAACTTGCAAACTTGGAGAATGATCTTAGTTCTACATATATAGGGGAGATGATCATTGACAACTAATGCCATAGATATGCATTCTAGATATGTTATAACAATTTATAAATTTAATTTAAGGCTCTTTGATATAGAAAGGCCTAGACAAACCTCTTGATAATTCTAGTTTGATAAAGGACAGTATCAAAACATCAAATGGAAGGTTGGACTATATTCAGGCCCTTTTGCTCTAAAAACACCAAACAAAGTTCATAAGGATTTTTTCAAGTCTCTCAAAGTGCACCTATAAAAGGATTTGAATCCCATAATTGGGTGCAAGTTCATGTGACAATAGTCTTTGGCACACGTGGTGCGATAAGAGTTCCATTCCTTGAGAAGTTTTGGTGTTCTTCTCAAGATATCAACTTTTAGAGGCAAGTTTGCTAAACACCAATGGCAACTCCACATATGAATCTAATAGTAAATCAGCTCAGGTATTATTATTTAAGTGTTTTATTTGTCTACATACTTCTCACAAGTCATGGATTACTTTGATGTGGAATTTATCCTAACACAAGTGGGTGAAACTTACCCTATGTTGCCTATTCCTCATAATTATGAACAAGTCCTTGTTCAACCTGATCACAAGCCATATGTTGCCTATAATCATTCCTCCCCATCTTGTACTCCACATAGTCCACCTGATCCATCTCTAATATGTTCTATTGATTGTTTCGAAAGGACTCTAATTGGTTACCAAGACTACATGTTAGACCTTGACACTAGATATGAAGATGGCCAAGTCATTCCTAGTGTTTGTATTAGGAGTGTAAGGAATGCTTTGAAAAAATAAAAAGGGATTGGATACCTATAGATAAATATATATGGCCATGTCTTTATAATGAGATGCTTGATATTTGTGGCTTGATCTTCCATCTAGAATAAAGATTGATAGCTCATGAACTAAATCCATCTCTGCAGCCTCAAAGTGTCCCAAATTCTTTTTCCATTCCCCAAAACTTCCCCTCTTGGAAAACCATTTAAGAAAGTAGCCAAGGGAAGGAGGATATAATGGTGGAGCAGGTTATTAAATTTGAAGGACGTAGTAAGAAAGAAGTTTTATCTTTTGAAGCTCATCTTGAAAGGGAGCTTGAATTGGTCAATCAAGTTTTGAGACAATCCATCATGGCAATTGAAGGTGAACTCTCAAAGCCCACTTCCATAAGTTGCCATCAAGATGCCAACCCCAAAGAGACTTTAAGTTTCTTAAATATACCATTCACTCCTTCACTATCACCTTAAGCCCATGAAGACACTTTTGAACCCACCTTCCCAAGATGGAAAGAGGTGGTGGTAGCTCATGAAGAAAGGAATAAATCATGCTTAGGTGGAGAAGTTGTTAGGGAAGAGAAACTTGAAACCATTCAACTCCCTCCCAACCCTCCTCAAGATCCATTGAACCTATTTTTCCACCCATTCTAATTGATCAAGGTTATCCTCCTAATTTTGAGAAATGCATTACTACTTGGGAATCCACTTTGGCAAAGCTTCCAATTTTTGAAAGGCCTAATCTTGACATCACCAAGAGGGAAAATGAGATTGAAATCTTAGATTGGATTAAAGAGGAAGATGGGTTGATTTCAAGTTGTGAAGAGAAGGAAGAATATCCTCCTTATGTTTAAGAAGATGCCTTGAAATAATTTCTCTTAAACTCCAAAGAAGAATAGGAAATGGTCTCTTTTGTTTCTCCTTTTCATGATGCAGACTAGTCAAAAGATGATGATCTATGGCAAATATTTTAGAGCATATGCAATGAAGCTGAAGCCCTCAAAGAACCTATAAATCCTTTGGAGCTGACTAGCCATGACAAGCAAGAAGATGTGTCTCAAAAGGAGGACATGTGGCATATTTATATGCAAATTTTCCAAGAGTATGAGGAAGGTGAGAAGGCTAAGCTCCTAGACAAACAAGTCCATGATGTTGGAGAGTAGATATGTGTTGAGGAACATCATCATTAAGAGAGCCTAGATCATAATGGAGAAATATATGATGACCTTGAGCCTTTTGGAGATGATGTAAAGTTTGACTCTATAACCTCTTATGAGGTTGCCTCTGCCAACTTCCATGAGGAATGTGAGAAAGTAACACTTTCACATGGTCATGATACAATGCCCTTTGAAGAATTTGAAGATGTTGTGACCATTGAGAAGGATGATGAAATCCTTCAAATAAAGATTGATTTCCAACAAGCTGCCCCATGTATGGACACAGAAATTTATCATGACAAGATGAAGGGACAAAAATTGAAAGCATGATACAAGGTTCAATATGAAATTTCCTACTTTAAGAGTGTATGGGAGATGACTCCATTGGATGATGTACAAAAACAAAGAACAAAGAGAAGACAAGAGTCATATAACACCCCATCCAAGAAGAAGCATGTTTGGCATCCTCACTCATCTAGTGAGGAAGGATCCTTAAGATAATTCCATTTTGATCCAAGAACGGAGGTGTGATCAAGTTAGATGTACAAATTAGTTTGCTTTCAGTTGTGCCTTGGTTTCCCTAATTACTTATTAGCATAAGTGTGTCCTTGCTTTGTGTCTTGTTAGGTATTTTGTGTGTTGTTATTTCCCTTTGTGTGTTTTTGAGGTAAGATTATTTGTCTTATTGGTCAATGAAAGGTATATTCCTATTGTTTTTAGGTGCATTGTAACTCCCTTGCTCAATGGATAAGATAAGGCTACTAGTCCTTAACATAGGCAAACATGTTACCCCTAGGAATTGCCAAATTGTTGACCAAATTTGACTTTTAGTCAAATGGGGTCAGACCCTACCATTTTAAAAAATTTAAGAAGGTTTTACATGTCATATAAGGGTCTCATAATTTTCTATACATCTCACTTGGCCTTGTCATGATCCTTGTCTAAACTCACCCCCTTGAAATAGCCTAACCAACTAAAGTCAAACCTTGGTCAAAGTTGGTCAAAGGTTCATTTTGTGTCAGTTTGTCCTAAAAGTGAATTTAATATGTCTATAAGTCATAAATTGGTTATAGGTTATGTCTCATGTGGAAAAAAGGGCCTTTTGGTCATATTTTAGCCCATTTAATGACTTGTACAGATTTTCATGCGAGAAAATTTGACACCAAGGTGAGTTTAAATGTGCATCATGTTAGAATCATGCCAATAATTGTTATCTATTATAAAATAAGTATTTATGTTCAATGTAATGTATTTTTACCTAAAAAATAGGAGTTTTTGGGAACTTGTACAGACTTTTCAAGTCCATCATTAGCTATAAACATGGGAAGAGTAACTATTCAACTCCAATCATCCATTTAAATGCCTGTTTTTCAATAATAATGCAAAAAAAATCATTTGGAACTTGTTTTCATCCATTTTTACTTGGCAAGTAAAGGAACAACTTCATGCACTTGGAATGGGCTATACAAGTGGAATTGGGAGGAGTGATTCTAGGGATGGATATTAATTTGAGTGCACTTAATTTTAATGAAAATAAATTGATATTTTTTGCATCCTCATTTATGAAAAATTAGTTTGATTCTAGGCAGCTTTTTATGCATGTTCAACCATGAGGGGGTCACTGTTTGAGCTTGTCTCAAAGTTTCTTATTTTGGATTGATGGATTTGTGTGTTTCAAGTGTCTCTACATTATTTTCAAGATGTTTTCATGATTATTCTTGTTTTTGAGAGTTTAATTGTTTGATAAAACCTCTTCTAGGCTTGCAAAATATCTAGTTTGCATTCACATTCATCTTAATTACTTTGAAAATGTTTCCCTCACGATGGATATGATGTTTTGATGTTGTTTTAGAAATTATATTAGTGTATTTTGGGTATTCAAGTGTTGATAATTTACCTTGAGGTGATTTTAAAGTATTCCTTGCATGGTTTTTATCATTCCATGATTTCCATGTATGTTAGGGCTAAGAAGCTCCACCTTTAGAAGCATGTTGACATCACAAATGTAAGTTTTAAGGTTTGAAAAGGTACTTAACCTTTTATGACTATTCATGTGCATTGAAGAGTTGATGGAGGCATGTAGATGCTAAAAACTTGAAAACTTGGAGAATGGTCTCAATTATGCTTGTATAAGGGAGATGATCATCTATAGCTGATGCCATAAATATGCCTTCTAGATGTGTTCCAACAATTGATCAATCCAATTTGAGGCTCCTTGATATGGAAAGGCATAGGCAAATCTTTTAATAATGTTAGTTTGATAAAATATAGTATCAAAACATTAAATGGAAGGTTGGACTGTATTTAGGCCCTTTTGCTCTAAAAACACCAAATAAAGGCCTGAGGGTTTTTTTTTTGGTCTCTCAAAGTGCACCTATAAAAAGATTTGAATCTTATAATTAGGTGCAAGTTCAAGTGACAACACTATCCAAGTCAGATCCAGTATGAACAGGAGGAAGGAGGGTGATGGCATTTATTGTTCTTGATATCTTCTGCATGAGCTTATTGATGGCTTGTTTCTCTTTTGTCTTACTCCCAGTGAATGATGATGTTTACTAATGAAATCTTTTTTTATTGAAATTTTTATTTGGAAATTAGCTAGTTTGATCAACTTGGGACTTGTGCTCCAAAAAGAAGATCCCAGATGTCTTTTGTTTATAAATTTAGCTTGTGGGGTTTTAAGCCTTCAAAATGCAATTTGAATTATTAATAATTATTAATAAATCTAAGGGCACAAATTCAATGACCAATGTAACAAATTGGAAGTACATAAGGGTCCCAAACTTTGGCCAAAATCTTATCCCCTAACTCAACTTGTATGACCTATACCATTTGCTTGATTTTGGTCTTCATTAGCTCGTGAATGGGATGATGGAAGAGATAAGTAGTTTTGTACAACTTTTGGATCTAAAAATTACTTCCAGGCTTAGTTCTAATTTTTAGGAGATGAAATGATACTCTAAAAATCTTTTCACTTGCACATGCCTTTCAAAAGTTTGTACAACTTCTTTAACTCTTCAAAGTGGCATTGAATTTCAAGAGCCTAACTTTGTTCTAATTCCTTTGATAGGTGTAATAGTACGTAACTTAAAAATATCCTTTCAATGTGTATGGTACATTTTTTTAAGTTAGGAAACTTTGACAAACATAAATATTAGCCAAAATCACCCTTTTCACTCATTTTCACCACCTTAGAGCTAACAAATAGACCTTTGAATTTCTAATACTTCATGAAATGTTGTGAAAAGATGTTCAACACATGAAATAAATTTAATAAGTCCCTAATCACCTATAATAAAACTTTGCCATGACTTATTCCTCCATGGCATGCATAAACCACAATATGATTTTACCTTGACTTCTCTAAACTAACCTTAAACTTTTCTAACAAGGTTAAATGAAGACTCTAGGGATGATATAGGGTATGACATGACCACATCATAAGACCATGACAAGTTTGAATTTTGAGGGGGTGACCAATTTGACTTGGGGTCAAATTTGGTCAATAGGAACATGATAATGAGATCAACACTCAAAGGGATCTATCTCATCTTCGTAATGTCACTAAATCCCTTAATGACCAGTCGAGCTCTATCCATGTCTGTTAATTGATCTAATAGATATGGTAACCATGATGTATCCACTAGGCACTAAAATCTTTGGCATCTCTAAAAAATATCAAACAATAAAGGATATATCAGATCTTGATGTCATAATAATTAAAATACATTCTCAAACATTCTAAAATATTTATAAATTAACTACTTCATTAGAATATTTTATTTAATTTTCTAGTCTTTCTATTTTTCTACACAATTGGCCCATTTGATACTAAATTGATCATGTTATAATCCTATTATACTACATCATCTCTCTGATACATAGTCAGCCCCATTTAGCAATCTGTATCAGCTACATATTACTAACCACATCAGACAAATTATATTATGTCAACCATATTCCTATTTCAAACTATATCAGCCTATTGCTACACAATCAACCCCTATTTCTCTTTCACCTTATGAACTAAGTCAATGGGGCCGACTCTATTCTTTATCTATGATGACTTTTTGACCATTTACCATAAATTCCTTAGGCATTTATTGGTCTGATATTTTCCTACCCATTACCCTATTCTACCCCTAGCCTACCTAAAATAATTTTAGGGTTAGTTTCAGTGTCTAGATTTTGCCTACCATTAAATTTTATATATTTATCTTAATTTAAAATAAAATTTGTCAAATTTTTGAAATTTATGCTTTCTTAACTTGTTGCACACATTGTAGATGTTATGTGTCCTTCATGTCGTAGGTATCATCTCTTCACCATGGTCACTCTCTAGGCTCAAACTGCTTCTCTCAGAGAAATGTTTTCTCATAATAGTAAAAATAACAAATGAGTTGTTATTCGCCCTATTTATATTTACTATTCAAAAATTATTTACCAATCAAATATTTACAACCGTATTCTATTTTTTAATAATATCTTTATTTCTAATAGATCCTTTTTTCAACCATAACTGTTATGGAATCCTAACACTGTAGAAAATATTTTCACATATTACATGTATATTTTGAAAAAAAAATGATTTTTCACTTTTTTCACCTTTTCACTAATTTCTATAGGTTCACCTATTGTTTCCTACATTGGCCACCTTTACATTTATTTCACTTAATATCTTATCTACAATAATAAGGTAAGTAGTGGTATGTATTTTTCAATTCTATCCTTTCATTTATCTTATTTACTCTTTAATACAATTTATTTAGCTTCAACATTGTGTGTTGCTATGTTTTTTTTTCCTAAAGCACCATCCCTTATTGAACCTATGTGACACAAGATGATATTCAAGTGGGGAATATGTATAAACATAACATTTTCAAACTTTATTGATTACTTATGATTCTTCTCTTGCAAAAACCCATCAAGTCTCAATCTCTCTGAGTGCATGCCTTAAACGGTGCATTAGAAAATGGGTGGGTGGACCATTGGTGCTTCACAAGATTTTTATCCCTTATACCACCACTTGATATAAACAAAACCATCTCCTATAAACTTCCCTAAGATTTTCACCCTCTCTTACACATTCCTCCAAGTAATTCATTGCCTTATTTATCCCCTACCTAAGCCTAAATCCCTTTTTGACATTTATTTTACATTGTTGGCCTGGGTTGGCCTTATTTTCAAATTGATATTTGTATGCTATAGGTCTATGTCCACCTTGGTTGACCTATATGGGGACCTAAATTATTTTTATTAATTAACAATATATAGTCAAATTGGGCCAACCCTATTCATAAAACTTTTAAAAAGGTTTAGGGTTAGATTCAATTATAAATAGACATCTATTTTCATCATTATTAGGAAGAGAAGAAGAAGACAATTATATTGCACATTTCCTTATCCACCATCCTACTTGAGGAGTTTTGCTTAGAGTTTCAATAATTTATTTGGAGATATGGATCTTATCTTGTGGAGAAGTTTTTTGGATGCATATAAATGTTGTGTAGCCTACATCTGACTTATCCTTGTTATCCTTACATACCACAATAACCTATTTCAAATAACCTTGGCCAAGGGAGAGATTGAGGCTCAATGAGTTTGTCTTCAAAGTTAAGTATTCCTAACTTTGTTCCTCCTTTGTTAAATTTTATTGATTTGCATTTGTACTTATATCACATGCATTAAGATTTCCTATAAATTTAATTTAGTATAGATATTTTATTAATTTTTACTTTTTATGTTTATTTCCCCCACTTTGTGCCACAATCTCTGATGAGCACTAGATTATATTTTAATTTACTTTGCATTTACTTAGTAAATATGAAAACATAGGACCTAGCTAGGGCTATTTCATAGTGTTGCTTAACTAGAGGATTTGAAACCCTCTCTAGTGATGTTATTGTGGTAATATATCCCTTGGTTAGGTCTAGAAAATCCATCTTGGTCATGACCCTGAATTAATAAAGTATCAACAAATGAAAGTGTAAGTAGGATTGATTAATAGGTCAAATGCATTTTCTTTTGTATGAATATAACATATACTACTATGATTAATTCATTCTCTATAATTTTGTATTCAAATTATGTTGGTTGAAGATTCTTATTGATGAAATATATAACATATTTGAGTGGCCCATCCTTTTTCCCAAGGACTATCCCAAATGTTGTATCCAATGCATCGGTATGAATGTGGAAGGGAAGATTTCAATATAGACCTCTCAACATGGATACTATCACAAGTATTTATTTGAGAGTTTTAAAATCTTCTTAGCATTCATTATTTGATATAAAATTAATATATTTTCCTAGTAAAACAAATAATGAAATTCTATCTTGATAAATTTTTTGATGAATCTATGTTAATATAAAACATGTCCTAATAAACTCATCACATCTCGATCATTTTATGGTGTAGACAATTTATTTTTCACCTCTATTTAGTAGGATATACCCAAATTCATAAATTTGAGATATGGTGTCCTATTCAAATTATTTTTGCATTAACATGTAACACTTCTCATTACTCAATGACATGTTATTATCTTGACAACATTGGAGAAATTTACCTAGGTTGGTGATGGATTAATTTTAAGTGTTCCCATCGACATTGATGTCATCTATATAAATTTTTACATAGTCATAATATAGATAAACTAATCTCAAGACATCAATTTAAAAGGTGGAAGGAGCATTGCATAGCCTAAATGGGAGGGCCGACTAAGTATAAGTTCACTAAGGGTATACAAATGTTATTTTCATGTTTATCCTCTAGGGTAATTCTAATATGATTATATCCATTTAAACCATCATGAAAAGGCAATTATTTCTTTCTAGAGATCATGTCAATAACTAAGTCAATGAATGAGAGATGGAAATGATATTTACTTGTGGTAGATTTTAATTAAATATAGTCTACATGTGTGTCATTTTCCATTATTACATGGGATAATGACAAGTGGAGATACACATTGGGTATCCCATATACGGCATATAAATCCTACATATAAGAGTTTTCATAATTCATTTCTCATAATTTCTTAAACAATAATTTTTATCCTATATTGTGGTCGCTTAATGGGGTTTCACTCTTTTCTAATGTAGATATGGTGAGTTCATAAATTTGGGTGTATTTTGCATATCATGGTAATACCATGTAAATGTTGTTTTATGTTTTTTTAGCATGGTGACTAGTTGGGTTTCTTATTATGGATCTAGTATATTATTGATATTAAGGGGTTTTACCAATACTATATCCACTTATTTTGATAGGGTTGTCATAGACTCAGTGTTCCCTAGAGGAATGCCAAGGTAACAGGGGTGTGGTAAGAGGTGATGAATTTTTTTGATATCCTTCCTTATGTACAAGGATTGTTTTACTGAAAAGACATTGCTAAGGGGACAATGTGTACATTCAAGGAGATTGTTTTCATGTTGTTCAATTGTGTAAATGTTTTGTATGACACAATAAGTGACAATGTTTTCATCTTGTGTTTGCAAGAAAGGTTTATGTTTAATGGTAAGTATGGATTGTAAGGGAAGTTAGTCATCATATTTCACTTCAACACAATGAGATTACTTCCCTTTTGATGAAGCCTAAGAAACTAGATATAAAACCATTTTCTTCATAGTGTTTCTATTGAAAATGAACATGTTCCTTGACACACAACCAATGAATGCATAAGTTGTAACCAACTAAGGTCTACCTAAGATTAGAAGGTATTTGCCTAGGTTTTCTTTGGGTTGTAATATCATGAAATCAAATGGATATTCACATTACTCTATTATGATAAAAAAAAGTATTATATAAATCCTTTAGGGTTTACAGTTAAATGGTATGCCAATTACAAAATAATGGGTTTTACACAAAGGTCTATAGTTCTAATTTTCTTGATTATTTATTTTGTCATGACATTAATGGATACTCCTAAATAAGTTAAAGGTTTTGATTAGGGGTGTATTTGATGTAGACATCAAAAATCAAGCTACCTGAGTTAGAGTATTTGGTTGGGATAATGTTGCCTAACATAATTTCTATAAGTTATCATATAATGTGGACATACTTGTATATTTTCATTTCTGATTGGGTTTCTTAAGGAGGAGTTCTTAGATAGGTTTAGTATAAATGAAAACATTCTGTATTTGTTTAAATAAAGTAATTTTGACAAGCATTCTTCATCTAACCTTCAAAGTCAAATTCTGATTCTAACTCTTATTTTTGAATGTCTAGTCTTTCCAAAAAAGGAGGATTATTTCATGTTACTTGTTCGGTGGATAAGCTAAGTTCAGTAAATAAGCTAGGTTTAGGAATGGGACTATTATTATATGGTTTTGGGTTAGTTGGTGTATTTGGTATCTCTTCAAGATGTTTTATTATTATGGGTGGAGTGAGAATTGGGAGATTTTTTTCTTGAATGAAGATGAACATTGTCAAATTATACCAAATAAGTGGGGTAAGTTATCACATCATTATTTTATGTTGGTTAAACCAAATTATTATTAGGATTGGGTGCAGGAAGGTTAGGCAATTATGGATCTCTAGGTGAATGTGTAGTGGGGTTACTTGGCATTATTGTATGTTATTACAGTATGTGAGGTTTTGGGATTTTTAAAAAAATAGTATTTTGAATAGGCTAAGGTTATTTCCTTCACTATGTCTATTACCATTGGTTAGAGGGTGGATTCCATTGATAATTTTGATTTTATGTTTTCCATTCTATTATTGAAATTTATACTAGTTGGTTTGGGATTGTGTATTTTTCCAATATTAATTCTAGTTTTAGGGTTATGGTTGGAGTGGTGAATTATAGGGAATAGATGTATGCCAATTATGAGGAATACAAAATTGTGAGTTAAAATATGAAGATTTAAATGGCATAGTCAATTTTTATGGTCTTTTTGACCATGGTTTCCATTTGGATACCTAAAATATCTAAGTTATATCTCCTCTAATGGAATTAAGCTCTAATACATCAATATATTCCTATGTTATACTTGTTACTTTGATATAGGAAACATGGAATTTATAATTAGTTTTATTTTTATTGTAGTTCAGACAATATATAGTCAAGGCTTATTCCATTTCTTCTTGTTTCCTTTATGTGTTCAATGAATCTAGTTGTGTATCCAAGTTATTAATGATGTATTATTTCATATCTTTCAAAAACTTACTAAATTTCACTCTTGAGATATCATTGGTAGATTTTGATGCTAAAAGTGATGAATATCGATTAATTTGAAATTTATTAATAATTGATCTAGAGTAATTTTTTCATAAGAGTGTGATCTCTTTTAATGACATTTGTAAGATATATTCACTATTAATTATATGTAATGATTCAAGGCATTATTCCTTGATTTCCTTAATTAATATAAATTTGATGGATTCTTAATCCAACATAGTTTGTTTAGATTTATGCAAGCTAAACATAAATATATCCAAGTAATCTTTAAATGGTTCATCTTCATTTTTTGATGTCTATAAGATGACATTTATTGTATATTACCTTCCCTAGAAATACTCTTTGATACTTTGAGAGGAATTTATTCTTCATCTCTTTTCAAGTGGTGATTGCATCTCTTACCAACCCCATAAGCCATCTAAGGTTGAATTATTTAGAGTGGTTGTAAAAATTTAAAAAAATTTAACATTATAGTTGTAGTTGTAACTATGGTATAGGACATCAAACTCAAGATAAATGTATCAAAATCTTCACTACCCATTCCTCTAAATTTGGGCAAAGTATAGAGTGATATTTTTATCGGTGCATTACTTGCATGAGTATTGATGGAAAAATTGAATTTTTTTCCCTAAAATTTAATTTCTTGGTGGTTTCATATTATTTTTTTAGACTAATTATAAACCAAATATTTTTTTATATCCACTCTTCAAGTCCTCTTTAAAGTTTAGCCCAAGGTGCATAAGGAATAGTGGCTTTAGACTTATTTAAGGAAGAGGAAACCCTTCTGACTAGGGGTGATGGAGTAGGACTTCTTATAATTCTTCCAAAATTTTAACAAGGACATCTTATTTAGTTGAGTAAGTGACTTCAACAAGTTGTATTATTTTATTTTAGGATAGAATGTCTTTAAGTTATTTTTTAGAGAGGATTTTGGGTAAGGGTGGAGAGAGTTGAATACAAGATTATTGAGTCTAAGGTTGATATATAGTCACCCTTTGGAATGGTGAAAACATATCCTTATGATGGGTATGAGGGTAATCATATTACTTATACTTGGATTGTTCTACTAGTTCAACCAAGAACTCCTCTGATCTTATTCTTCTTCAAATAGCTGGTGTGAATCAACTACATTTGTATATTTCAAGTTATAGTTGTTTTAGGTGATATATCTATTATTTTAGGTGATATATCTATTGCTACAAGTAGTTATAGAACTTTTTATTCCATAGAAAAGCTTAATATTTTAGGCAAGATTCTTCCCAAATAATTTATTTCATGTTACACACATTTTTACCTTCTTTTTGGTTTTCTGTGTTGCCATACATAAGGTTAGCCTGAAAAGTTTTTTTTTTCTATTTTTTTAATTCTAATTTGTAGAAATTAAATGTCTAAATTAGAAATTAAAAAAATACTCTTGAAAGTAATAAATTTTATCTAGAAAATGAGAAATCTTAACTTCTGTGAAATCATAAAACCTTTATTTTATGAAAGTAGGAAATATTAATCTAAGAAAATTGTAAATATCATTCTACAAAAGAAGAAAATATTATTCTAAGAAAGTATGAAATATTATTATATGAAATTAGGAAATATCACTATGATAAAGAAGGAAATATTACATGTTTATATATTCTAATGCTTAGCACCTTCCTCGGAAATGATGCCAAAATGATGATAAAAAACAAGCCACCAATTAAACTTGATGCAATGACATGCACAACTCGATAGATGTAATCCAAAGGGGAAACCACTTCATTTATTGAAAATGATAGAGAGCTTCATTAAATTTTTAACCCAAGGACAATATACTTTTTTAAGGTAGTCCCTTGGTACTAAAGGTTACGTATGGGGAAACATAATTTTTAGGAATGTAAATGACATAAAGTAACACATTTGTAAGAATGTAAATGATAAAATTTATATTTTAATTTAAATTATTTGGAAGCTTCCCACACTTTGAAAATAAGATAATTTATCAATAAAACTTAATGACAAATCACTTGTAATGAAATCAATCATGAAAATCAAAGATGCACACATAAAGCTAGAATATTAACACACAAATAATTGAAAGATATACTTAACATATGAGATTATCAAAATAAGTAATTATGCATGGGCCCTCTTTGGTTGGACTTATTCTCATATCCATTCCTTCATTATGATTACTTAAACTCAAATCATCTCAATTGCATTGATTAAATCTATAGAAATAGAATGATTGTTACACCAAATTACAATGGATTACAACAACTCTCTTGATTATTACTTGTTTTATATCTTTTGTATGCTAGCTATCACAAACAAATTTGCTCCTTATTTAGTGGAGATTGGTGTTTATTATATAAACACAATCATAATAAGTTAAAACCATAAGATCCTAGAATTTTGTAAAAATAAAATTAAGATAAAAATATGTTATAATAGTTAAAACCAAAAGGGTGTATGATCATAATAATGAAGACATGGTTTAATGAAGTTGCAGACACTAGAAAATCATACACTATGGATCTAGATGTTGCATTAAACTTTAAACCACTCCTTGTCCCCCTTTGGATTAGATTATTTACCAATTATCCCATTATTAACCTCAAATAATTTCTAGGGGAATCAACCACCAATCATTGGTGGATTAGCCAATTTTGACTATGTCCCCTAAATCATCAACGGTCAACCCTCAACCTCTTATGGTTGACCCAAACCATCAATGGTTAATTGAAATATTACATGATCAAAAGAATCAACTAAAATTCAATTAAAACTCACTCATTGATAACAAGCTATCTAATTTTAGTCTTTTATTTGCATGATCAATGTGCGGTTAGATTGTTTGATAAACTATTTGTTAAACTCTTCATTTCAAATCTCCTTTCCTCTATATTAAGAGATGAAGAGAATTTGAATGGATGTCCAAGGGCAAGATATTTTGACTCCCAAAAAAATACAAAATCTTCCCAATGAATCATGAACCAGGTTAGAGGCTTACAGTGCTTATACAACTCACCATCTTGGGCCAAGGTACCATTACTCTACTAACATTTCTCTAGGATCCACAATATTTTTTAAATAATAGCAACA
This sequence comes from Torreya grandis, assembly GCA_037957365.1. Classification (NCBI taxonomy): domain Eukaryota; kingdom Viridiplantae; phylum Streptophyta; class Pinopsida; order Cupressales; family Taxaceae; genus Torreya; species Torreya grandis. The sequence goes on from JARHVA010008061.1 coordinate 56,366, forward strand.
TTCCTCAAAATGACAGAACCTAAAAGCTAAATATCTATGTTTTTTAATCAAGATTCAATAATTAGCTCTAATTATTTAATTACTTGTGTCATTCCTCTTTATTCCCCTTTCATACCATTTCCCTGTGTTGGAGTTTTGCAACTCCAGATACTTCATCTCCTATCCAAAACCACCCACAAACCATTCTCACTCACTTGAATACCCAATCCCTAAATTAGATACCCCTAAGCATTACTTTCTATCCACAACTAATATTCAATCCAAACACCACTCCTAGAACCTCTCTATAACTCTCCCCAATAGAATTATTTTACAAAACCAAATCCCATAGTAACCACCGATGGTATTACCTAATCTCTAATAAACTTACCTAACCAATGATGGTTAATAATTGTTGATGGTCACCTAACCATTGACTATCATATCTAACTACTGATAGTCACTGTGTGTCACTTTAAAACAATAAGATAATTTGACCCATCTACTCATACGTAAATAATAGTTTATGAGTTTCTATTTTATCACAGAACTTCAACTTATTTTTCAAGATCAAGTTTGAGAAATTTAGCATTAATATTCAATCATTTATTGCTATTTTAAATCAAAATCCCTTGTTTATTTTCAAGCATTTCTTGTATTTGATTTTAGTACCTTCTATTATTTCAAGCATGCATCTATTTTTAGTTTATCAAAACTTAAGTGTTTGAAAAGCTTAGACTGATAGACTCTAAGGAAGCTTGTGCTTCTTAGATCTAGATCATGCTAGGCAATCCACCCTATTATCTCACTAATCCACCATTTTTATATTGCTTTCTTATCTATAGGTCATCCTCCCTAGACAAAGAGGAGTATCGGAAATCATTTGGATCATGCACACACAACACATCAAGGTTATACCAACCTTACCCTTCTTTTAATTTTTACATCTTTCTAAAATAGAAAATAAAGCTAAATTTTAATGAACATTCTAGCACAACCATTGGGGCCTTTGAGCTTTTTCTTGGGTTCGTAGTTATAAAACATTTAGTTACATTAGAGAAGAGTCATTCATTGTATTCTTTTCTAAAAATTAAATATTCCTTATTTATTTTCTTCCTTCCAAAAATGAAAATTCTAGTTTCTTCTACTTTTTTTGAAAAAATTAAAAATTGTCATTTTTGTTTTCATTTTTAAAATTCAAAAGTACCCATTCTAGGTCTAGGATTTGCATCATCATATCGCATCTAGGTGCATTTTTAGTTATTTTTTATTCATTTGAAAATTTACCAAAATTTTCTTTTGGATTAAAATTTAGACTTGCATCCATTGTTTGCTTGTATTGATTAGCTCACATAGCTTAATTTAATCAAGTAAATTAATCATATTCTCACTTCTTATCACACACATAATACCAAACCAAAAATTTAATTAAACATCAAAACATTGGCATAAGGGTCCATTGGGATTTCATCACCTAGAGATCACCTTTCCTTGACTATCCTACTTGGATTTCACCACCAAGGGGAGAACCAACTCAATACATTGGCTAAGTATAATCTCTAGCAACTTGGTATATTCTTGATAAGCACTTGACACTGTTATCAATATGATGTGTGAAGTGAGGGGGTAGGCCTCAATATCAAGGAACATACCAAGTTCTAGTATAGATATTGAAAGCCTTTAACTACCTAAAATCATCTTTAGACATCTTCTTGTAATCACTCTATAAGCCTAATTTAGTCTTCATAAACTCTTTAAAATTGAGGAATAAGCCTAAAGAGATATAAAATGTATTCTAGGAGTTAAACATACTTTAGTGTATGTTTTCTTTGAGATATTGTTATGTTTATTGCTTCTCTTTTGTGTTTGTGACATCACTTTTATCTTCCTTTTCCCCTTCTTTTCATGGTTCTAACTAGACATCTAAAAACTAAGCAAATCAAGATCCACCTCCCAAACACCCATCTTAATCTTCTTCCTCATCCATAGAGTACCATTTAGAAGTGGAAAGTTCACCCCACCATTATAGAAGTCCTATTATACCTCAGATAGTTTACCAAGGAGATACGGATTTCACCACCATTTTGGATAGTAATCCCATATCCCTTCAACATTAACTTAATATTTTATCTTACCGTACCCCTAGTTTAGTTTCACCCATTGAGCCACCCTACCGCATGCCACCCCACCTTATGGGTAGCACATCTATTTCCACCATTTCCACCCAACCCTTAGTCACTCAAACATCTTCTTCTAACAACAATCCCTCTAATACCATCATTCAAAACCAACCCATCTAAACAATGAACATCCAAATGCCTTCCACCCCAAACAATAACTCTTCTAGTATAGGAGCAACCCAACCTTTGGGTACCTATACTCCACTTACCATTGGATTACCCTCTACTAGTATTGTCACCCCTTCTCTTGTTATCTCCAATGCATCAACCTCCACTCCATTCCAAAGCTTTGTGGTTTCCATACCTTCTACCCTTCCACCCATTAGTACCAAGGTTACTACCCTTCCTCAACCTATCAACCCAACCATAGCTCTAACCCAACCCATGTCAATTCCTTAACAAGAACCCATTGCACCCAACCCAAGCTATATTCCTAACCCACAAGGGTATATGGCTCCACCTTATACCCAACCTCCTATATCCTTTTACCCATACATTTCATATTCCCAACCATCCATGTCCACATACCAATATGTGACATCCTCTCAACCTTCCACTAGCTATCCATATATTTCACATACCTAACCCTAATAAAACATACCATACAACTATGGGAGTGTATAAATGAAATTCAATCTAGTTAAGATGTTAATAGACAAGATGAAAAATTTGGAGTCATCTATTTCTAGTTCCCATAAACTCTTATCATACAATCAAATTTGAAATGAACCCATTCATCCATCCATCCCAATCTGACCTTACCCTCCTTAATGGGAACTTATAAAATTTTCAAAATTTTAGAGCAAGGAAGATCCTCAACAACATCTTAGAGCATTTAAACACTGTTTCTATTTGATTTATTATGATGATGATCTCCTTCTTTGCACCTTTCCCATGTCCCTATCTATTCTGGCGTTAGATTGGTACAATGTTATTACCAAGCACTCCCTCATTTCTATTGGCCAATTAGATCAGACATTCTTAGATCATTTTTCCATAAATATATCTCTAAGAAAGTTTCCATCAATGACCTCTACTCCATTCAACAATTTGAGGATGAGTCAATTTCTGATTTCATAGCCCATTGAAGAGGTTTGATAAACCAACTCTCTTTCTCTTTACCCCAACCCAAGCTAATTGAGATTTTCTCTTGGGCTTATGCCAAACATATTTCCTCGACTCTACAAGTTTAGACTTTCAAGACCTTTGATGAGGCTTTCACCATAGCATATAAATTAGAGATTAGAGCCATTGATGAGGGGAAGCTAAAATTGAGAAATAAGAACTCTAGTTTCAAGTCAAATGAAAATTACTCCTTCAAAACTACCAACCATTCCAACACTAACACTAAAACCAAGGGAAACACGAATGTAGTTGTCTTTAAAACTACCCTTCCTCTAGTTGTTAACCAACCTAACTCTTCTAATTACTCTAACTAAAATACCTGATACCAAAACCGTAATAACCAAAAGCAATACACTCTTCTAGGGGAGTCATAAATTTCTACTTTGGAATTTTTATTGAAATAAAATATGATACAACTTCCTCCAATCAAACCTCCAAAATAATTTGATTCCTATCATCCTATACCTAGTTGGTACAAGTAGAAAAAATTGTGTGCCTTCCACCGTGTCATTGGACATGATGTTAGTAGATGAAATGCCTTAAAAATCATTATCTAAGGGCTGATTGACATAGGGGAACTTGTTCTAAATAATCCCAATGCACTCCTAAATTAGTCACTTGGCATATTTAGACAACCATTCCCTAACCATGCCACTTTCATGAATAATGAAAATAATAAAGCATAATCCTTTCACAACCATGAGGTCCATACTGTTAATGTGGTTCTTAGTGAACTCATAGTTGAGGAAACCATATCCTAAACCACTTATTTTTTCCCTCCACTTATTAAGGTAGTGCATTCACCTTCCATTCATTTGAAAGTGAAAATAAAGGAAACAACTATTCCCCTTTCTCCATTTATTGAGGTAGTGGAGCTACCAACCTCTCCTTTGGAAGACATACCAAAGGAGGCAACCATTACCACCATACCTTTCTCTTCCATCATAGAGCAAGCCACTCTTATTTTGTAAATCATTCCTAAGGAAGATGTCACTGTACCTACTCTTCCCATAGAGGAATTGCCTTCCAAAACCTTAGAGTCTTTGATTGAGGAAAAGGACAAGGTAACCGTTCCCCTCTCTCAACCCAAGGGTTTATCCTTTAAAACCAATATTGAAGTAACCAAACCCATCTATAAGCCTTTTTCTAGATTGTTTCAAAACTTGGAATACCTATCCAAACCAAACATGGATCATGTCATGTTTTGATACCATCTTGGGCTCCCTTATCCAACCAAGTAAGATCCCTCAACCATACCATTGTCAACCTAATTTTCAACTTCCACTAGTGAACCCAACATCATCCCAGCCAAACCATTAGAAACCTCCACCTCTCAAACCATAGTTGAACCAACAAAACTAGCTCCACCCAAACTAACCCAAGTACCTTTTACCATCCCAAAGAATCCCATCAAAATCCTAGGCATGTTACCCACTCAAAGCCTTACTCACCCTCTATTAAATTTGGATCTAGAACCATCTATCCCACCAAAAAAACCATAGTTAAGCTAACTAAGAAAGTGCAACCACTTAGGATCCCAAAAACCAAAACCTTTCCACCCATTTATGCCTTGCCTTCCATTTTATAACCACATCCTTCTTCCATCCTAGGACCCCATCCTTCCATTAAGAAAACAAGTATCCAAACCCAACCTCATTTTTTAGCTACACCTATACCTATTCTTTCCATGCCTTCTACCTCCAAACCATCCACTACCAAGACTTCTATTTATACACCTTCTACCTCCAAGCCATCAACTACCAAGCCTTTTATTTCAAAACCTTCTACCTCCAAACCATTTACCTCTACACCTTCCACCTCCAAACCATTAAACCCTAAGAAATATACTCTAAAAACTCTTTCCAAGAATATTCCACCACCCAAAACTCCCATTACAAATCCTACTCCTAAGAAGGCTTCCACCCTAAAAGTCAAAGCCAAAAACCCAATGTCCTTGCCTCCTTTGCTTGATTCTTACTCAACCATCCTAAAAATATTACTGCAAGATTCTTGATTTAATTTTCCTCTTATAAAACAATTTTACCCCCATAGTCCTAAGCCATCCTGATTTAATGATAATCTAATTTGTTCATACCATAGAACACCAGGACATGATACAAAGAATTACAAATCTCTCCAAATCGTAGTCCACCAACTATGTGATGAGGATGACTTATTATCTGAATATCCTCCCATGATCCCATCACCAATCTAAAAACCACAAGAAACCACCCAACACTTACCTACTCCCACACTCTCATCTAAGAGTGAGGAGGAACTAAAGCAAACCATTAGCCCAACTCCTCCCCAAATCCATACCATACATGTGGTCAAATGATTACAAACCCAACAAAAGGATAATGGGAAGGAAAAGGTGTCTATTATATGGACATACCCTTCCTCTACCACCCATCACCCAACCAAACCCAAGCACCTTCACCCAAGCTGAAGGTGTCCATATTGGGTGCTTCTCAATCCAACCCTTTTGATTCAACCCAAAGAGTAGTTCTAAAGCAACTTCACCAAACACTAGTGAAGATGAATTTATATGAACTAATCAATACCTCACCCCATCATTGTTAGGTGATGATAAAGGCTTTGTAATCCATAGAGGTTCAACTAGAATATCCACAACCTCTAGTATCCTTTGTTAGAGCCCTTTAGATTTACACACTTTTTATATTTAAGTATTCATAAATACACTCCATTAATCCCTAGGATCTCTATCCTCCCCTCTTCATTACCATGTACATCAAACAAACCCACATCAAAAGGGTTATAATTGATAGAGGAGTTAGCATCAATATTATCTCATCTCACACATATGACTAGCTAGAATTATCAGAGAACATTATGTCAAAAACCATAGTGATGATACATTCCTTCAATGACACTATGGAAATAACTCTAATAAGTGTCATACTCCACATTAATTTAGGACCTCATACACTTCATGATATATTCTATGTAGTATAAGGAGAGTTCAAGTATAATTTTATGCTTGGATGCCCTTGTATTTGTTTCATAAATTTTGCACCATCTACCCTACATTGGTGCATCAAATTTGAGTATGAGGGTCAAGTATTTACCATACAAGCTGACCCAAATCCTTTCACATCATGCAACATGACATACTAGTCAAATGATTTTATCCTCCTTCTATCTGCCAAGCCTTTACCAACCAACGATGAATCCACATCTTCCATTGACCAAGCCTTGACTAGCTCATCCATCCCTTATACCCAAATCCCTACAAAAGACCCCTTGGAATCAACGTTCCAACATTTATTGCTTGAGGAATATCACCTCTTAACTTTGGATTCCTTCCCTACTCCCCAAGAGTATGGGAGCCTTAACCAAAATCCTAATTACGATTGCAATATCAGAAACATTATTCCTTTCAGGACTCTCAATTTCCAAACTAATTTTGTCTATGGGGGACTTGATCAACCACTTTTTGCCTCCTCTACCTCTTTTTCTCCTTGACCATTCACCTTCAATTTCTCTTATCTAGATAAACTTGTGTTTTCCAAGACATACTTTTATAGGTGTGTTTAGAAGGGATTTAGTTTAGGAAATTATGAACATAGAACACATGATTTATTTATATGCAAGATCCAAAAGCCTCATGAGAAATTTGGTCTTAGATTTATTACACTTAAAGAGTCAACCAATTCACCTCCCACTACCATCATTGATGAGGAAGTTCCATCCTCACCAACCCATTCCCCATCAAAATTTGAGGATTTTGATGCCATTCCTCCTTACATTTTTTTCATCAACATGATTAGCCTTACACCCCTAACTTATCAAAAGGATGAAGAGACCATAACCTTTCCTCTGGTTCATCTTGAGATAGTAAAATATGACTCTCCTACCATTAATACCATTCGGTATTAGGATGATGATTCCCTTATCACCTATCTTGGTGTAGAATATTCCTCTATCTTCAAATCTATCCTTCCTGAGACTTCAACCATGTTGAATGAATCCACCATGGATGTCAACCTGGGTACTTAGGATAACTTGTGCATCATCAAAATCAACTAATCACTATATTACTTAGAGCTTCAAGATCTCCCCTCCTTCCTACAAGACTGTAACATAGAATTTGCTTGGTCTTATAATGACATGCCCCAAATTTATCCTTCTATTTCTACCCATAATATCATTACTACCCACAATGCCAAGCCCGTTAAATAGAAACTTCATCAAATGTACCCTTGTATATCCCTTATTGTTAAAGAAGAGCTTTAATGCCTCTTATCCATAAATTTCATCCAACCCATTGACTATCCCAAATGGGTCTCAAATGTCATCCATATCACTAAAGCAATAGAGGTACTTTGCATTTTCATCAATTTCTAGAATCTTAACCTTGCTTGCCTAAAGGATGACTTCCCTTTGCCAAGAATTAACTAGCTTATTGATTTTATAGCCATATATGAGATGATATCTCTTATGGATGGTTTTTTAGGCTATAATCATATCTTGATAGCCCTTGAAGACCAACATAAAACTAATTTTATCACCTCATATAGAGCCTTATACTATAGGGTCATGCCTTTTGGTTTGTATAAAGTTGGTGCAAATTACCAGGATGCTATGATCTACATTTTCCATGACCATATTCATAAGACTATAGAGGATTACATAAATGACCTTCTTAGGAAATCTAAATGCCGTAAAGATCATTTAGTATTTCTCAAGCTTATATTTGAATGCCTCATCCATCACCATGTTCACCTTAACCCCAAGAAGTGCATTTTTGGGGTCTTATCAAGAAATCTCCTTGGATTTATTATCTCTTCAAGGAATCAAATTTTATCCCACCAAAATAAAAAATATCCTTGACATGCCTCTTCTAACCCACCTCAATCAACTCTATATTTTTTATGGGAAGCTCCAATCTATTTATCGCTTCATCTCTCAGCTATTTGATAGATGCCAACCTTTCCATCACCTTATTAAGAAAGACATATATTTTAAGTGGAATAAAAACTATCAAAAGACCTTTGAATCACTTAAATAATTTTTTCTTTCTCCACCTATCCTTGTTCCTCCCAAAGAGAATAAACCTTTCTACCTTTATATTTCTATCACTGATCACTCTTTAGGGGAAATGCTTGCACACCGAGATGAGAAGCATAAAGAGCAAGCTATCTACTATATAAGTCAAATAATGATAGAGTAGAAAAATTGGAACACCCATACTAAGAAAATTTGCCTCACCTTAGTCTTCATAGCCTCAAAACTCCACCATTACCTTCTCAATCACAAGACCTATGTCATAACTAACAATGACCTACTCAAGTATATGCATTCCAAGCCATACCAAAACTAGTGTATGGTTAAATGGATCATTATTTTAGCTAATTTTGATCTTGAGTTCCTTCAAAATAATTCAATTAAAGGGCAAGTCATTGCCGACAAATTGGCAAAAACACCTTTAGTGGACAACCAACCTTCTCCTCTTGGGTTTCCCAATGAGTCTATCAAAAATATTTTGCAAGAAGACGTCACCTATCAAATGACCATATTATTCAATGGATCAAAGTGAAAATATTGTTGGGGTGATGGTATCATTATCATCCACCTTGATAATGAACCCCTTCCCTTATCTTTCAAGCTTGAATTTAATTGTACCAATAACATTATTGAGTACAAAGACCTAGTCATAGGTCTCCAAATTGCTTTACCTTAGGGTCAATAAGATCAATATTTTTAGTGACTCCCAACTCATAGTCAATAATATCAATGGATCTTACCAATGTAAAAATGGTATCCCACAATATTATAAATAGATAGTTGATGTACTCTTAAAATTATTTAAACATTACCTTATCCAAGCCACTATGTGATACACAAATAAGTTTGCTAATACAATGGCTTCCCTTACTTCTCAGATCCCATCCACACCTTCTAATTATATACTTTTTATTCTTATCCATCATTTTACCAAGCCTTCTTATACCAAATTAGACCTTCCTTCCATTTGTAGTGTGGAAGAGGCCCCATTCAATATTTAGTATAAGTAGATTTTGACTATCTCAACCTAAGCATCATTCCCTCCAATATTTTTAGGAATGGTCAAGAGAGTTTATTCAGAGTACCTATCATTATAACATACTAGGGGGAATTATTTACAAGTGTAGATTTGATGGTCTCCTTTTCCATTGCCTACGTAGTCATGAATTTTTTCATGTTATCTGAGAAACACATGGCAAAATTTGTGGGGGACACTTTAGTTGCCAAGTTGTTGCTAAATGTATCCTTTACATTGGCTACTATTGGCCCACCCTTAACTAGGACTATTATGATTATGTAAAAATGTGTGTTAAATTTCAACAACATGCCAATTTACATCACACACCTAACCATAGTCTCCAAGTATCTAAGGATTTTTGGCCCTTCTCATAATGGGGATTAGATCTTATTGGTGAAATTAACCCCCATTCTTCATAGAGCCATCATTCTATCATCACTGTAACTAAATATTTCACCATATGGTTGGAGGCCATTCCTCTCATTTTAACCAAAAATGAAAAGATTATTGATTTTATTAATCATCACACTATCTCTCATTTCAATGTTCCCCATAAGATTATCATTGATAATGGTAAATATTTTTAAAATAAAAAAGTCCAAAGTATTTGTGATGTGTTCGATATTAAGTTGAGTTTCTCCTTGTCTTATCATCCACAATATAATGGATAGGCCAAAAATTATAACAAAACCCTGAACAACATGCTAACTAAAATGGTTAATGCATCTGGTCAGGATTGACATTTACACATCTTTTTTGCCTTATGGGCATATCGTACTAGTGTTCAAACCCCTATAGGTACTACCCCTTTCTTGTTTTTATATAAAATTTTATCTTGCCTCTAAAATGTCAAATTACCTCTCTTCCCATATCCTTACAAGATATCATTTTTTAGGGTGATTATCATTAGGACTGTTTAGCCCAATTTGAGTCACTTGATGAGCATCATTTTGCTATGCTTAACCATCTTTGTGTCTATAAAGAATGAATCAAGTGCCCCTGTAACAAACATATAATAAAATGAGAATTCAATATTAGATACCTCATCTTAAAATAAAATCAGCATGTAACCAATATGGAAAAAAATAAATGAGGTAAGTTTACTTTCAATTGGCTTAGAACTTATATCATTCTGCATAAGTATGGATCAAGAAAATAACAGTTATCCTCTCTTGAAGGGAAACTAGAACTTGAGCCTCTCAATGCTTCACATAAGATCAAACTCACCTAATATCTAACTTAAGCTCATCCTTATTTTATGAGATTTTCAACTTCATCTCCTCACTTTGAGGACAACCAATTAAATCAAAGCATCATGTGAATATCCATCACAATTGTAGCCTCAATCCTAAATATGGGTACTAAGGCTCTACTAATGGAATGTTTCTCATGGATACTTTTTGTCCCTAATAGGATGGAATCCCAATGTCTTTATCTCTCAAATATCCTCTCACCCACTATTTCAACCTTCTTGTGCTTTAGTTTTGCCTTTATTAAGGTAAGCCTTTTAGCCTATATAAGAAATTCTATGTCATCAAAGTCAAAAACATTAAAATTCACATATCCCATGAGTTATCTCTAGTATTAGAAAACTACTCCCTTTAAGGACAACTACCAAAACCAATCAAAATTGCTTCATACAAGGTAGACTGCTTCCTTTAAGGACAACTATCAAATATCCTAACATAAATCTCAAAAATAGTATACCATTACCTTTAAGGATGGATAAGTAAAGCATTTGTCAAAAGAAAGAGATTTAACAGAGGCTTCTCATATTGATTAACTTCCCTAAAATCTCCCTCAATAATAACAAAAATATCAAAAGACCCATTAATTGGAATCCATAATCAGCTTTCATGAGTAGACTTCCCACATTAATCAATCTACACCATATATGACATAGACTTATTTATACTATCTCTTTGATAACCTACAAAAGAGGAATGCTAGTCTCATAATAAGGTTTCTTTAATCATCCATCTCCCATTTACACCTTTTATACAACAAGGGATTTTGAACATACTTGACACTATGTATTCAATAATTTTTTTAACCAATTAATGATTGCTTATGTGAAGCATGTGAAGGGTTTATGTTCATAAGCCAATATATCTTCCTTTTATTTGGGTTCACCAATGAAAGAGCATATGTCTCCTTCTTATTTTCTCAAACCTATTTATTGAGGCATTCACTAAGATGATTATCTTTTGATTGTTTTATCTTTATTTTATTTTCTCACATCTAGTTTTGTTGTCCAAACTTACTTTATGTGTTTTAATATTAACTCACCTTCATTTTATCAAATATAATTCATTAAAACAACATTTAACTAAACATTTTATGTTTCGTTTAGTGATTTTATTTTCCTTTCTTTGTTTAAGTGTTTTAACCATAAAAACATTTTAATAAATTAACCACCTCATATATCAAAATTCATCTCATTTATCTAAATAACCAATTGCATCTCATTAATAAACATCATTTATCACATTTATAACCATTTATAAACAAATGAGTCATCACATATTTCTATCTAGATAAAGGGGAATATATATTCATTAATTTAAAACATCCACATTTATAATATATCAATAATAAGAGAAATGCTGATGACAACATCATGATCATATCATAAACAACATAATCACATCATGAACATAAAATAACTACCTATAACCATAAACAACATATATAACCCATAATCACATCAATAAGCTCATAAGCATAAATAACCATATATCATAATAATGTCTATGTCTCTCACCAAAATTTGTATATCTCACTGCATCGACTCATAGGCTAGTATTCAAATCATATAATACATCAAAATAGGCATCTTATAGGAGTCTAAGGTGGAGGGTCACTACTACTCCCCAAAGCTTGACCATCTCTAAGATCTATTTGTGCACCTACAGATGTTACCTACTAACACAATATAACACTGCTAGCTCTCCCAGTAACCATTGCTCTATATTCAACATATCAAGGCTCATCTAGAAGTTGTCTAAATACTATTGCCTTGTAGTATATAAGATCCTTGACCATGGCAACATAGCTCACCATAGAGATGGTCCTTAATGGTCTTGTAGGTGTAGGTGTTTGCCCTCCTACCTGTCTCAAGGTATCCCTCTCCTATGTAACCAAGGCTAGCTACATTCATGTTATATCCCTCTCCTAAAAAAGGATAACCACTTAGCCCTGTGTCATATTTCTCTCCATAGTAATCATTGCTAAAGCTGCCTACGCTAAGACTAATGCCACCCTTGCCTGATCTCTCTCTATAATGAGTGCTTACCTATTAGGGGCATCAACATCCATCTAGTCCCCACCCCCTACAATGTATCTACATTAGGATATTTATATACACTATCTCCCCCAAATAATGCCATTTTATAATGTACCTAAAACCATATAAGGTACTCCTATGTAACCCCTACATCATCAATGGATGTAGCCACTGATAATTCCTCATGGTCAATTTCTATCTCCTCAAGCTATGGCAGAGGTAGTGGTCCCTCAATATGCTCTCTCTTATACCTCAAAAAATCACCAAGGATAGCTTGAATAAGCCTGAACTATATCCTAACTCCATCAAATGGGATGATATCTGCCTCATGCTTTCATTTTTTATATATCCACCTATAACTTTGCAATGATAAGATCCACCTAGTATAGCTCACCCATGCTGGGAATATGGTATAAAACCTCCAAATAATCTCCCCATCAACCAATGCCTCTAACTTGTCCCTATACCACTCTAAATATCATGTCACTCCCCTTGGTGTTGTAAATGTATAATCACCTCTCTACCTCATGAATCTCACTTTGAAGTCCACCTGGTCCCATGTCTGCCATGGTAATCCACCTAGTCATAATACCTTGATGTATTCATATGCACAATAATATAAAATAAACTTAATTATAATTCCATACCTCTTATGTACCTTGTATCCCTAAAGTTCTTGATAGATTTAAACTAGTAAAACTAGGGCCCATATAAACATGATCTGGTCGATCAACATATCTACCAAAATACCTAGCAATAAAAAGGGAAATATACCACTACTAAAATCTAATAGTGAATAATAGGTAATGGTTATCATCATCATCATCATCATGACAAGCCATCTCCCTCCCCTATCTATGTGATATATAGGTGCATAATGGAAACCTCCCACATGCCACCTAATATGAATAAAGTCCACATCGAACAACTGATCCATATGTGCATCTTGATCCTTGCTATCAATGTACTCTATCGATGTACCTCGTATTGGTAGTAATAAAATTTGATGAATGTCTTTTGATAAGATGCTAATCTCTCTAGTCAATAGAAAGAAAGTGTTGGTACCTAGGTCCCATCTCTCAATGAGGGATACCAATATCACCATGTCTCTTAGCACATGCTGATAAAATATCATACCTCCTAGACCCATTATTGTCATGTACTCGCACTCCTGGTCCATCGTAGCCCTACGTACCTTATCTAGGAGTTGTGACACTTGGTCTCACATATGTATTTGCTCCCTTACCTACAAAGTTAAAATGTATACCTTAATTTTCCTTACCCTTCAACCATGACCTATGTATTTTACCTATTAACCCTACCCCTACTCACTTTTACCTTACCCCAATTTTAAGGCCTAATTAAACCCTTACCTACTCTAATTTTTGGATACCTACGAATAGATTAACCTTTCTTAGGAGACTTGAGTTAATAGGAGTAACCGATATCATCTATGCCTAATGCTATACCCTGATTACCCTATCATTTATTCTTCTAGTCCAACCTTATTTTACCACCTACCTCATCTATGGCAACCTAGTCTATGCATGATATATGATATCATACTTAGTCATATTTTGTCCACCTATTCACATTTAAATGCTCAGCCAACCAACCTTCACACCCACATATCCACTTGTCAAACCCACCACTGACTCTATTTCACCTCATCAATTCTTGGTTTGAGGGGGAACACCTCCTCCCATACTTGGGGCATCCAACCAACCTTCTATTTTTTATTTTGTAACTTGTTATTACAAATTGCATAACAAAAAAAGGCAAAATGTAGATATTAGAAAACTATACACTACAACTCTAGATGCCACATTAATCTTTAAACCGCCCCTTGGGCCCCTTTCAATTAGACTATTTACCTATTATCCCATTATTAACCTCAAACCATTTCACAGGGAATTAACCACTAGTCATTGGTAAATTAACTAATTTTGACTATGTCCCCTTGACCACTGGTGATCAACCCTCAACCACCGATGGTTGACATAGACCACTAACAGTTACTTGAAATCTTTCATAATCAAAGGAATCAACTACAATTTGATTGAAACTCACTAATTGATTACCATCTATCTAATTTTAGTCTACTATTTGCATGATCAATGTGTGATTATAATTTTTGATAAATGAGTTATTAAACTCTTCATTTCAACCCTCTTTTTTTCTATATTAAGAAATGAAGAGAAGGTTGAATGGATGATCCAAAGGTAAGAGATTATGACTCCTAGGTGAATCCAAAAGCTTCACAGAAAACCATGAACTAGGTCAGAGGCTTAAGGTGCTTTTTTAACTCACCATATTGATCCAAAGTACCATTGCTCTATTGATATTACTCTAGGATCCATAACATCTTTCAACCAACACTAGCATTCCTCAAACCAACAACACCTAAAAACTAATTATCTATGTTTTTATCAAGATTCAATAATTAGCTCTATTTGTTTCAGTGCTTGTGTCATTCCCCTTTATTTTATTTTCATCCCATTTCCTCATGTTAGAGTTTTGTTTCTCCAGACACTTCATCTCCTACCCAAAACTACTCACAAACCATTCTCACTCACCTGAATACCCAATCCCTAAACTAGGTACCCTTGAGCATTATTTCTTGTCTAGTAACCAACATTCAACCCAAACACCACTCCCATAACCTCTCTATAACTCTCCCAAATAGACTTCTTTTTGCAAACCAAATCTCACAATAACTATCGATGGTCTTACCTAACCATCGATAGACTTACCTAGCCATTAATGGTTAATAACTATTGATGGTCACCTAACTATCGATGGTCATACCTAACCACCAATGATCACTGTGTGTCACTTTAAAACAACAAGCTAATTTGACCCATCTACCCATACCCAAATCCTAGTTTATGACTTTCTTTTTTATCACAACACTTCAACTTATTTTTTTGGATCAAGTTTGAGGAATTTAGAATTAGTATTCAATCATTTATTACTATTTTTAATCAAAATATCTTGTTTATTTTCAAGCATTTCTTGTATTTGATTTTGGTACCTTCTACTATTTCATGTCAAAAGAATTATTTCAAATAATTTGGACTTATGCCCATAAATTAGATAGGTGATAATATTTGAAAATAAATAATTTTTGGGTTCTACGTAAGTTACTTGTGGAGAGTACGTTAATAATTTACATGTATTCCTTATTTATTAGATTGGAGATAATTTAAAATTATAAAGTTTTAAATAATGTAGGGATATTATTGATATTTGTTGTTCAATTGGACTATATATAAGTCCAAATTATCTGAAATAGTCCCTTAATCATCTATTTTTAGTTTATCATTACTTAATTATTTTAAAAATGTGGATTGACAGCCTCTAAAGAAGCTTGTGCTTCTTAGATCTAGATCACACTAGGCAATCCACCCTACTATCTCACTAATCCACCATTTTTTAGATTGCTTTATTAGTTGTAGGTCATCTTCCCTAAATAAAGAGAAGTATCGATAATCATCTAGATCAAGCATGCACAAGACATCCATGTTCTACCAACCTCACCCTTCTTCTAAGTTTTACATCTTTTTAAACAAGAAAAGTAAAATTTTAGTGAAGCAAAAGTCTTCATATAGTTATAAAAATTTCTTGGCCTGTTATATGGATATTTAAATTTGTTGGATGAGTTATAAAATGGGTTAAAGATGACAATTTTAGATTCTATGGCATTCTAGAAAATTTTCATCTACAACAGTTGATGTTGATGGTCTCTGCTAGTTATTGTGGATGCCCTTGGCTAGTGGCTACAAGTGGTTCCAAGTTGTTGTGAATGCTTTGTGCCTCCAAATTATATCCAACCAATGGATATAGGTGCATTCTACAATAAATATTAAAAATATTGAACCATTATAAAACCTTTATATTATGTTAGAGAATTCAAATAACATATTAAACTCAAGATATATACGTGTGTGTGTGTGTGTGGGGGGGGGGGGGGGGGGGGGGAAGAACATGGGGCACGCACGCGCGCGCGCGCACACACACACACACACACACACACACACACATTTGTGTGTGTGCACATTCATACATTATGAGTCTTGGAGATGGAGAATATGACAAAAAGGTATCTTTTACAAAATGGATTATATAGGTAGATGACACCATTTATATGTCTCATCAACTAGCTTGATCTTAGCATCCTTGGTTTAAATAGTAACGACCTCAACATGTGAATTACTAGTTGTAATAATAACTTGTTGTGTGGTGTTTTGGTCAGCATTAATGGAAGCCATTGCTTGCTTAGAATAAATCTATAGGTAGTAGTATTTTTACTGTCAATATATTCATAACTATGAGTTGTACAAAAGTTAAAATGAAAATAATCATCAACTAGTTGACATATAGTCAACATAAGTTAATTTATATGTAAAGGTAATTCCTCTTACACCAAATTAGGGTGTTAGTGTTAGATGAGGCACTTTAAAATGCTTATTTATCCTGGGATTTGAACAATGAATTAGATTACTTGTAAATTTAAATACACTTATACACACCAAACATGGGAGTTTTATGAGATCATAAATCGACACAAGAAAACAAATTTGGATTTTTGGTGACATGATTATTCTTCATCACAAATAAAAATCAAAAGTTCCAAGCATAAAACAAGGAAGAAACCACAAGAGTTGAATCCATTTAAATTAGTGATAACATTGAATCAAAAATGTCAACTTGAATTTTCATTCATAGAAGCAAAAGTAAAAACCATCTCAAACCTTTGCAGATTATGAAACTGAGAATGGGGTGATTACTAATGAATATATTATAAATTACTTTGAATACAAAAAATAATATAAAAATAAGCCTTGCATTGTCTATAACTCCTGAGAGGCACTTCTAATTTATGCTCCCTTATCTTTTCTAAAAAATCATGCAAGAGAACACCATAAATTTTGGGTAGTAAACCTCCATTGGAAATAGTCAAAAACCTAAAAACTTCCTTAACTTTCATCTTTTATAACAACTAACTGGATATGACTATGCACAATTATGTTCCTATTCTCATGTGCATCATTCCCACCCAACTCAAGAGCTAGAAGACACAAAAAAATATCACATAAATAATACAAATAAAGATCCAACATAGAGAAATTCAAATTGAGGATACTTGAACCCTAACATCCATAATTTTTCAAGTATTTACAATAATTTTTTGAAGTAATCTACAATCAAAACTTTGAAAAATAGATAAAATTACTTAATAATGCTAACCAAATAGAGGAATTAAATTCATGTGTGAAAAAACATACCTATTTATAAAGAATACACATTGAGAAACAAAAAACATAGTTAAAAAATAATAATGCAATAAATATCGACACAACATATATCAATCAAAGCTAGATAAAATTAGTTAAACACCTAATTGTAGTGAGTACCAAGTAGCCACAACCCTATAATTTAAACCCTCTTGTGTCTCCTGAGTTGATTTTTACATCCCAGATGATCCTAAATATTTCCTTGCAATTTGGCCCATATGAAGCTATTTTGTTTGCTTGGATTAATATAATGAAGCCATTTTTCAATAAACCATAAATGTTGCACAAGTTAATTATTTTTATAACAATATAGAAGTCAATATGAAATAATATAACTTTAATATGCATGCAGGAATAATGTCCATCGATGAGTAGTGGTGGTGTAATTAAGTGTATATTGTATAAGTTATTAATTTATATTCAAATATTGAAATGAATGCAATAGAACAAACCTTTAATCTGCGTGCATGCATAATGCACATCAATGAATAGAAAAACCTATAAAAAATGACGGTGCAAAAAATATCCAACTAGATTGTAATGACACTGCAACAAATTATATCTATATAACATATATTATTTAAATAAATATAAAAAGATTATAACAAACTATAAAAGAAAAAATATATATATATACAATATTCCTCAATAAATCCTTGAGTAATATTCCCTCAAATAATAGCTCTAAAACTTTATGCAATTCATTATCCATATTATAAGAATGAATCTCATTAATTAAATTAAAAATGTATATTTTAGCTTATTGAATCATATAGAACCTTCTAAAGCAAGTACAATAATAAATTTTAATGATCTAATTAAATGAATGAAATTTTTATTATAATTATAAAAAAAATTCAAAAAATAATTAAAAATATATATACAATTTGAAATTTAAATATTTATTTTCTAATTATAAAATCAAAAAGAAAGAAAAAAAACCCTGATCAAATAAACATACTCATTTCTACCAACAATCAATCAATATATTAATAATATAACCAAATCTATTAACACATCACCTCATTAATATAAAAAATAATCAGCAGTTAACTTTTTATGTTACCTATGACCAAGCGCCCTACAAACAAATATAATTTATACCTTTTCTTTTTAAAGTTTGGCCCGATATGGCACTTAGTTTTGTATATATAAAACAGGCATCTCTTTTTATGAATAAAGTGTTCGAAGGTTAAATCAAATGGAATTTGTAGTTTCACTTTCTTTTTTATTGTTGGAGATTGGAGTTAATTTCTTAACTCCTCATGTATGCAGTAGTTAACTATCAGTTAGTTAACAAACAGTTAGTTAAACTGTTAGAGTTGCAGTTTGCATGTAAAGACTAAAATTAGTCTTCAGTTTGTTTTTTCTAATTATTGTTTGCTTTCATATCTATTTAATAGACCCATGGGGCAGTATTGTAATTGGAACAAGAGCAAGATAAGCAAGATCAAGAAGATCTGCAAGATTCAAGAAGATGAGTGAAAATCTTGTTCCATGATTGCTGTAGCAATCTGAGTGTGTTTTATAATCTGTGTTTTATTTTCTATTTTTATGTGTTTATTTTTCTAACAATTGGTATCAGAGCGCAGTTAGACAGGTCGTGGGGACACCAATAAGCAAGCAAGCGAAGGATGAGCCGACGCTCGAGACCAAAGATGAGACCGCCGAGGAGGCCAAAGAAAAAGGGACGACCCCGATCACCAAAATTGACATCAATGCTGAGGAAGTCCCGATTTCAACACCAGCCATTATAGAGGAAGCATCTGAAACCAAAACCCCACCCGAGACGGAGGCCCTGCCTGCACCCGAAGTCATGCAAACCGAAGAGCCGAAGCCGATCAAGGCAGTCAAAGAAAGTTATTAAAAAAAAAAAGAAGAAGAAGAAGGAGGATTTATCCAAGAAAAAAAAGGAGTTATATCCAAGAAGTTGTGTAGGTGTTAAAAAGAGCCAAGCAGCGAAACAATTGAAGAAAGAAGGTAGCGCAAGAGGCGCGTGTGAGAGCTGGTAAGAGCCCCAGATTTGGTAAGAGCTCCACAGAGCTTGTGTTACACAGCGAGTGATGCTGTGAAAGTGTTTGTGTTACACAACGAGTGAAGCTGTGAAAGTGTGTGTTGAACAGTGAGTGAAGCTATCAAACTGTCTAAAGATTAGGGCGATCGTTGGCAAATCTAGACCAACGTGGAAAGAACCCAGCAGAGCCCTGGGAGGAAACCTGCCAAGTTAAGTGTCAGGTGAAAGAAAGGTAAGCAAGCAGGAAGCTTGCAGTGTTGGACATAAGCATGTCCGTTGATAGCCTTTCGACAGGCTACTCCTCAGTTTTAAACGCTGAGTGAACGCTCATTGAGCAATTGTATTTGTTCGTAGCCTCAATCTAGGCTATATCAAGGCAGTGTATTCCGCATGAGAGGTAGTGTATTCTGCAAAAGAAAAGCATCCTAGCTGAAGCTGGTAGACAGAATGAGTGAAGAGATGTATGCCATCAATGGCAGCTACTAGCAACGTAGCTGTGGTAAGAATGGTAAATCATTTAGGCATTATAAATGCTGAAATAGTTTGTGGTAGAAATTAAGGGGGAGTGTTGGATACTGGAGTTAATTTCTCCACTCCTCATGTATGCAGCAGTTAACTATCAGTTAGTTAACAAACATTTAGTTAAACTATTAGAGTTGCAGTTTGCATGTAAAGACTAAAATTAGTCTTCAGTTTGTTTTTTCTAATTATTGTTTGCTTTCATATCTATTTAATAGACCCATGGGGCAGTATTGTAATTGGAACAAGAGCAAGATAAGCAAGATCAAGAAGATTTGCAAGATTCAAGAAGATGAATAAAAATCTTGTTCCATGATTGCTGTAGCAATCTGAATGTGTTTTATACTCTGTGTGTTCTATTTTCTGTTTTTATGTGTTTATTTTTCTAACAATTATTAAGTTGTGGGTATGCTTTCGAATTATTGTTATTTGATATTTCTAGACTTTAAAAAAAGTTGTCGGGCATCTCTTCTTTCCTTGTGACAGACTTCTCTTTGGTTCAAACTCCCAGGTAAGGAAAAGAACTTCAAAAATATATAAAAATATAGACAGTGCATGGCCAAGTTATCACTACTGCTATTGTTTCTTCTCACTTCACAGTAAGCGACTTCAGGGGAGCATTTCATGATTTCATTTATTTCACACCTGCACAAATTAAAACCAGGCATTCCATGATAAGTATATATAAAATTTAGTTTTTTTTTGTTTGGCTTACTTTGGTTCTATTTTAACATAGACCATTTTTCTTTCACAGTTTTAGAGTTTAGATCTGGGTGAGTGTGGACTCAAAATCACAGTGACAGAGAAGTTATTACGGTGGTGTGTGGAGATAATGATCATGTCTTTCAAGAAGGTTGAGAGGAGTTATTACAGTACCCCAAATGGGTGGCGTTTGGCAACATTTGAAGAAGCCACAAATGCCCTGGAGACAATAAAGCAACAGGGTCTTCTAAACAAATGGGACAGAGTGCGTCTCCTGGACGGTTGGATGCTTGGTCCAGGTTATAACTTTCAGATGGGAAATGACTTCAAAGGTTGTCTCGGCTATATGCTTTTCATTCAAACGCAAGCAGCAGAAACTCAATCTGGTGCGTATATATATTTTTCCTGTCGTAAAATTCTTCATTTTGAAATATTATATATTATATCTGAAGAAAATAGTGCAAATAAGGTGTGTTGTACATGCCATAACTGTAAGCTAAGATGTGTATAAATTATTTTCTAAAACGTTTAGTTTATTTATACTGAGCTCCTCAAATACGAGAAGTTTTTTTGAGCTATTTTTTTTGAAATTTGCGCTCTAATCGGCAATGGTAAAAATTGAGAAAGATTTTTGACATTATTTTTTTTGGAAAATGCTTTAATTGGTGATGCCAAAAACATTGTTCTTATTAATTTGAAAATTAAGCTCATTTTGGTGAACTGCTTTTTTACTCTTCTTACATTCGTGTTCGACTGATATCTGCTCAGTCGGATTAAATTTGATGGGCATATGGCAGCATTTACAATTTTCTATTAAAATACGATTTTTAATTTTCCAAAATCTTATTAAGCATGGCATAAAAAATTGTAAATGGTAGATATTTAACTTTTATGAACACTTTAAGATTTAAAAAAACTTTCACGCATCTCCTTCCAAACCTCACAAATTTTATTATTGTACAACCTGCCTTGTGACCAGGGCTATTTGTACGGTCCTGAAAGAGTTGTTTCGATCGGTCGATTCATTGTCCTCTCCCAAATTTTTTATATCTAATCACTGAAGGTTGGATTTCCAAGTCAGTTTTAATTTATTTGTATAAATAATCAAGTGATTGAGCTTATTGATAATCTCATATATACTTGATACATTTGATTTACTTTATACTACTATTTCATGATTTTGTGAACCTTAGAGGGATTTGATTAATTAGAATGGTAAATATTAATTCTATTTTACCTTCCAAATTAATTCTTCCCTAAATTTATTTTTTAGGACTATTTAAGGTGGTGATATAAGTGTAATTCATCTATATTTGGTGATTTTTATTTTAGAAATTCAAAAATTAAATGTGTGAATTAAAGATATAATGTATTCAATTAAAAGTAGGTAAATAGAAATAAAAGTTTGTTTTACAAATTGCAAACTTTGAACAAGGTTTTATGTATTATGTTGATAATAATCAAGATTGTTTATATGATCTTGACATTACCTCATTTCAAACTTAAAATTAATTAATGATAAATGTAAGTAAATATATATTTATATTTACAAAATAACAAATTTAAAAATTATTAAAAATTATTCATTTATAAAATAACAATAAATTTAAAAATTATTTATTTATTAAAACAATAATGTTTTTAATATCTTTTTCTATAATTAATTATAAAATTATTATTATTTTTATTTATTAATAATTTTTAATTTAAAATAAACCTATTACAATTCTAATTACCTTGGTATACCAAATTTCATAAAATTGGAGGGCTGAGTTCTCCCTTAGAAGGCAAATAATAGTCACACACACACACACATTTGTGTATGTGCATTCATATATTATGAGTCTTGGAGATGGAGAATATGACAAAAAGGTATCTTTTCCAAAATAGATTATATAGGCAGATGAAGCCATTTATAGGTCTCATCAACTAGTTTTATCTTAGCTTCCTTGGTTTTGAGCTTAATGACCTCATCATGTGAATTGATAGTTGTAAGAACAACTTGTTGTGTGGTGTTTTGATCAACATTAATGAAAGCCATGGCTTGCTTAGAATAAATCTATAGGTATTAGTATTTATACCTTTGATATCTTCATAACTATGAGTTATAATAAAGTTAAAATGAAGTAATCATCAACTAATTGACATATAGTCAACAAAAATTAATTTATATGTAAAGGTAAATTCTCTTAGAGACACCAAATCAGGGTGTTAATGTTGGATGAGGCACTTTAAAATAATTATTTATCATGGGATTTGAATATATAATTAGATTACTTGTAAATTTAAATACACTTATACACACCAAACATGGGAGTTTTATGAGATCATAAATCGGTAAAAGAAAACAAATTTGGATGTTTGGTGACATGATTATTCTTCATCATAGATAAAAATCATAATTTTCAAGCATAAAAGAAGGAATAAACCACAAGAGTTAAAGCCAGTTAAATTAGTGATAACATCAAATCAAAAATGTCAACTTGGATTTTCATTCATAGAATCAAAAGTAAAAAACATCTCAAGCCTTGTTAGATTATGGAACTGAGAATGGGATGATCAACAATGACTATATTATAAATTAGTTTTAATACAAAAAAATAATATAAAAATAAACCTTTCATTGTGTATAACTCCTGAGAGGCACTTCCAATTTATGCTTCCTTATCCTTTACAAAAAAATTATGCAAAAAAACACCATAAATTTTGTGTAGTAAACCTCCATTGAAAATAGTCACAAAACCTAATAACTTCTTTAACTTTCATCTTTTCTAACATCTAACTTGGATATGGCTATTAATAATTATGTTCTTATTATTTCCACCCAACTCAAGAACCTAAAAACATAAAAAAGTGTCACATAAATAGTATAAATAAAGATCCAAGATAGAGAAACTCAAATTGGGGATACTCAAACACTAACATCCATAAGTTTTCAAGCATTTACAATAAAAAAAATTTAAAGTAGTTTACAATCAAAACTTTAAAAAATAGATAAAATTACTTAAGAATGTTAACCAAATAGAGGCATTAAATGCATGTGTGAAAAAATATACCTCTAAAATTTGTTTATAAAGAATGCACATTAAGAAACAAAAAAACATAGTTAAAAAGTAATAATGTAATAAATATCAATGCAACATATATCAAGTAAAGTCAAATAAAAATTAGTTAAACGCCTAATTACGATAGAGTGCCAAGTAGCCACAACCTTATAAATTGAACCCTCTCGTGTCCCCTAAATCGATTTTTACATCCTAGATGATCCTAAATATTTCCTTGCAATTTATCCCATATGAAGCTATTTTGTTTCCCTGGATTAACATAATGAAACCATTTTTCAATAAACCATAAATTTTCTACAAAATAATTATTTTTATAACAATATTGAAGTCAATATGAAATGATATAACTTTAATACGCATGTAGGAACAATGTCCATCGATGAGTAGTGGTGGTGTAATTAAGTATCTATTGTATAAATTATTTATTTATATTAAAATATTGAAATTAATGCAGCAAACCTTTAATCAACATGCATGGATAATGTACATCAATAACCTATAAAAAATGGCAGTGTAAAAAATATCCAACTAAATTGTAATGACACCGCAACAAATTATATCTATATAACATATATCACTTAAATAAATATAAAAAGATTATAACAAACTCTAGAAGATATATATATATATATATATATATATATATATATATATATATATATATATATATATATATACAATATTCCTCAATAAATCCTCAAGTAATATTCTTTAAAATAATAGTTATAAAACTTTATGCAATTTATAATTCATATTATAAGAATGAATCTCATTAATTAAATTAAAAATATATATTTAAGCCCATTGAAACGTGTAAAACCTTCTAAAACAAGTACAATAATAAATTTTAATGATCTAATTAAATGAATAATTTTTTTATTATAATAATAAAAACAATTCAAAAAAATTTTGAAAATATATATACAATTTAAAATTTAAATATTTATTTTTTAATTATAAAATTAAAAAGAAGGGAAAAAAAAACTGATCAAACAAACACTCATTTCTACAATCAATCAATATATTAATAATATAACCAATTCTATTAATACATCACCTCATTAATATAAAAAATCAGCAGTTAACTTTTTATGTTACCCATGACCAAGCGCCTTACAAACAAATATAATTTATACCTTTTCTTTCTAAAGTTTGGCCCGATATGGCATTTAGTTTTGTATATATAAAACAGGCATCTCTTTTTATGAATAAAGTGTTCAAAGGTTAAATCAAATGGAATTTGCAATTTAATTTTTTTTTGCTTTTTGAAGTTGTGGATATGCTTTTGAATTATTGTTATTTGATATTTCTCGACTTTAAAAAAAGTTGTCGGGCATCTCTTCTTTCCTTATGACAGACTTCTCTTTGGTTCAAACTCCCAGGAAAGGAAAAGAACTTCAAATATATATATATATAAATATAGACAATGCATGGCCAAGTTATCACTACTGCTATTGTTTCACTTCACAGTAAGCGACTTCAGGTGAGCATTTCATGATTTCATTTATTTCACAGCTGCACAAATTAAAACCGGGCAGCTCATAAGTATATATAAAATTTAGTTTTTTTTTGGTTTGGCTTACTTTGTTTCTATTTTAACATAGACCATTTTTCTTTCACAGTCTTAGAGTTCAGATCTGGGTGAGTGTGGACTCAAAATCACAGCGACAGAGAAGTTATTACTGTGGTGAGTGTGTGGAGATAATGATCATGTCTTTCAAGAAGGTTGAGAGGAGTTATTACAGTACCCCAAATGGGTGGCGTTTGGCAACTTTTGAAGAAGCCACAAATGGCCTGGAGAAATAAAGCAGAAGGGTCTTCTAAACAAATGGGACAGAGTGCGTCTCTTGGACGGTTGGATGCTTGGTCCAGGTTATGACTTTCAGATGGGAAATGACTTCAAAGGTTGTCTCGGCTATATGCTTCTCATTCAAACGCAACCGACAGAAAATCAATCTGGTGCGTATATATATTTTTCCTCTCATAAAATTCTTCATTTTGAAATATTATATATTATATCTGAAGAAAATAGTGCAAATAAGGTGTGTTGTCCCTGCCATAACTGTAAGCTAAGATGTGTATAAATTATTTTCTAAAACGTTTAGTTTATTTATACCGAGCTCCTCAAATACGAGAAGTTTTTCTGAGCAATTTTTTTTTGAAATTTGCGCTCTAATCGGCAATGGCAAAAATTGAGAAAGATTTTTGACATTATTTTTTTTGAAAATGTTTTAATGGGTGATGTTTAGGGTTTAGAGTTTGGGGTTTGGGGTTTAGGGTTTGGGATTTGGGGTTTAGGGTTTAGGGTTATATTTGGTGATTTTTATTTTAGAGATTCAAAAATCAAATGTGTGAATTAAAGATATAATGTATTCAATTAAAAGTAGGCAAATAGAAATAGAAGTTTGTTTTGCAAGTTGCAAACTTTGAACAAAGTTTTATGTATTGTGTTGATAATAATCAAAAGTGTTTATATGATCTTGACATTACCTCATTTCAAACATAAAATTAATTAATAATAAATGTAAGCAAATATATATTTATATTTACAAAATAACAAATTTAAAAATAATTTAAAATTATTTATTTGTAAAATAACAATAAATTTAAAAAAATATTTATTTATTAGAACAATAATATTTTTAATATCTTCTTCTATAATTAATTATAAAATTATTATTATTTTTATTTATTATTTATTAATAATGTTTAATTTAAAATAAACCTATTACAATTCTAATTACCTTGGTATACCAAATTTCATAAAATTGGAAAGCTGAGTTCTGGGAAATAATAGTCAAGTGGATGTCTTGGCCGAAAAGGTTGAAAATCACTATTTTAACTTGTTTTTTAAGTGGATTTTCTTCTACGAAGTTAGTTGCTTTCATTTTATGCACAGGCCAAAACTTACTTAGGTTTCAAGTTGTAAATGTCAAATATTAATTAGATAATGTGTGTTATGGAGAGGAATAGTGAATGTATTAATATATTTTTTAATTTTAATTACACTTTTAATTATTTTTTATATTTTAATATTTAAATAATTTTAATTTTTTTAATTAATTATTTATTTTAATTTTTTTTTTAATATTAAAATTATTATACATTTAATTAATTATTTTCATTTTAATATTTTAGAGGATATATATCGTATTTAAAATTATATAATCACCTATAAATAATTATTAATCATTTTTACATATGTATTTTAAAATAATATATTTCTACATTTAGTATCTATCTCGTACTAAAATTATGCATTTATATAATATCTTATTTTGATATGTGTATTTATATATCAAAATAAAATTTAAAAAAAGAGAAGATACAATCAAGATTTTTTATTCTCAAAGCTTTTATAGTTATTCCAATATTATTGTAGCCTTAGTTTTTATTGGTTGTTTGATAGAGATCCCATCATGAGTCCATGAATAAGTGTTCACAATAATAACATGCTGAAATCTAGAAGCCAATAAATTAGAAATGATGTACTAAAATTGTGATTATAAAATAACGAGATGCCCTTGTAAGAAGATCCTTATAAAAATCCAAGTATTGAAACATATGCTGAATTATCTAAGAATTTTATAATATAAATTATAAAGACAAAAAATTAAAGATAAATAAAACTAATGCAATATATAGAATAGTAGTCTTAAGAAATGTCATGGAGATATAATGTGATAGGAATAAGTATCATGTGTCAAGTATGTGTTGAAACATTAACTTTTCACTATTATTATATAGAAGAGATAATATGGAAATGTATCAAGTGTTGAAGTGTGAAAATAATAATAGATATAATACTTATCTCCCATTTTAGATGTGGGTTAAATTCGTGAAGATTGTATCTGAAAATAAATGATTACACACATCATGTATAAGATTAGAAATTAAAAAAATATGTCTAATATAGTAAGATGTCATCATGAAATCATATATGTCATGTAAATAACTAATTCCATATGTGTCTTTACTATATCAGTATAAGAAGACATATAATATGCCTCAAGTAAGAAAAGTATAAGCAACATAACTACAATAGTAATATCTTATTATGGAAACATATGATCAATAAAGCATGAAGGTGATATGCCCCAACTGGAAAGCATGTGAAACATGTAAAATCATAAGAATGTTATGCTCGTCATGGAAAACAATTAAGTAATACCATCATAGGAGTAATCCCCTCATGGGAAAAGAGTAATTAATATCCCACCAAGATAACATGCATTAAGTAAGTTAAGGTAATTAATATGAATCACATAAATAAAATAGCCTATGTGGAAAAGATATGAAATGTGTAGTACCAACAAGATGAATTATAATAATGAAAGGCATAAGAAAGGGTGCTTTACCTAATAAATTCATTAAATGGATCATGGAAACATAGATATGAACACAAGAACAACATCATTATATGAGGCATGCAAAATAATTGTGTCCAAAACATGTATTAATACAATAATTAAGAGATATCAAACTAAGCAAAGATAAAAAGTGCAAGGGCATAAAGGAAACAACAATAAGAAAAATAGATGTAATAAACTCCTAAGAGTAGAAGCTACAAATAGTGATAAAGAATTAAGAAATATAAAAAGTAAAAACTAAAGCCAAATGAAAAAAACTAAATTGTGTAAATAATTAGAGAAAGTACAAAAAAGAAAAAATAAGAGGCAAGGCTCAAATATAAAAGTGTCTCAAATTCATAGTATTAATATGATTCTTCCAAAGCTTACCTTCTATTGTAGAAGGACGATTACCCCTTAGCCAAAATTTTATATGATAAAAAAGGGACCAAGGAAATTAGCCTTGAAATTACCTTAATATTCTTTATTTGCATTGGTATTAACATATTTTTCTTGTATAAATTTATTTCACACATTGCATTTTATTGATTTTTTAATTATAATCTTTTTTAAGGAAAGTCTGGTAAACCTTAATATGCTCAATAGCTTGAAAACCCACCTCATCTAACATTTCCAACTAATATAATCCTTTTTCCCTATAAATTTTATCATCAATTATCCATTTAAGTGAGGGAATATCAAGCTCTAATTAAAATACTACCTAAGTCTCATAAACCAATAAACATGGTATTTTTACCATAGGTGTTCTAATACATGTTCTATAATTCATAAAGTGTAATGTATCTAATAATGTCAATTACCACTGTATTTTTCATTGCATTTAATAGAATGTTAAAAATAGTTTTTCCTTCAACTTGACCATTATCTTGTGGATAATAAGGTGTTGATTAATCTACTTTTTATCTTATACTTGCTGTTAAACTAATTATCCATCTTATTCATTAAAAAATATTATTATTTTTTAAATAAAGGATGATAAGGCAAATATGGAAATAGTATGTCATTAGTAATTTAAAAATATCCTCACACATGGTGTTTCCTAATGATATGGCTTCAAATCGATAAAATATTCAATTATTATTATAATATATTTCTAACATTGTAATGATGGAGAGTTAATATTACCCAAGTTATAATATATCTTCATATGGAAAAAGGTCATTGTGAGATGATGGGATGCAAATCTTTAGATAAAACATGTGTAATATTTTTATCACATGATTTTTCATGTTCATGAAAATATTTTTCCATTTTATTTTAATAATAATCCAAACTAAAAAATGTATATATAACATGGATTTCTCATTAAAATCTCTATAACACTATCATGAACCTCATGCAATGCCACATTATGATTTATCTTCTTCATTATTATGAATTATAATAAATTTTCCATTAAATGATCTATTGAAAATGAAAACTCCAATTCTAACATATCTAAAGGCATCACTTCACATTTTTTTTCATCATTTATTAAAATGTTTGGGGGAATTGTTTCTTTCAATAAATAGTTAAATATATTTGTATCCCACTCAAAATTTCCCATGCCACTTTTTAATGCAATTACTCATAAATAAACTAATTGTTATAGCTTAGGATAGTTTGTCAAAATATCTTTATTATTAGTATGGCATGAACATTTCTAATATCTATAGAAATAAGGGTGGAAACCCTAGAGAGATCATTTAAATTTATGTTATTTCTTCTAGGAATATTTTTATTTTGAACCTCATCAAATTAGGTAATCAATATTTTTAATAAATATCACTATGGAATTAACATATATTTTTCTCATGTGATAATTAAATGCTATTGTTCAACCCAAAGTTCAAAATCATGATAAATTTAATAGAACTAACTTTTAGGACACATGTTGCATGAAGTTTTAAAATCAATACCTTATATTCTACTATATTTTTGTTACATGAAAATCTTAATTAGTATGAAAATGGCATAGTCTCTACTAAGGAGGTCTTTAATACAACACTACCCTCTTAATTAAATCATATTTGGACCCACCAAAGTAAAATTTCCAAGCTTTAATCACATTGATGTGAATAACAAATGCATCTTAAGAGTTGTCATTTATAAGAGTATGATATAATAAGGTAAGTGCATAAAGTTGGGGGATAAAAAAAGGCTTGTTTGTGAACATGATTTTCTTGAAATTTTATAAATTTGAACTTCTATAGATAATTGGAGATGGCTATACTCAAAATTTGAAGATGGTATAAGAACATGAATTATAAAATTTTATGTATAGTTTCTAAAATGCTATTTTTTAAATGGTTAATTATAAATAGGTAAACCATATAAAACTTGAAGATGAACTCCTCTTTTTTTAAAGAAAATGAATTAAGATGGACATGCATTCTGTAAAATTTTTAGCATCGTTTAATTTTTTTTTGAAACCCTTTGGTGAATACTTAGATAAGATATTCTAAATTTTTATCCATATATTTTTTTCAATGATTTCTTTTCCAATAAATAGATATTGAAAATGGACAAAAAATGGATAACCAGCTATGTGCCCCCTAAATACCTCAAAAAAATTAAAACTATTTTTTTAATGTGTCTAGAACTAGGCCTAGTTTGTGACAATATAATTTATTTTTCACTTGGATGAACTAAAATCAAATTACATAAACATATATAAGCATGCATGTTTGCAACATGTAGTGGTCTAGAAAAGGTATAGTTAGAAATGAACATAGTTTAAAACCTTAAAATAGTCAAAAAATTATAAAAATCATATATTTGAAAATAGGAAAGCATGCTCATCATCATGGTAATAATATTTTGATTTTTTTTTTGAAATTCGTAGTGTATTTAGTGATGGAAGTTTAATTTTGTTTTTTTATTAAAACTCTTAGACTTGATTGTGTGTTGAGACGTTGATAGGTCCAAGCCTTTGGCTTGGGAATCCTAGCCATTATTGAGCCCAAAGACTTGGTTTTTTTGAATTCAAATTTAAATAAAAGATACGTGATATAATGCATACATGTTAGTGTGATGTTTCACCCAAAATTAAAAAAAGAGATATTCATTTGTGTTTTGAGTGCAAAACAATAGGAACACATACATGTACCTATTATTTTATGCCCAAAAACACAAAAATATCTCTGGGAAGGTCATATTTACTTAAATTTTATAAAAATAAATGTTAATTAAAAGTAATTTAAATTTATTTTATTAAATATAAAAAATTAAAGTCACTCTGCATCTAATAGAGTTGGTCTCATTATTACATGCCTTATAATGTGGAATATAGATTTTGAAAATGTAATTTATTCAGTACTTAGGCATTTTCAGGGTTTTAATATTGAGCTTAGGGAGTTCAGGGCATAAATTTTATAATTCATGTCTAATATGGGTAAACATATAGTCAATTTTTAGGTTTTTGTGACTTCTAGATTAATTGCTAGAATTTATAGTAGTCATAGGTTTTTAAAATTGAAGTTTACAAACCACTTACTTTGAATTCAAGCCAAATTGGTGTGATTGGGAAACATTAGTCATGTTAATGATCTGCACACATCAAATGACCACATTAATTTTAATTTCACTTGTTCATCATCCCTACCTTATCCCTAATCACTTCTTCCTCATCCCTAATCAATCTGTCATTGTCCTTATTCACTCCCTCATTGACCTTCATTATCCCTAGTCATCTCTAATCACTCTGTTATCATCCTTAATCACTCCTCCATTGACCATCAATATCCCTCATCATCTCCAATCACTCTTTCATCATCCTTCATAATCCATAATCACTCTTTTCTCATCCCTCATCATCTATACTCACTTCCTCCTAATCCCTAGTCATCCCTAATCACTCCTTCCTCATCCCTAATCACTCCCTTATTAACTTTAATTTTCCCTTATCATCTCTAATAAATATTTTACCATCCATAATCACTCCTTAATTAAAAATCACCATCCCTCCTCATCCCTCATAATCACCAATCACTCTTTCCTCATCCCTCATCATCCCTAATCATTCCCTCCTCATCCCTCATAATTACCAATTGCTCTTTCCTCATCCTTAATCACTCCCTCATTGAACCTCACTATACCTCATCACGCTCTCATTGACCTTAATTATCCCTCACCATCCCTAATCTCTCCCTCATCATCTAATGTAAGTAGGCCTCTTGTAGGTTTGCTCATCTAGGACTTCTACTTCTCCTTTAGGCTTTGTAGCCTTCCTTGTTTATTTAGTGCCACATATTTAAATCCTTATACTATTATGAGGTTATTGTAATCTAAATTTTGTTAATCACTTAGTAAATAAGGTTTATTATTTTGAAGTAAACCACCTTTGCATGATACAACAAACATGATCTCTCAAGGATTTTAACTTTCTTCTAGGTTTTAACCTTTCTTTGGTATCCTTTATACTATAATTTAGTCCCCTTTGACCACTATTATATCCTTGAACACCTATTTGAACCTAAATTCACTTATTTACCATCCTAGTGATAATATCCATAAAAATACTGATCCATGTCCATAGCAACTTGATTCTTGCAAACAACACAAAACCTTATCAAACCTTATTCATTAGGTTTATCATCCTTTATATAAAATATTTCACTAAATTATGACTCCTAATATGTCCCAAATAATATTATTATATTTTATTTGACACTATCTAAGCTAGCACATAAGCTTCTTCCATTCTTTGAACTTAATTCTCACTAAAATGCAATAAAATAGGCTTTTTAGCCCTCACACTTAGGACAAATTTGTTATTTAAGGTGTCATGAATCTCAAATAATATTAAAGGTCATTAAAATTATTTTATACATTAATTTTAACATTCCACATGATAAGGAACACATTCTACAGTCTACTACAACTTTGATTTTGAAGAGGCTTTGAAAGACTACACCTTTAGCCCTGTTTTAGGGCTATTTGAGGTCTATTAAAAAACACATTCATGAATATATTATCTTCTAGGGAATTTTAAGTTGAAAAATCAACTAGATCAGTTGACAAACATCATTATACACCTATCTACAAACTTTTAGAAGTTTTTGATGGTTTGCTAGAAATATATATGAGATTTTGTTTACTAAACCCTAGTTAAGGGTATACACATTCCTCCACAAACTTGAGAGAAATAAATAGGAAAATATTGAGTTGTATTGATTAACACTGTCTCTTTTAAGGTTTATTAATACCCACACAAGCTTGTATTACCCTCTAAATTTTACTACAACCTTCATAATCATAAATGTATGTGAAAATGTCCTTTTCTCTAATTGTGCTGAATAAAAACCTCATTTTCAGACCTACCACTTTATCAAGCACTTATATAAACTTGTATGACTTGGTTTGAATATTTTTTAAACTTGAAAAAACTCTATTCACATCCCTTTTACTATTCCAATCACTAATTCAAGTTTTAATAATATTTAAATAAAAACAAAGTACCTTCTCATCTAGACTATCACACTCAAACTTCTATTAGAGATTTGTGTAGTTATTGGGACCACTATAGAAAGAAAAAATAACACTTTAAAGTAACAATAACATGTGATAATACATACCTTGAATTTGTAATGAATACACAATAAAAATTAAAGTATTTTTTTCTTTATTCACAATGTCAAAACCTGTATTACAGTTTTGTAAACCCTACAACCATCTTCTACTCTAAACTAGACCTAGAGACCCTTTTCCCAACTCTTATTAATTATTATCATTCTTATTAGTTTATTAATTGATGTATTCAAGCCTTATCATATCATAAATTACGTCTAAACTTGATTTCCTTTTTGTTTCATGCACCTTAAGCCTCTTAATAGTCTATGACTTATCTAAAACATGTTTATTTTATCCTTTCACCTATGTTAGATGCTTATAAATAAGTACTAATATATATTTATGTTAATTTTAAGGTTAAGATACATTTAACACATATGTATAGACCTTAATAACCACTACCAAGAGATATTATGTATCTAGATCCCTGAGCCAAAATAAATAGGTAGGAAAGAGAGAAAAGGTGGGATAAAACTATATTACTTACATATATAGATTGATATTTAGACATCTAAGAATCCTAATCCTATATTTAATAACCCCACTTTATTTCTATTTAGATATGGATAATTGGATACTAGTTTATAATTTGAATCCCAACTCTATAGTTAGCTTATCATTTTCTATATATATCACTAAGAGTTTGTCCATAGTCGAGCGAATTTCCAGATAGATAGGTAGTCACTAATATTATAAAGTGTATTATAATTTGGTTTCTATTAGAGTATGTTTCCCAACCTAACTCTTGGACTATACCCAACCATACTATATCTAACTTGATCAATGAAGGTAATGAAGGGCATATGACTTAATCTAGTGTATCAAAGAGGGACTACTTAGAGTTAACCCAAGAGATAGTAAGAGAATAAGGCATAGTTATCAAGGGAAGCTTTATTTACCAATATCTAACTTTTATTTTCTCTTGGATTAAGTCATAACTATCAAGGGAAGATTTATTTTTAATATATATCTTTGTTATTACCCTAACTACTTACCTACGCCCTATCTAATAATGCAAGGGAAGATTGCTTCCTAATATATAGTTTCAATATTTTCCTACCTACTCACCCTTTCTATAGTAATTTTTTACTTATCAAGGGAGCTTGCTTCCTAATCTATAGATTGCATAATTCTTTCCATACTTACTTATTTATGCACTTCCTGATCTATAGAGTATATATAGCCATTTTTTAGGTTTTAGTAACTTTTAGATTACTTATTATCATTTCTCAGTCTCTTAGGTTTGTCAAAATTGAATTTTACAAACCACTCACTTTAAATTCAAGATAAAGTGGTGTGATTGAGGCAATATAGGTCATGTTAATGACCTACACAGATCAAATGACCATTTTGTGTTAATTTTACTTGTTCATCATCCCTAATCACTCCCTAATTGACCTTCATTATCCCTAATAATATTTAATCACTCCCTTATCATCCCTAATCAATATTTAATTGACCATCATTATCCCTCATCATTCTTAACCATTCCCTCCTCATCCATCACAATCCCTAATCACTTTGTCCTCATCTCTCATCATCCATAACCACTCCCTAATTATACCTAATCACTCACTCATTTACCCTCACTATCCATCATCATCACTAATGACTCCCTCATTGAACCTCATCATCCCTAATAATTCCCTCCTCATCCCTAATGTGTGATCCATATATGAGCCATATCTTGATCTTGAGTATGCCTTGTACCTAAATACCTAGACCATATCTTGATCTTTAATATGACCTACTTAACTTATTTTATTTAAGTATTTCCTACCTACTTTACCTACTTGAGTATAACCTACCTACCTAACTGTTTTACCCTACCTACTTGAGTATGCCCTACTTACTTGAGTATAAGCTTCCTGATAAAATATCAAAGCCATATATTGATATTGAATACCCATATATTTTATACATAATGCCTAACTAAATATATGATTAAATACCCAAGCCATATCTTGAAAGGAGAGTGGGCATTATAACATATATAGAGGAAGGAGTGGTTAGTAATGATCAACACAAGCAGAAAGCCATTATACCCATCATAAAGGTATTGCACAAAGTGATTAGAGATGAGAAGGGATGAAAAAATAATGAAAAGGGATGATGAGGGAAAATGAGGGAAGATGAGGGATGATTATGGAAAATGATGACTGATTAGGAAGTGCTTATGGACAATAAAGCCTGATGAAGGCATGACTAAAGATATTGAGGGACAATGAGATCTTATATGGGAGTGATTATGGATGGTGAAGTATGATGAGGTTTGATGAGGGAGTGACTAAGGATAATGAGAGATAATTATTTATTTTTTAGGGATAATGAGGGTTTAAACTCAATGGCATATAGATAAAATGAGAAGCCAATAATGGTATTGGGATTAAAATTCTTAACTAGTCTCCAGCTACCCCTAGATATATAGATATAAATTGGGATTCTAAACTCTAGGATTGGGATTCTTAGATTACAAAATGCTAATCTATATATGTAATTAATATAATTTCATACCATCCTTTGTTTTATTTCTTACCTCTTTATTCTATCCTAGGGATCTGTTTATGTGCACTCTCTCCATGGTCTAGGTGTGGATCACCATATAGATCTATGAATCCCACCAAATAATTAGATGATATCTCTGAGGTACTCATTAAAGTGAAAGAGGATGATTTAAATAAGAGTTTATTTGGGACTTATTTTAGTGAGTAAAGTTTGGAATTGGAACATAAGATAATTGGGCATAAGAAAGAAGACACTACACCAACCATCAAGGTATTAAAGGGAGTGATTAGGGGAAAGGAGGGATGAGGAGGGAGTGAGTAAGGATGATGAGGGATGATGAGGGAGTAATTAAGGACAATGAGGGATGGTGAGGGTAAATGATGGAGTGATTAGGAATGATGAGGGAGTGATTAGGGATGGTGAGGGATGGTGAGGGTCAATTAGGCATGGTGAGGGTCAATGAGGGATGGTGATTAGGGATCATGAGGGATGAGGAGGGAGTGATTAGGGATGATGAATAAGTGATTATGGATGATGAGGTGTGGTAAGGGTTAATGAGGGAGTGATTAGGGACAATGAGGGAGTGATGAATGTCAATAAGTGAGTGATTAGGGATGATGAGGGAGTGATGAAGGATGATGAGGGGTGTTGAGGGTCAATGATGAAGTGATGAAGGATGGTGAAGGTCAATGAGGGAGTGATTAGGGATAATGAGGGATGAGGAAAGAGTGATTAGGTTTTATTATGGATGATAAGGTAATTCTTAGGGATGATGACGGTTAATAAAAGAGTGATTAGGGATGATAAGGGAGTACTTAGAGATGACTAGGGATAGAAAGGTTAATGAAGAAGTGACTATGGATGAGGAGGGACTAGGAAGGAGTGATTAGGGATGATGAGGGATGAGAAAGAAGTGATTAGGGATGAGGTAGGGATGATGATAAAGTGAAATTAACATAAAGTGGCCTTTTGATATGTGCAAGTCATTAATGTGGCCTATATTTTCCCAATCATACCAATTGGCTTGAATTCAAAGTGAGTGATTTATAAACTTCAATTTTTACAAACCTATGAATCCTAAAAATACCAGATATTAATATAAAAGGCATAAAAACCTTTAAAATTACTCTATGTTTACCCATATTGGAAATGAATTACAAAATTTATACCTTGAACTCCCTAAGTTCAATATTGAAACTTAAAAAATGCCTAAGTACTGACCAAATTGGATTTTAGAAAATTATATTCCACATTGTAAGGTGTGCAACTGTGAGACCAACTCTATCATATGAAGATCAACCCTAATTTATCATATTTAGTAAATAAATTTAAATTATAAGTTTATAATTATATTGTTACATTTTATTATCCTTATACTTAACATTTATTTTAGTAAATATGAACTTTAAGTAAATGTGACCTTACTATAGATATTTTTATGTTTTTGGGTGTAAAGCAAGAGGATGTGTTCTTGTTGCTTTACACCCAGAACAAAAAAAAATATTTTTTTGTGCTTTTGGGTGAAAATACACTATAATGTGTATGTTTTATAATGTGTACACACTTCTATCACTTTAAATTTGGGTCCCCTGTGCTTTTCACATTTCAAATTTTTAAAAATAAAAACAAGTACACACTATAATGTGTACGTGTTATATCTCTCACACATTATGGATCGATGGTTATAATCCTTAGTTCAAATAATGCATTTGTATTAATGAGATTAAGCGTACACATGTAATGTCTATAATGCATACGCGTTATGATAAGTGTCAACAAAATTATCCCCCAACTTCATGCACCTACCCAATAAGGGATCCTCAACAAGCAGATCTATGATAATATGTCCTTTAAATTATTTTTTGAAATAAATTAAAGATAAAAAAATATAAGTACCATGAACCACTTGGCTATTCTTCCCAATATATAAGGATAAAACATTATGTACTTGAAATGATAAACCTTTAAAATAATATGTGTTTTGTTACTAAGCATATGATGTCTAAGTTTTTATGTTACAAACATAATATCCAAGCATAATTTATACTCTAAGTTTTAATTTTTAATATAGTCTACCAAATCTATGATGATTAATTGATAATTTTTAAAATATTTATCATCATCATAATATTGCCTAAGAAAATGCCCTAAATCATGTACCATAACATAAAAGTTAAAAAATAATGATTTATTAAGGATTGTTGGCATTAGAGTTGTAGGACTAGTTAGATATTATTTAATTCATAAAAATCCATTTGGAAAATTTCCTCCCATTTAAACTTGATAACTTTCCTCAATAATCTCAATAACAGTTGGGCTTTATCTATTAACTAAGAAACAAATAGACTAATAAATTTTAATTTTATTTTTAATTTTACTAGTTTCTTGAAATTATTAGGAGCACACATTATAATTATTATTTTTATTTTATTTATATATACTTCTATGCCTCTTCCATTTCAAAATCCAAATATTTTCTAAATTTGACATCAAACCTTACCACATACTACTCAATCTTTCAAATATATTTCTCAAACCTTGCACATGGTTTTATTTTTTCTCACATTTTTGAAGATGTCAAGTATTTTTTTAAAATAAAATATCATTCATGAAATTATGGATGATGTAATTCATAATTATTTGATAAGTGGCTCTTGTGCATGCTTTAGTTTGAATGGCATGACCACATAACAAAATTATGCCCCAAGTAGTTGTAAATGCACTTTTATGTTGGTTATTAAGTTTTTTTTTACTATTTCACTATTTATAAAATTAGCCTATGCTCAAAAGATTAAACATTAAACACAAGGGAGACCCATTATAATATAAATATAAAAAATAATATTTTAGATGTGCCTTAGTTGTTAAAATAAGAAACAATGTACATTGAAACTATGAACATATGGTTCTAATGTAAAGATAGAGAAACTAAGTTCAAATATTCAAACCTTGTTGGTTTTGGGAAATCAAAATATTAATGCTATTTATAACCTACATGTTATCTGGCTACACTCACTGGTATGAAAGGTAACCACTGACTCT
Organism: Torreya grandis; assembly: GCA_037957365.1. Classification (NCBI taxonomy): domain Eukaryota; kingdom Viridiplantae; phylum Streptophyta; class Pinopsida; order Cupressales; family Taxaceae; genus Torreya; species Torreya grandis. The sequence continues at coordinate 96,046 of JARHVA010008061.1, forward strand.
ACCTTGATAATACTTTTTTTAGGTAGAAGTACACATTGAGTTTGTTTGGGAGTGCCAATTCGGACCTACATATATCGTACTATATTGTTTTGGGTCATCTTTGCTCTCTATTGTGGCTCATTCTTCTATCTTCACTTCTGTGTTTCATTAGGAAACTATAGAATTTAATGTTTCTTCCTCTTTGACATACCTCAACACTCATAACAAACAAAAGAGTTATGGTGTTAAGCAATCACCAATGTGTGATTTTAAACTATGTATATTGCATGCTAGAATCAAACCTCCATGTAGTTTTGAGTGTGTGTAAATGGAATATATTGAAAAAAGGTTTTTAACCTTCTCTTCCCTAGAACCAACAATGTAGCTACATACAAAGCTCTAAACCTTCATAATTTATGATAGGATGATGAAGAATTAAGGTGGAAAAAATCATTACAATCATAGAAAAGATAAGAATCAATGAATATCGACTTGAAGTATGAGGAATGATGAAGCATGGTGCTTGGATCTACTATAGATATTTCTCCTTAATATTGTATCCATGTTATTGATTATTTAAATGTATTAGGATGACTTGGTATAAATAGGGTTTTATAGGACACGATATGCACTTAGAAGGTCAACTCTATGAATGGAGACAAGTTAAATTAAAGATGCAAGAAGTGAGGTAAAGGGGATAAGGAACCACAAAGTGGTACTGGGAAAAATTGATGGTACAATTTTTCTTTCCAAGGCATAAGTATAGGCCCTAAGAGCTTGATCATGAAGGAACAAGAGTGAAAGTATTGATGCACAACATGGAAATGTGTGATATTCATCTTAGGATCTCTAATAGATAAATTATGATAAGTGTTAGACAAGTTTTTGAGATTCATTGGTCAAAATGAAGATCAATGTAGGTTAGAATATGTCCGAAAAAATATATTATAAAAAAGTAAGCCAAGTATGACCAATTAGGGGAAGTCATAGTAGAAAAGGGTCTTGTAAAAAATTTAGTTGTCTACATAATGACCTAATTAGACATAGGTATGTGAGTGTGAGTGAATGCATGCATGCGTCAAAGTATAAATATAAATAATTTAAATGCACACCTTCACTTACCTAGGGAATAGTGGAAGGTTTTGATGTGTACGTCAGGTAAGCTTTCATTCACACTGTCTTTGGTGGCGTATGTGAAAAAAAATCTATTTTCCATAGGTAGTCAATATTATATATTTCTCAACATGGTAAAAATTTGTAAAATTAAAAATGGATTTTGAATTTTGAAAATGAGACACATCAGAGGAATGAATACACCTTATTTGTATTACCTCAAATGCCACCATAATACTTATTATTGTACTAATTTTTTGATAATAACTGAAATAGTGTCAACAGTTCTCTAGGAGTTTCTAGAGCCTAATCCACTTCTTGATAAGGGATGTAGAAATATTTTCTCTTTAGGTGAGGTTCAAGTATTTCTAATAATCATAACTTCAAAACTTCACTATTGTATGGTAATTAGCTTTTGCACCGTGGCATTTTAGAAAAATGCTCATGTCTTAATAAGTGATCTAAAACTACTTTGGTATATGTATGCAACCCTTTTGGGGTAACAAATGAAAGATATGTGCTTGTAATCAATTATCTCAAAAGAAAAAGTGTTACCAACATCATGTACAATAATATTGTAGGTTTGTATAAAGTGCATGTAACTACGATAAAAAATCATGTGCAAAGCTCTAACAAGATGGAAAAATTGGCATCTAGTCATGCCCTAAAGTGTTTTAATTATTATGGATAGATATTGTTTTATAAAAGTGATATTTGGAACTGGAAATATAATATCATATAAGGAAAAACATATGAGGGTACAATGCCACCTATGTAATATCAAAATGGAAAAAACTAGAATGCCCCAAATGTCGTAAATGTGCCCCCTAGTTGGGTTAGATATAGCAATAAGAATGCACACAAGTAGCATGTTTCCGTAAATTTATGGTAGGTACCATGAAAAAATAGACACCAAGCAATTATAGCAAATATTTATGCATTCTAGGGTATATGAAGCATGCCTATAACAAGAACGAAAGCTATTATAGCTTTAACATGTGCCTTAAAAAATGTTCTAGTCTAGTAGAAACATTAAATAACAAAACTTCTACAACACATCAAATCTTAACCAAAGATCAAGTACAACATAAAGTTTTACTTGAATAAATCCAAAAACAAACCAAAAATATGAATATACAAAACTAGAAATTCATTGTTAGACGATTTTCTCCTCCTCCCTCAAATTGACATCTTCCTAAGTTATTTTTCTCTAATATTCTTCCTCTATGATTTTCATTTCCTTAATACATGATTTTTTAAAATGTATGATATGATATATAATATATATATATATCTTTCAAAAAAATATCACATATTATTCATTAAAAAAGGGCGGTTGGCATGAAATTAAGCCCCAATGTCTATTAAATTAGTTTAAACAACCCACTAATATATCAAAAAGTTTTAAAATAAATTGACATCAAGCCAACAAATTTTCCTTCCACTCCTCTCCTAAGTTTTTAAAATAAATGTACATCACATCAACAAAATTTATACAATGTCGATGTCAAAATATGCCGTGTTTTTTGGATTTTTAAAGGATGTGTGTGGGGGGGGAATTATATATATATATATATATTCTTTTACTTCAAAAAAAAAAATCACATACTCTTCATAAAAAAAAGGGTGGTTGACATGAATTAAGCTTTATTATCTATTAAATTAGTTTAAACAACCCATTAAAGCACCAAAAAGCTTTTAAAATAAATCGACATCAAACTAACAAAATTTTCGTCTGGTCCTTTTAAATGGAAGCTAACAAAATCCGCTTACAAAACTTTTGTTCTATAAATGTATCTCCCTCCTCTACTCCCTTACTCTCCTCTCAAAGAAAAACAAAAAAAATGTTTTTTTTAAAAGATACCTTACAAGACCTAAATTTGATGGCCGTATGACCATGTTTTACCTATTTCAAGCGCAAAATACAATCATTTTTTATAACAGACCGTATTAGATGAAAGGATTGTCAAATTTAGACAGTGAAGTCTCCACGTATCTTTTAGGGGCATTCAAGTGTTTATAAATGATTAGTGGCTAGACTCTGGAGATGCCCAAATGCCATTAACTTATACTCTGATAAGTGCTTTCAGGCAGTGCATACGCCGATGTTGATATCAGCGACTCGCAAAAACAAGCGGCATTTTTCCTGTGCGTCGATGATTGGAATTTTGAGCTGCTTTACTGGTTGATCAACTCCTGGGCAAAAACCCAAACTATGGACCTATCAGATGTCAGAGAAGGTAACATTCCGTTCACTGATGTCACTAATGTTGGAGATTGGAGTTAATTTCTCCACTCCTCATGCAAGAAATCAGTTAGTAAACTGCAGTTGAGCAATCAGTGAGTAAACTGATAGTAAAGCAATCAGTTAGATATGAGTTAGTTAATTTAAAATTAGATATTAGTTATTTTTGCATGTAAAGACTAATTTTAGTCTTGAGTTTATTTTCTAATTATTGTTTGTATTCAATTCTATTTAAAGACCCTAAGGGCATATTGTAATTTGAACAAGATCAAGAACAAGATCAAGAAGATTATTAAAAATCTTGTTTCCAAAATTGCTGTAGCAATCTGAATTTTAATCTGTATGTTTTTATATGTTTTTATTTTCTAACAATTGGTATCAGAGCCAAAGGCGACAGGCTACTGTGAACCAGCCATCGGCAATGAGCCAGCAGAGAGGCAACCAGCAAGAAAGGAGGAGCGCAAGAGTGAAGCGCAGGTTAGAAAGAGCCGTGAAAGGAAAAGCGCAGCAGTCGCAGTTTCTTGTGAAGACGTTTGACTGGTGCCGTTACGGGCCCTGCTGGACAAGGCCGAGAAGGCACGAAGTGAAGAAGAAGAAAAAAAAAAAAAAAACCACAGAAATAGGACACCCAAGCTAGAGGCATATTATATAGAAGCTTGCTCCGAAGAGCTTGATTCGAATGCCAAAGATAAAAGGCGTTGAAAGTTTTTTATTTGTTTATTAATTTGTTTCTTGTTTGCTGTCTGTATTCAGTTTTACAAGGCGTATGTTTTTCGTGTTTGAAAAGACGAGCTCCGCAGAGCTTGTGTTACACAGCGAGTGAAGTTGTGAACGTGTGTGTTGAACAGTGAGTGAAGCTGTCAAAGTGTCTGAAGATCAGACCGATCGTTGGCAAATCTAGACCAGCGGTGGAAAGAACCCAGCAGAGTTCTGGGAGGATACCTGAGCAGTTACGCGTCGGGTGAAAGAAATGTAAGCAAGCAGGAAGTTTGCAGTGTTGGACATAAGCATGTCCGTTGATAGCCTTTCGACAGGCTACTCCTCAGTCTTAAATGCTGAGTGAATGCTCATTGAGCAATTATATTTGTCTGAAGACAAGGTGGCGTATTCCACATATAAGGCGATGTATTTCGCAAGGCGGTGTATTCCGCATGAGAGGCAGTGTATTCTGCAAAAGATAATCATCATAGCTAAAGCTAGTGGACAAATTTAGGCATAGTAAATGCTAAAATTGTAAGTGGTAGAAATTAAGGGGGAGTGTTGGAGATTGGAGTTAATTTCTCCACTCCTCATGCAAGAAATCAGTTAGTAAACTGCAGTTGAGCAATCAGTGAGTAAACTGATAGTAAAGCAATCAGTTAGATATGAGTTAGTTAATTTAAAATTAGATATTAGTTATTTTTGCATGTAAAGACTAATTTTAGTCTTGAGTTTATTTTCTAATTATTGTTTGTATTCAATTCTATTTAAAGACCCTAAGGGCATATTGTAATTTGAACAAGATCAAGAACAAGATCAAGAAGATTATTAAAAATCTTGTTTCCAAAATTGCTGTAGCAATCTGAATTTTAATCTGTATGTTTTTATATGTTTTTATTTTCTAACAACTAAATTCAAAGAAATGAACAAGACTATGTGTTCTGTTGCCAGAAAACTTGGGGATGTGGGACCTGTGAGTGAGAAAGCAGCCAAGAGGAAATTTTCTGGCCAAGATTCAGTCAAAGACGTGCTATCTGACATGATCAAAATTGTAGATCGAGAAAACATCCAGCAATACTATAGCGATGATCACTTTTATAAAATAGATCGGTGGAAGGAGGATCGTTTTCCGTCGTCGCTGGAGCCCACCTGGCTTAAAGATGTTGCCTCGAAGGGAGATGCGGAATGGAATACCATTGCAGACGCGATGTGGAACTTTTTGTCTGAAAGTTTTGCAGGGACGGCAGTACAAATGTTTGCAGCCTTGGGTCTTACAGATCTATGTAAGCTAAATAACCTGTGTGATGTGAAGAGAATAACATGAAGCCGAATGAGTTTCATCATTGCCTCTTCCATTCTCTTTTATCTCTCCTCCAACCGAACGCACATCATACACGCACCCCTGGCACATCAATGCGACTACAGTTGTGCTACAAAGATTATTTGCTTTGTGGCATCAAACAACGGGCCGGCTGAGTTTCAACATTTTAACCAGACACTACAAAACAATGCAATGTGGAGGTGCTACGACCCGATTGGAAACTATGATCTTCTAAACAAGATTTTAATCTGCGCAACAGCTAGCTCTGGGACGGAGAGAAGTATTGATATCCTTGTGGTAAACAGGTTATTAGAATGCGGCGCTCAACCAGGAACAACATGTGAAATTGAAGGGTTCGAAAAGAAAACAGCCCTTCACTTTGTTGTGGGGTGGAAAGATGAAAATCATGCAGAAGTGGTTGCCAGAGATTTGTTTACCAAGTGCGCTGATGGACATCAACGAGAAGAGCTTGCAGATGCCGAGGATCAATACGGACGCACTCCTCTTCACGTGGCTTCTATTTGGGGTCAGGCACGTATGTGTGAAATGCTTCTTCAATACGGTGCTAGGCTAGATGCCCAAAATGAACGTGGAAGGACTCCTCTTCACGTGGCTTCTCTGAATGGTCACGCAAATGTGTCTCAAATGCTTCTGAATCATGGTGCTAGACTAGATGCTCGAGATAATGACGACAAGACAGCCCTGCACTTTGCCTTTGAAAGAGAGAAACACGCAGTTGCAGATGTGCTTATGAAACATCCACATATCTCTCAATTAATCGATTTAAAAGACAAAGAAAGAATCAGCCCTTTAGATATAGTCGTTGCCAACACAGATATAGATATAGAATTATTGGCAAAGTTGTTATCAAAGTCAAAACAGCCAGAAGCTTATTTTAATAAAGTGGATCGGGAACACCTCCTACGTCAATCTTTACTGAATGGTCGTGTAAATATTGTGGAAAAGCTGCTTGACATTGGAACAAAGCTATCAGATGGTGATTGTGATGACGAAGGAAAAAGAGCATTGCATTTGGCTTGTATGTGTGACGATGAGAAAGAAGTAATGGACATGATCGACATAATATTGCGAAAATATCAAGAACATCAAAGGTTGGTGGCCAAACGTGACAGAAGAGGGAGGACTGCTCTTCATGAGGCGGCTTTAAAAGGACATGTATCCGTCTGCAAGAGATTTATTTACTTAAATCCAAAACTAATAAATAACAAAGATAGAGATGGTCGAAACCCTTTATATGATGCTGTTAAAGGAAAACGGATGAAAAAACCGTTTTTGAGACCTTGTTTCAAGCATATTTGAATAAAAAAACAACTCCGGATGATTTGGTAGACCGCAGCGGTCTGACCCCATTGCATCTTGCAGTTTCTGAAGGCAAATCAGACATTGTCAGAGAACTACTTTCCAACCAAAAATCCAGGACAACATTTTTGACGAGAGGAGATCATTTTGGACAAACGGCCCTCCTTATCGCCGAAAAACGTGGAGACTTAACCACAGTCAAAATTCTGCTGGACTATGGTGCCCATCCTCTCAAAGAACGGGACTGCGATGGCAGAACCCCTCTTCATTATGCTGTGCAAGCAAACATTACAGGGTCAAAAAAAAAAGAACTGGCCGATTTTCTCTTTAAGAGATGCAAGTCCGACGAAGAGAGATTGCTCCTTTTATGGACCGCCGCAGCAGGCTTTGGCACTGCTGACGAAAGGCTAAGCAAGGGTGATCCACTTCACAAATTTATTGTAGATAAAAGGAAAAGGTTTACAAAAGATACGAAGACTGAAAATTTGTTGAAAACGGCTGCTTCTCTGGGAGATATAGAAATGAGCAAAGAACTGCTTACCAGAGGTTATCAAATTCAAAGCATTCAAGATCCAAATTGGATGAGTGAATTAGAACCAGAAAACAAAGAGAATATAGAGAAAGGTAATTTTGAAATTCCAACTGCAATTCTTTACTTAATATTTACATCACAATTGCGATTTGTTGATGAGGTGCGCGCTTTGTTTGCAGTGTCAAAACAAATTGTGAGAATTGTAGAACAGGCAAATGACCAACCAACCATATCAGACAATCTCGGTAAATAACAATTACCTCTTCGTTTAACCGACAATTTAATGGCTATAGATTATGTGATGTTGTAAAAATTTATTTTTGATTTCTTATTTGCTTATATATCTGAAACAGGGAGATCCGACTATGCACAGGGTCTTGCAGCGTTATTTTTGAATCCTTACTTAAAACCTCCAATTGCTGTGGGCATCTCTGGTTCCTGGGGAATGGGAAAATCCAGTTTGATGGTTCAGGTATCCCCTAATTACATTTTAACTTATATCAAACACTTCATTTGTTTGGTTGGTGGTGGTTGTTGCAGCAGAAACCAGTTTATCTGGTTTTTTTTGGGGTTCAATGCAGACAGAGAGCATTTTACTGGCAACAGCCGCTCAGATGGCATTATTGCCATCTTCAAAATTGTTAAGTTCAGCTTTACAATTACCTGGTATTACACCCTTTGAATTATCAAAAAAGGGGGAAAAAATCTTTGAAGCAATCAGAAGACACATAAACTATGGACAAATAGATAATAGAAACATATTTGTAATCTTGATTGATAAAATCAGAAGCTTGGTAAAAAGTGATAAAAAGGAAACGCAGAGAGAGGTAAATTCTTGTTAATTCCTCCGATTGTTTATATCTTTTTGGTGCTTAGTTTATATATACTCACTTTTAACTTTGTATTAAGTAAAATCGTTCTTCACTAAAACGGAAATAACCAAAGAGACTCTTTGGAGGACTTTCTAAACAATTATGACCCTAGGAACAAGAAGGTTTTCAAATCACTTGCTGCTATGAACAGCAGCGACATGGTAAGAGCGAGCACTTATAATTTTAATATTTTTATTTTGAACTAGATTAACATAATAATTTCTCTATATCGTTCAAATTTTGATTTCAATTGTAAATATCCATTTTTATTTTCAGTTCACAACAAACACAAGGGAAGATGGAGAACCTCAACGATCTTACTCAAAACTTGTGTGGAACATGTTAACAGTAAGGACTTCTCACCCAAGTACTTACTTTGCTCAAAGTTTAATCTGAATTGTAAGTAATTTTTTTTTTAATTCAGTTCACAACAAATTTAAGTATTTTGTTTTCATAAAAATTAGATTTTTCTTGTCTCTCGTTTTCATTCTCAGTTCAAAACAAATTCTCCAAAGCCGGAAATAATTGCTCAACCAGATTCTTCAGAAGAAGGAAATGTATCTGCTGTTTTAACTGTTCAATACAATGCATGGAAATATAGGAATGATACAGAAGCTTTGGCAGGTATGGCAGTTGAGATTACCAAAGGACTGGAAGGAATCATGACCTACCCCCAATGGCTGAGCACCTGTTGGCGATATACTTGGAAAAAGCAGAAATCAACTATATGGATTGAATTGTTTTAACCCTGCCTTCTGGCGCTAGTATTGGCATGTTCATTTACTTGGATTGCATGGGTAGTGTTCGACAGTGACAAATACAGGGAATGGGCAAAAGCAAAATATGTATGGCCGCCCGCAGCTATAGTCATTATAGTGTGGACTCTAACAAAGTCAGTAATGGGCATTTTAAAACCTGTGAGCACTCAACTGATTAATTATATATCAATCCCAGATCATACAGATAAACTGGGTTATCAAGAAAGAGTAATCTCAGATATTACTTTTTTGAAAGACGAAATTGGTAATAAACCATATTGGGTATGCATCGTCTTTAACTGGGTCTTCACCACCTTGGCCATGCTATGGCACCTGATTACTGAATCGTGGGTCAGAACATTTATATTCCATCCTGCACGCCTTCAAAAAGTCATGGAAGTTCCTAAACTGGCGCCTGCATTTGGGTCCAATCTTCGAATAATCGTCTTTGTTGATGACGTAGACAGATGCCAAGAGTCTGTGATCTTACAGGTATATTAACTGTAATTTATTCAATTCTCACTCATGCAGGCATGCTTAGTGTAATTGATTGAAGTTCAGTTGATAATCTTTCTTTCATTCCAATTTTCTAATAACACATTTTATGTATGTTGCAGGTTTTATCTGCTATTAATCTTGTATTGGCAGTGTGCGAAATCAGCGTGGTGTTAGGAATGGACAAAGAATTAATAGAAAGGGCAATAATTAAGAAATATGGTGATAAATCTAATAAATCTCTTAAAGCCAGTAAAGAATTAGCAGACAAGTATTTACAAAAAATAATTCAACTGCCGCTGGACCTCCCTTACCCAAGTAAAGAGCAATCGAGGAGGTTTTTAAAAGGACAATTGGGTGTGTTCGAAGAAGCTACCAGGAATGATAAAGAAAGAGATGCACATGATAAAACTTCTGTGCCAGGTAAGGATGGAGTTATCACAACATTCCTAAGAAATACTTTTGTTTGTTTATCATTTTATGTGACTAAGTGCAAACATCTTACAAGCAATATTAGCCCAGATGATAGGAGGTCAATAGACTCAGTCCCAACTGGTGACGAGGAAAGAGAAGATGTGCCACAAAATGCTGCACCACCACAAGTCGCTATAAATGTGCCACCTGCATCAGAAATAACACAAATGGGTAAGGATAAAAAGACAATTCTCATATGTTTTAATCGTATAATTGTGTATTACTCTTAACGTTAATCTCTTTAAACATGTGTTTATTAAGTACCAAAAAAGCACAAATAAACGCAGGAATAGACTTGCCAGGAAGCAATTTAATCTGGATCATATAGAAAGAAATAATTGAATTTATTAATTTATTTTATTCTTATTAATATGAACATTTGATGGGAAACGACTGTTATCATAGACGCCACAAGGTCAAGAGAAAGAAGTGTATTTGCTCAGGCAGGAAAAGAAGCTCCTTCACAAATAGGAGACACAGGTATTAGTAGCGAGTGATATAGGAAATGTGACTAACAAATGAGGTCTACCTTGTTTCGCACTTTACTAATGCATGCTCGTTCGATTTATACTTTTTAGAACTCAAATAAAATCTTGATTCATCAATATATACACCATGTTCATGCAGGCAACAAAAACACCAGTTCATCAATTCTTGTAAGAGAGATGTTGTTTGTAAGATATAGCCATGGAGAACAGGATGCCTTTTGTTACTTTCAGGAGCTGGCTACAGATTGCAGAAAACTTCCACGAGAGTGGAAGCGCCTTCTCCATTACCATAGACTGGTGTGGTACATTTTCTCTCTAAGCAATGAAGCAATGGTGTTGGCGGGATGGCAGTTACAGTTGATCGCATGGATATTCATATGTTGGGAATGGGAGGAAAACATGAATATCCTTATAGAGGTATGCGTAACCGCAATAGTTCTCTTGTTTTCTTCCAAACTTTAATTAGTCCATGGGAAAACAATGGATTATAAACAGATTAAATTGTGATCTTTTTCTGCAGAACTGGAACAATCTTGATATACTTAAAACAGACGACTCCAACGGACCTTCTCTGCTAATGATTGTGGAATATTATATGGAGAATAATTTGAGCAATAAGAATAAGCAGATGACTGCTACTACAAGTGAAGAGCATCTTGCTAAGAAAGATAAATTGCATGAAGCTGAGAAAAGTGTTCCTGAAACTACAAAACAAACTAAAAACAGCAACACTGAATCCGAGCATTTGGAAGAGGCTGCTAAATACAACATTGCCAGGGATGATGATGATGATTCTGAAAGCGGCAAAAGGACTTATATAGAAAAATTGGACAGTGTTGTGAAAGAACAACCTGAGACATTGTCTAAAAAAACATTCTATGAGTTGAAGAAAGAAATGAAAGAAATGATTGAGACATCGTCTGAGAAGACATTGGATGATTTGAAGAAAGAAATGAAAAAAATGATTGGGAAAAACATCAAAGAAATGATTGAACAAGCCTTGAAACAGAATAGTGGGAAGAATGAGAAGAAAGAAAAAGAAAAAAGAATGAAGATGCAAAGCTGGCGGAGAATGAGGTCGGCATTGTACAGGTACGATGTTTCAATGGAGAGCATTCAGGCTTTCCAAAGATTTAGATTTTACTGTAAAGCCGGGTTTCTGCCATGGCCACCGTCCAAGCAAGAATATAATGAAGAAGCTTGGTAAATTGCTGCTCAACAAAACTCCTCGTATTCTTCTAAGCCCTTAGACTTGAAGATTATCTATCTCTTTTTAGGAGGTTTACTTGTAATTGAATTTGGTCTTGTTTTGACCTTCTGACACCAGCATGGTGTGATTGTGTTCTGCCTGGGAACTTAATTTTTTAATTTTGAATCACAAAAATCCCAAATTTTGTTTGACTAGTGCGCTTTAATTTTTTAAATATTTAATTATAACATTAGAGAGATATTTAGTTGAACGTAACCAACTTGACACTAGAGAGTTAGTCTACTTCAATTTTCAGCATTATTTGTGAAGGTTCTCTCTAGCTTATTAATAATAATAATACCTTATCAATGTTTATTGGTTAATAGGATTGTAAGAAAAGTATATTTTAAACAAAAATATGTTGTTGAGATTTTTTTCATAAAATTTGTGACTATTGAATGAAGTAATAGATTCATTTACACCTATCAAATTAAGATTAAAGAATGAAATATAAAATTGAATCATGAAAATATATATATGCAACAATAATTATCGAGAACCCATCAATCATTTAATTCTCCAAATCAAAATATTGCAGAGTAAAACTTTTACAATTATTTAGTTAAACTCAAAAACTTGTTTAGAAATAACGATCTTAATTGTTACATATTTAACAAGGAATATTTCCCCACTAAGATTAAGTTATTCTAAGTTGAAGAATATGTTGGAATATAAGCTAGACCTCACTATCTTTGAATTGTGTAATATAATTATATTATGTTGGTAAAATATTAGTCTTAAATTTATCACACTAATTCAAGCTATGAAGTATGAAAAATTCAAGAAATGGTTGTATTCTTACATGCACTTGAAAAATAAGAGGATAAAAGCAAAAGAGAAACGAAGTAAGCATAAAACATAATAAATCAAGCTGGAAAACATGTCAATGACATGTAACTTTATAATCAATCGAATCTTATCTCATATTTGACACATGTAATTTTAGATTGTGACTTGGTTATTGGAAAATTTTGTGAGGAATGTCAAGTCCTATTCGTAGTCTTACATTGCAAATCACAAAAAGAACATCACTGGGGTGGAATAAACAGGAAAAATTAGGTAATAAAAGATGTGGGTAATAGGAAATAAAAAGATGGTAATTTGTGAAGATGGTTGGGTCCTACCCGCGGTCTTATAATGCAACTCACAAATGAAATCCCAAGGGGAGTGATCAGTAGATAAATCTCAAGAGGAAATATGAGGGATATAGGGAATGTAAAAATCAAGACTTAGGCATCTTATGAGAAGACCTTAGGAGACATGAGGCATACTAAGGACATGAGAAGACATGAAGTGACTAGTGGTCATCTATGTAAAAAGAAAACTTTTTTGGTATAGACATAAAGCTTTGTAAGCAAATAAGTGTGCTACTAAGATCAATTCATGAAGGTAGATTGGTACAAATAAAAGAAAATGGACCTACCTTCCCACGATGTGTTTCTCATTCTTTAGGACTCTTTACAGAGTCATCGGTCTATTGTGAAGATTCAGTACTTTCATGAGAAAGTAGGTAGCAATAAGAGATTTTATTTATTCTCCTTTTCTAATCTACTGACCTGTCGCACCCCAAAGGACCTTGGCTCTACCATGAGGCCAACTGTGGATTTTGAGATTCAACTAGAAGAAGGAGATGTGCTTTGAATCATGTCTTTTAGTGTGATTTGAATTTTAATAATATTTTTTCTTTTTGATATCATTACCTTTTGTTTAAATTATTTGGCTTTTAAATTTTTACGGCCTTTTAAGATTTCTCCTCCATAGGGACTTGGAATGAGCAATCATGAGAGATGAAGTGATACACATGAATGAGTTGTAGGCTGAGGCTAAAAAAACCTAAGTAACCAAAGATAAAGACTGACTAGGACATTTAGGCTTGAAAATGAACTAACATATGATCTCAAGTCTCAACTGTGTATATGATTAGTTTGCAAAAAAAGAAGAAGGGACAAAGGAGATCCAAAAAGTAGACTGGTGTAAGGAGATAGTAATGAGTAGGATTGTTTGCTAACTGGTCACATGGTAAAAGGGAGACAATGACCAAAGGGAACAAGGTTTGTATAACCAAGTCACAATGATAATTAACCATGAAAAGCTAAGATAAGAAAGCAAACAATCATGAAGAGGAAAGAAAAGAGTTTTGACAAAAAATCAAGCAAGAGAGAAAGTAATGATAAGGAAAGACAAACATATGTGAAATAGAAATGATTAGTTAAGCAAGATATAATATAATAAGCAATAAATATAAATGATATTATAAGGAAAAATTGACACAGTGTCAAATGATATAATAGATAGATAAAGATAATATTGGAGCACACATTCGACCCAAATAAAAATATGAAAGCATCATGCATGTGCTCATAAATAATGATAAATTTGTCCACACACATTATCCAAGACATCAGATAAATATCGATGAAGCTGGAGATGAATTGGTGATAATGTTTTGTTGATCTTTAATGAATATTGGGTGAATACTTATTTTCTAATCTCCTCCATAGAAAAAGTAGGAATACTCAATGGATTGTGCTGAGGAGGGAAATTAGGCAAAGGATAGTCAAGATAATGCATGGAAGTAGGCTCTAAGGGAGATACAATAATAACCAGTGGAGAAGGATCCATGGGTAAGGGAAGGTCCATAGGTGAAGGGATCACGTATGGAGGCACATAAGGTGGTGAAAGGAACATAAGAGGTGATGCAACCATAGGAGGTGGAATCATGGGAGAAGAAGGAGGAATTTTATTTCAGGGATGACTTGTGGGATGAGTGGTAGAAGGTCTGATAAGGGATATAAGGTGATCATTAAGATGTTGTTGAAGGATATGCCAATGATTGTTATGATGGGTGACACATAGATTTCATAGACATTATACCTCACCATACTTGGGTAGATATTTGGAAGTACCTTCGAAGGAGGTATGGCTTTGTCTAATGATGGGGAAGAAGGATATAAGGTATCAGTATATTGTCTTAACTTGTGATAATGGGTAGAAGAATGATTATCTATCTCATGGAAGTGACAAATACGCTTGTTAGTGGTTTTAGTATAAGCACTCATAGAAGGAGGTATAATAGGAGAAGAAGAGGGAGAATACTCATCGATGCATTTGGTGGTAGAGGATCCATATTAGGCAAAGGAAGTAAACCATCACCAAGGGAGGGTGATGATGAGGAAGGAATGGAACTAAGCTCAATAGAAAGAGCAATAGCATCAAAAATAGGGGTAGACTCAGCAATAGTAGGAGAAAAAATAAGCTCAACTATAGCTAGAGTAGGACGTGGCTCAACTATAGAGGGCTCTACTGAGGGAGAAGTGGGATATATAGAAGATCTAAGGATAGTTACACTAACCTCAGTGGTAAACTAGCTACAAGGGTCAAGGTACCTAGAAAAATGGTAAGGCTCAGTCATAATATAATCTATGAGTATAGTCCTACGTGGATCCTTAGAAATTAGAGGTGTCAACACCATCTCTACCCTATAATAAATGGGCAAAATACAAAAATCAAGAACTATAAGTGAAGGAAAATGATGAGATGCATGAAAAAACTCAAGTAAAGAAGAATGATAACAAAGAATCTCAGCATCACGGGCCTATACAAGACCACCTAACAATGGATCATCTAAGGAATAGCTATCATCATAATCTAGGGTGTGAAGATCAATAACATAGGTAGGGATAACTTTGTCATCTGATGAAGTATGGTGAATAGAATTCCTAGTCTTGGTTAAGACTATGAGAATGTTATCAAAAGGAGGTTTGTGAGAGCAAGGTTACAAAGAAGTAAGAAGCTACAAGATGAGATAAGGTGAGATATTGGAAGTTTTGATCTTTAAGCTATTCTCATTGGTTTCATCATCATCAGAACCTAAGAGGCTGGGAGGAATGTTACCAATGAGGTCAAGGTGCCCATTATAACTGCAAGTTGAATTAATGAAAAAGTTGAGACATTGAGACTCATGGAATAAAACGATTGGTAAGGGCTCAAGAGTAAGAATCTTTAAAAAACCATGATCTTAGAATTGTTCAAAATTCCAAGGGTTAGTGTCACCTTAAATCCTATAAATGGATCCATTATGAGAGAATTTAACGCATTGGTAGGCAAAAGAAGTAATAGCTCTCGTGCAGTGAGTCCATGACCTACTAAGCAAGATGTTATAAGAAAGGGGTAAGTTAAAGATCATCACCTTCACATGGATGATGACAAGTGAGATGGTAATGGGAAGCCACACACAACCTAAGGAGGTATTTTCCTTCTATCATATCCTTAACATGTGCTGCATGTAGACTTAAGATTGAATTTTGAATATTTAAGAGTTTTAATGAAATTGAGAGAAGCAACAAACATGCCAAAACCCTCATAAATCATTGCATGCTTGACTTGGGTATCACCTATTTAGACTTTAATAAATAAGGAATGATCATCAGCATGAAGCAGGATCTTTTCGAGAATCATGGAAGCTATGGGAAATTTTAAAGAAAAAGAAGTGTCTATAGTTTCATTAATATTGATAGACATCTCTTCACATTCTTATAAAATACTATCCTCAGATCCAAGTAAAGATGCCTCCCATCCTACTAGGGGAGGATGAGGGACATTCATCTCAAATAATAGTTGCATGAGATGGTTTCTATGATGTGGAGATGTCTTCATAAGCTCAAGGAATAGAATTTGGGATGGGAGATTAGTGTTCTATGTAATGGTATCCCACTCATCATAGCTCATAAGAAGGTTGTTAGATATAGATGCATAATGATTAAGGAGGTCATCGAAAGGAGGAGCCAAAGTGCATTAGAATTTTTATTGGTAAGAATAAGAAGGTTTATAACAAGCTTGTAAATCATGTTTTGATGATGAAGCAGTTGGTTCAAGTTGATTTTGAGAATTGGAAAAAGAAGTGTTACTAGAAGCTTAGTTATTGTTAGTATTGGAAGATGATGGAAGAGTGGTAGAAATATAATGGGAAGTGGTATCCAAGGGAGAATCATAAATTGGATCATCAAAAGTAATAAGGTCATCTTGCCCCAAATCATTTTATTGAGTTGGAGAAGATTCATAGATAGCACAATATGTTCAAGATGAAGGAGTGTAGATAGGCTGAGAATTAATGAAATCCACCACCCTTCGCATATTAGTCATGCTAACTACATTTTATTTAGAAGTTAGTTCAACAAGACTATTTACATTATTTGTGGAAGGGGTGGGCTTGTCTTGAGTGTCTTGAATTGGTTGATGATTAGGAAGAGGGTCTTTGTAGATAACTAAATGAGTGTTTACTTGATTTAAGGCTTGTTATTTATCATGTGTTTTAGAGTCCTTAAAATCAATTTCATAAGCTTGTTGATGCTTGTGAATGATAGAATCATGATCAAAATTGGGTCCAGTAAGAAAATCCATATATAAATTACAAAGTTGTTTATAGGTCTCATGAGAATGACCCCAACTAGTGTGAAACCAAAAGAATTTATTAAGATCATACTATGATTTCATAGGATGAGTAGGGTCAGGCTCTCATGGAAGAGACTTGGATAGACGCTTAAGAAATTCAACTAAGGATGGAGGTTTGTGAATGTTAATTTTATTTGGTGAAGAAAAATGAGGATCAATATATTGTTGATAAGGGGGAGTTGGTTTTAAAGATTGGTTAGGAACGACAGCTTGAACATTGTGAATGGTGTCATAAAAATCTGTAACACCATCATTAGTGATAATATGTTTTTTGTTCTTAAGTAATAGACAAGGACTTGTAGAAGGTTGGGTTGACTCAAATTATTGCATAAGGAAATCTTGTCATTTATCTTGGTCAATAGCCTCTTCCAAGGTATGCGGAGAGAGTGCAGACCCAATATTAAAGTTTAGGAAAAAGGGCATTGGTAAAGATATGGAAAAGATTATCATTAGCCATGTTATGTTCACATTTTTTAACAAAATTTTTCACTTTTTAACAAAGGTTTGAGTAGTTTCATTTTCATTTTGTTTGTAGTTTATAAAATGGGCTAAAGTGTTTTCAGAAAGATCACTAGTTTAGAATTCTTACACTTAAGCATTCACTAAATCCTCCAAACTAGTAATGGAATGTGGTCTAAGTTGGTTGTCCCAATCCAAGGCATCACCTGTGAGGGTTTTAGCAAGAATCTTGGTAGTAGGAAAGGTGTTTAATTTGACCCAATCTTTATAAATATTTCCAAACATATTAAGATGAAAGGTATGATTAGTTAATCCATTATAAAAAATTATACGTGTTATACCTCTTATGTCAATGTTAGCAATTTGAGTAGCAAGAGGTTCATTTTGTAGATGTTTGATGGTTTTGTCAACCAAAGGAGGTTGAGCAATGAGATTGCCTTGAGAATTTTGAAGAGGAGGAGGGGGAATATTTTGGTTATGTGTGCCCTAATCCATTGGTTGCAGATGAGATTGAAGGTAAAGAAGGTGCTTTTGCATTCTCATCATTTGATTTATGTTATGAGCTTGAAATGTATTCATTTGATTCAAAGTTTGCAATAAAAGTTGATGTGTTTGAATAGCATTAGTAGAAGCATTAGGGTTGGCATTAGTGTTAGTATTAGTGGCTTGGGTACCACTATTGGTGTTGATAGGAGCTTGAGAAGATTATGAGAATGAGATGCACTAGTAGAAAAATTTTCTTGTGTATCAAAAGA
The DNA here is from genome assembly GCA_037957365.1 of Torreya grandis. Taxonomy (NCBI): domain Eukaryota; kingdom Viridiplantae; phylum Streptophyta; class Pinopsida; order Cupressales; family Taxaceae; genus Torreya; species Torreya grandis. The sequence continues at coordinate 114,256 of JARHVA010008061.1, forward strand.
TGGACTAGTGAATGATTGAGAGGAAGAAGTACCATAAGTATTATTGCCTTGGGTATAAAATGAATCACTAGTAGATGGATTAAGGATAATAGATCTTAAGAGAGGTCTATTAGATGTAGAACCTACCATGTTAGTTGATATACTAGGGATGGAGGTGGAAAAAGTTAGAGAAGAAGAGGTCATGGTATGAGAAGGGGTCATAATCGAAGGAAGAGGTTGAGAATCAAAGAAAGTGGTACCCCCAAATCCAATTGAGAATGTAGGAGTAGGTGAATGAGGTTCTTCAACTTGACCACTAATCATAAGATTGTAAATGGTAGAAGGATCCTTTCCTTGATATTGAAGAAAGTCAGAGATAAAAAAGAGCATTTTAGGGGTATACTCTAACTCAAGTTGGTATTCTAATGAGAAAAGAGGATTATGTTTTGAAGAGGTATTAGGAGAGGTCCCATAGTTCATAATGCAAGTGGAAATATGAACTTTACTAGCATCCAAGAGAGTGTCCCTACTCTATCTATGGAAGACCCTATGAGGATTCATAAAGTTCATCATGTTTATTGACTACAACCCAGTGTCACTATCAAATAGAAATTTCATGATGAAGGGAAAGGAAGAAAGATGAGAAGGAAAAGAACCAAAAATTTGACTAAAATAGTACAGGGTTGACTAGATCGACCTAGCATAAAAATAGGGACTATAAAACTATATAGGGTTGATAGGGTTGATCCATTACAGTGCATAGAGATAGGCAAAAGAGGTAAAAAGGGTTGTAGATAGTACATGGTCAATTGGGTTGATCTTTTATAGTGCATAGGGGATAGAAAAAGGTATAGGGTCAACTGGGTCAACTTAGTACAACAAATAGGGATAAAGAAAATGTTGATAACAAGTTTTGAATTGAAACAAGATAGTTTTTGTAGCTAATCTAGGAAAGTAAGAACTGAAGGGAAACAAATAGTCAATTAGATCAATAATGGCTAATCCAATTGAAACACACAATACAAAACCTTATACTAATGCTCGCTAATGCAAGTTTTTACACACACAATTGAGCAAAGATCAAGAAATCAACTTGGAAAGAAAAGAACTAACTAATTGGTCAACCTAAGAGGTTTATTTAAATTATCAATAATATGATTTTAAATGTGATGGGAAGTTGGATATAAGGCAAGGAACTAGATAGAAATCAAAGGATGGTTTCAGGTAGTTTGGGCTGAAAAGGACTATAGTGGTAATGATACAAGCTTGGTATTGGGGCCTACCCCCTTACTTCACATACCACAATGATAACGGTGATAGGTACTTAAACAAAATATACCATTAACCATGCTTTATAATCAACTATAGTATCAAGTCAGTTTCCCCCTTGGTGACGAAATCCAAGTAGGTTGGCCTTGGATAGACAAATGTTAAAGTGCTTGTTTAAATTATGTGATTTGGTCATGTGTGCATAAAATAGAAATAGTGAAACTAAATGATTAATTAAAAACCCCCTAATTAAACTGTGTGAACTATTCTAAACATGAAAGCAATAAGAAAAGAAAGGTGTGAAATAATTATGAGCATATAGAAATTAATTCTAACTTGGAACAATGTATAGTGTTGACACTATATGCACAAAATAAATAACAAGGTCGATAGGGTCAAACCTATACTCAAAAATCAAGGCTTAAAAATGAACATGGATGGCTAGGGTTGACAGTTCTTCAGATAGCACACAAAACATAGAACTAGGTCGATAGGGTTGATGCAGTTAACTGTGCAGGGGCAATTTTGAAGATCATAAAATGTGAAAGGAAAGATAGTAAAAGAAATATATATAGAGATAGAAAGGAACCTTAGTGGATTAGATATATAGATAATGAATATTACTAGTCAATAACCTTGGAATATGTTTGTAAAACCTACTAATTGGGTCAACTAGGTCAATCAAGCATTGCAAAATCTTGCTGTTGAGTGCCTAAAATGTATATGGTCGACCAGAGTTGACCTAGTATGCTGAACTAGATGCCTAAAAGTGTATGGGATCAACTGGGTCAACTTAGTAGTTTGAATTGGAAGTCTATAAACCTATACTAGATTGTTTGATTTGATCTAATTTCTTGTTCCTAAAAACCTATGCATAAATATTACATACTAGGTCAATAGAGTTGATCTAGTATGATATATATATATATATATATATATATATATATATATATATATATATATATATATAAATAATGCTAAAAATAATGAAATAAAGTGAAATAAATCCTACAAGGGTTAGTTTCAAATAGGGTTCACCAAAATGTATGCAATCAAAAATGTATCATGTCTATAAATTAGTACTAGCTTCCAATTGGGAATACATTTGTTAAGTGGGAACATGACCAATATGAGGATCCGCTAGACCCGATTAGGGGATCACTTGTCACAATACACCATGTGAGGTAGGGTTACAAATCCTACATTCTAACACAATTATGTAACAACCCTAAAAGAATCCTAAGGTTTGATATTTCACTTAAACAAAAAAACAAGAAAGTAAATCTAATATAGTGCTCACCAAAGCTTATGACACAAAGTGGGGGTTAGAAATAAAATAAATAACTAAACTAAGCATGCATATAAGACATATATTCAATTCAATGTATAAATAATCCTAATGCATGGAATAAAGAAGCACAACTACATTATCTATCTACTCTTACAAAGGAGAAATAAAATTAAATATACTTACCTTGAAGACGAACCCATCGAGCCTCAATCTCTCCCTTGGCCAAGGTGCTTCACAAGATATTTTTTTGGTATGTACGGATAACAAAGAAAAATTAGCTCAAGGATACACAACCTATCTATGCATCCAAAATACTTCTCCACAAGATAATATCCATATCTCTAAAGAAAGTATGGAACCCTAAGCTTTATTTCTCAAGTAGAATGGTCAATAAGAAGATGTTCCTTGGGTATGTGCATGGAGTTGAGGGATAATTTTGTGGACATTTTAGGTAATGTAATCATGTTATTGAATAACATGATCACGTTATTAAAATTATAGCTTGGTAATTATTGAGTTATAACATGTATACATTATTAAGAAAATAATAATGTGTATGCATTATTGTAAATTCAAATAATGTGTACATTTTATATAACATGTACACATTATATAGTGTATTATAAAATGTGTACATGTTATATAACGCTCATGTGTTGATTTTTTATAAGTCCAAAACCAACCCCACGAGCATTTGGGAGTTGCATTTGAAGCCAACTTTATCCATAAGCTTATATTTACTACTCTAAATGTTAAGTATAAGCTTACATTTTATCACTCCCTCATTGACCCTCACTATCCATAGTCATCTTTATTCATTCCCTCATGATCCTTAATTACTCCCTCATTGACCCTCACTATGCCTTATCATTCCTAATAACTCACTCCTTATCCCTCCTCATCCCTCATCACTCCCTCTTCATTCCTAATCACTCCATTGGCTCTCACCATCCCTCATCATCCCTAATCACTCCATTGGCTCTCACCATCTCTCACCATCCCTAATCACTCCCTCATTGGCCTTTACCATCCCTAATCATCACTTCATCAAAATTAATCACTCCCTCCTTAACCCTCATCATCTCTAATCATTCACTTATTGACCCTCACCATTCCTCATCATTTATAATCACTCCCTCACCCTCATGATGCATAGACCTATTTTATACTCTTCTTATCCAAGCTCTTTGCCATTATCCATATAGCTTTCACTTCATATTTTCTTGCTTGATCTCTATCTTTGGACCCTGTACACATTTCAAATTCACATCTACATTTTATCCATTTTATTTATTCTCCACCATTCTTCATATTTTCTCACTAAACTCTTCATTCTATTCTCCTAACTCAATGCATTCAATCTCTCTTACTTTGAGACTATCCCCCTTACCAGTCTTTACACTTTATAAAAACTTAGATCAAATCTTGTCTCTATTTTATTAGGATTTAATAGGTCTCTGACAAACTTCCTTCCACTCCTTTGAGTTCTCTCTAACTTATTCTCAATCATACTTAACTTCTCAACATAATATTCATATCATACACTACCACTTATTGTGTCATAGACTCTTCTTATATAGACTTAAATCATCAAATCAAACTCATTTATGGATACCCTATAATATATCCCATTTATTCATAAAGTTTTAGACTTTGGTTCAACTATTTGATAACTTCTTTTGGGTTTTTCTGCTTTCAAATTAGGTCTTTAGGTTTCTTTCTACCCTATTTACCACACAGTCCTCCCCCATTCATATTTATCCATACTTACATAGCTTAAAACACTATATTATCTTTTTGCATGTTAAACTCAAAATTTTCACCAAATTTCATGAATTATTGATAGTTTCAACTCCTAAAAACTCACTTTAAAAGTAAAAACTCTAATATAGGGTTTGGACTGGTTTCATAGACCCCAGAAGGGTCAAAATGAGATTTCAATCTTCCAAAGGCATTTCTAATGACTTTGACTATTGTATTAGGTCTTATTTGACCCTATGCACATTTTCCAAGTGTTATATTTCCTTTTTTAAGCTACATTATATTGACTTAACCAAATTTGAATAGATTGTGTACTCAGTCACAAGTCTGTAGTAATCTGAGAAGATTTTATTTATTCTAATTCATTCCAGAAAGGGTTATAAATCAACATTAGTGTTTAAAATTATCTACACAATGTTTAAGAACTTTAAAAAATCAATGTCTTCCATCTATAACACTCAATTTTCCAATTTCCATGAGATACCACTTTGAATGTGTTAACTTTATTGATGACTGCAGGATTGTGTTAGTTTTCTTTTTTCTCATCCAAATATATGAAATATTCTTGAAATAATATAATAATTCATGATCATATGAGAATAAACTCACCAAAATATTCATTTTAATGTTCACTCCAATATATGCATATACCTTTTCACACAGATGTATACTTAGAACTTTTGATCATAGAAGACAGGGTTGTGTTGTTTAACATAGAATGTCCTTAGAAAAATAACAACATACAATGTTTAAATACTATTATTTAATTTCTATTTATATTTAATAATTAATAATACATTCCAAAATCCCACTAAATATAATCTCCTCTTCTAAAAGACTTTGACCTTCACTAAAATTTCAAGGCACAATTTGTAAAAGCACAAGGTATATAGATTTTAATTTGAACATTCAAAAAAATTCAAACTCAAATGACAAGTGCTATAATCACCATCAAATAAAATGTATTTTCAACTTACCACTCACACAAATATCACAAATAACTTTTTGCTAATCATGTTTCACAATCATGCATACTATCAACTATCTTTACACATATTTAAGAAGATGTAGGGTTTGTTTCCTTTCTTATCTACAAATAATCAAAACTTGTCTTTATTCAATTGTTTGAGGTTATTTACATTCATACTTTCAAATCCTACCCTCTATAACTCTCTTTAATCTAACTTTGAATAAAAAATAAGACATGGACAAGACTTTTATTACCAAATAACCATCAACTAAATTCTAACTTATTCTGTATGTTGAGAGTATCCTCAACTAACTCAACTACTAAAATTTTTCTCAAATATCAATTTAGGTATATGTTTTATAACATCCTAAAATCATCTCTAAATTTTAACCACACAAAATTTAACATTGGACTTCTTGAAATAAGATTGGAGTCTCTATGAAAGTTCAAAAATTCAAATGAAAGATTTGGCAGGAAAGTCCAATATAACTCTAATTAAAAATTGACATAAAAATAGAAACTTAGAAAGATTCTTACAGACTTCTTATGACCTTGACTACCTTCTAAGGACTCTAAACATGTAAACTAGATCATTATATATATTGGGTAGTGTTGCTCCTACATCACCTCATCATCCCTAATCATTGTTTCATCATAATTCATCATCTCTAATCACTCATTCCTCATCCCTCATCTCCCCTAATCACTCCCTCATTAATCCTCACCATTACTCATTAATACTAATCACTCCATCCTTAACCCTCACCATCCCTCATCATCTCTACTAAATTCCTCCTCATCCCTTCTCATCCTTAATCACTCCATCCAATACCTTGATGGTGGTATTTTGTTGGAGTTTAATAATGTAAAGAGATATAAGTAGAGAGTTGAGTGCTAGGAAAGAATATAAGACAGTGATCAAAATGATGTGGAGGCATGTTTGAAACACAAATATTTAACACCTATGAAAAAATATGGGCCTATTAGAAATGATGTAATTCATAATTCAAAATCTACCAGAAAAAGAGAAGCAAGTAAAACCACCATAGCACCAAAAGTGGGTAGTAAATACATGAGAATCACCAAGCTATGTGATTTCCTAAAACCAATCAATCACTTTTTATATGAATACATTTTATGAACCGAATCATTATATTTAAGGCATTCGATTTATATGTATATTGATTGAGTCATCATACCAAAGAGTGGAAAATAATTTTCAAATGATTAGATCAAGTAGTCCAAGATTGGAAAGTGGTGTTTAATTCATAACTTTAATATTCAATCCAATGAAGAGTGTCACACTATGAACTCTCTACTTTCACATCTTGAGAAGTGGGTACAAGTTATCTATCACTATAAAAATTTAAGTAGATAATAGATTATGAACCCAATGATATGGTTGGTTCTAAAAATATCTCTACTTACCCCAACAAGAAATTATATGAATTAAAAATATTGTTTCATTAACAACTATAGATCAATGGTGAGACAATAGACTTCATCATTTTTAATATAAGTTAGAAGAATTTAATTTCTCCCAAATCATAGTTTCAAAAATTGAACTTTAAATTCATACATCATCCATAACCATACACTAGTGTATGGTCTAGTGTAGGCCTTGAGAAATTGATCACCTAATAGTGTCACTTGGTGTGCAAAATTAAACTTGTTAAAGATGTAATCCTTTGTGACATCTCACCATTATAGGTGTCTGATGTTTTGCATGTGGTCAACCATGTATTAACCATTGACATGTAGTCTATGAAGTAAATCCTTGAACTTTTGTGATAGATTATCTAGATCTACAATACCATATATCATCATTAGTTCATAAGCTTTTAGTCATTAGTACTAGGAAGTGAAATAATATTACCAATTCTAGTAAGAAGTATACTCTTAATGGTAAGAATTAAATGTTTAATGACATCCTTATTTCACCATATCATAGTGTGGTTTATCTAATAATAATGACGATGAAACAATTGAACCATAAACTAGATGAATACAAGGATATGTTTTAGTCACCTTAATAAGTTATTGCATACTATACACTAAACAATACTATTGAATTGATCCCTTAACTACCTCTACCTCAAACCTCTTTATACAACATATCATTTTTAGAGAATGAATAGATCAAGTGGTAGATCCATGAAATCATAGATAATAAACACATCATGCCAAATCATTGCCTTACAGAAACCCAATTGTTTTTGTGCCAAAGTTGTGAATCAATTAAAAAAATTTAACAATATTAATGTGAAGAACTATTATCCTCATTTAAATATTAATTCACTTTTTTTCCATATCCATGGTGTAGAAGTCTTTTCCAAAATTGATTTTTGAGTTTGGGTATCATCATATTCATGTTAAATCTTTAAAAATTTATAATATAGTCTTAAAAACAAAGGAAGGATTGATTAACTAGTTGATTATGCCTTTTAGGTTAACTCATATAACAAATTCATTCATTTCAAGATGTTGAACGACATCCTTAGGCCCTTTACCTATGACATTTTTTAAATCTACCTTTATGACATCTTAATCTTTAGAAAACATGGGATGAACATCTACACCATGTTAAACTAGGGTTTCACATTTTATAGAAACATTTTTTTGTGATAACATGAATAAATGTTCATTTTTCATGCAAGAGATAAAATATTTGGGACACATTACACACACAAGGAGTGCATGTGTGAACGTAACCAAGATTCAAATTATACAGGAATGAGAAACATTAAATACCTTTACATCCGATTCAAATATTCTCAGAATTAGAAAATTATACAAAAGATTTGTGTTTAATTTTTATCTTTTGAACCAAGCTACCAAAGGTGGAACCGAATAAAGTTTCATTTAGTCAACTGTACAATAAAGATAATTCGATTAACTAAAATTTATACTCTATTTTGTGTTAATACTTATTTTACTTGAATATAAATTTGTAAGATCATCTAATTCATTTAGTAATAAAATTGACTATCACAAATGGGTATTGACAACACAAGTCCTAGAAAAGAGTTAATTTCTATTATAATGGATTAAACAACATATGATTAGAATCAAAGATATATTTAGAGTATATACTTATGCTAGATGATGATAGGGTGATTAGGGATGGTAAGAGATGGTGAGGTTCATTGATGGAGTGATGAAATATGGTGAGAGTCAATGAGGGAGTGATTAGTGATGAAGAAATATTGATTAGGTATTATTAGGGATGAGAAGTGAGTGATTAAGGATGATGGGGGATGGTGATAATCAATGAAGGAGTGATTAGGGATGATAATCATGAATGATTAGAGATGATGAGAGATAACTAAGGTCAATGAAAGAGTGATTAGGGATAAGGAGTGAGTAGGGATGAGGAAGTGATTAGGTATGATGACGGATAAGGAAAGAGTGATTAGGGATGATGAAGGATGGGGAGGGAGTGATTAGGGATGATAAGGGATACTGAGGGTCAATAAAAGAGTGATTATGAATGATAAGGGAGTGATTAGAGATGACTAGGGATAGTGATTGTTAATGAGTGAATGATTAGAGACAATGAAAAATTATGAGAGAGTGATTAGGGGTGATGAGCCATGAGTAAGAAGTGATCAAGGATGAGGGAAAGACAATGAACAAGTGAAATTAACACAAAGTGGTTGTTTGATGTGTATAGGTCATTAATGTGACCTATGCTACACCAATCACACCACTTTTCATCAATTTAAAAGTGAGTGGTTTCTAAACTTTAATTTTGACAAACCTAAGACTCCTGAAAATGCCAAGAATCAATTTTGAAGGCATAAAAACCTAAAATATGACTATATGTTTACCAAAAATGGATATCAATTGAAAAATTTGTCCTAAAATCCCTAAGTTTAATACTTAGACCTTGAAAATCCTAAGTATTGACCTAAATGGATTTTGAAAAACTATTTTTCACATCATAAGGCATGCAACTGTGAGACCAACTCTATCAGATGTTGAGTGACCCTAATTTCTTATATTTAATAAGATAAATTTAAAGTATAAGTTTAAATTTTATAAACTTATACTTAATATTTAGAGTAATAAATATAAGCTTATTGACAAAGTTGGATTCACGTGCAACTCCCAAATGCTCACAGAGTTGGTTTTAGACTTATAACAAATCCATGCGTATGTGTTATATAACATGTACACATTGTATAGTACATTATATAATGTATACATGTTATACAACACATATACATTCTATAATATGTATGCATTATTTGAAATTAAATTTGAAAAATGAGATTGAGAGCCATTTGAAGTTTAGACTAAAAAATGGCTCAAAACGAGCTTGGGTCTATGCATCTACAGTCAATACTAAGAGTTTTGATAAAAACCAACACATTTAAAATTTAATCACCAAATACATTATGGATTTCAACATCAAAATTTAAAAAATTATTACTGTTATGATGATCACTTTGTCCTCTTTCTAAATGTATGGTTTTTATCATTTTTGAGCTATTTTAAGGGTTCAAACTATATTATTTCTAACACAACCTTTTTTAGGCCACTATATGCCTCACCCATATATGCCTATTCATGTTTATCTGATTTTTTTCATTGATCCAAGTGAAAAATAAATTGTATGGTAACAAAATAAGCCTAATTCTACACACATTCAAAAAAAAAAAAAAATCATTTTTTATGAGGTAGTTAGGGTCAATTGCATGACCAACTATACATTTTTTATCAGTTCTCAAGATATACTTAATTGCAAAATTAATAAAAAAAATATTCATCAAAAAAAAAAAAATTGTAACATATGAGAAGATCTTATCTAAATATTCACCAAAGGGTTTCTAAAAATATTTAATGATGCTCAAAAAATGGTGGGTCACATGAAATGGTACAATTTAAATTTTCTTAAAAAAATAGGATGTCCTCTTAAAATTTTAGATGTTTAACCTATTTATACTTAACCATTTTTCCAAAAAAAAATTGTTTTGGAAACTAGACTCGAAATGCTATAATTCATGTTTTTATACCATATTCAAATTTTGCGTGTAGTAATCTCTAATTATCTATAGAAGTTCACATTTATGAAATTTTAGAAAAATCATGTCCATGGGCAGGACCTCTTTTGTCCCCCAAGTTGGTGCACTTACCCCCTTCGCACTTATTCTTCATCACTTCTCTTCTCTACAAATGGTTAGAAATGAACTTTTATATATAGGCATATCTTGCCCTAAATACTCGTGGAAACATCGATTGTACAAGGTTGACCATGGTCAACCTAGTATATTTTGGGGGATAATTCACTAGGTTTGAGCTAGGTCGGTTGAAAAGATAACAAACCCAAAAAGTGAAAAATACCCCTAAATTATACAGGGTCAACCTAGTACAACCGACAGTCCAAAAGGGAATTAAGGAAAGTACAGGAGGATGAAAAGAGGAAAATGATTGGAATAGGTAAGGCTAAGAAGAATAAGCTTAGGATTAATGGTTTTAGGAGATGAGTGTGTATATGACAAGTGGAAAAATGGACAACAATCTTATGAAGCACTGATGGTCTATCCACCCCTTTCCTAATGCACCCCTTAAGGCATCCACTCAAAGAGATTGAGACTCGATAGGTCCCTACAAGATAAGTGTCAATGATTAATAAAAGTTTGAAAATATTATGTGTATACACCTATATCCTATGGTGTCTATGGTGTTCCATTACAGTCATAGCTTTTTCATGAGTGAGCTCAGAGATGAGATCCTAAATCTGATGGAAATGACATCCCAAGGGAAGGAGGCTGACCATGGATGCAATGAAGCAAGAGCAACATGAAGGTTAATAGAAAAGGAAAATCAATGGAGAACCAATAGGGAGAATGACATAAAACCAAATCAATAGATAACAACCAAGGTGAGAGCTGAAACACAACTAAAATCAAAGCCTAACAACTAACAGAGGAGAATTGGCTAAGAGATCTCTAAATGGGATGGAACTAGTATGAGATCATATGTGAAATCCCACCAGGCATGCTAGAATGGAACTTCAAAAATATGAATGGAACCACTAGTGTTTGGAGGGGGTACATAGTGTACTTAAATAAACCACTACGAGGCTAGAAGGCTCAATGCTTCTATGAGCTACAAGATATCTATAGTGGATATCTAGTTTTTTAGCTTGCACCAAATTATAGATAGAATTGTAAAGCAGGTTAGGGCTAGCATAATCAAGCGCACAAAGGATGTAGGTGTCTCTAGCAGATCTAACCATAGTAAATCAAGTAGATAAGACTAGACAATTGCTTTCCATACAAATTATGGAAACAACAATGCCAAATAAAGAGAGCTAATAAATGATATGTAAATCTAGAAGCTAAGGCATTTTCAGGCCAAATTAAAGTTTTTTTAAGTAATAAAGATATTTTTAAGTAAGGGTTCAAGAGTATGCCTAGTCTAAGTTTGAGATATTTTTCACTTTCAACACTATTATTTTTTAGGAATGTAATTTCTAGTTTAGTAAGAGAGATATTATTTAAGCAAGTTATATAGATCATTTTGAGCATACAAAATCCTACTATGTAATGAGAAATTTTTTCCAATGCAAACATAACATATAATGGCAATTTTTTGAGCAATGAAGATATATTTTAACCACATATAACTGCATAAACTTCAAAAGTTATTCTAAAACTACCCTGAACAAGCTAAATCACTAAAATAGATCAAACCCTAGCATGTATAATACTATAAATAAATAATAATTTCACTCTTATCAAACTAAATAAAGGTGTGTAGACTTTTTACCAATTGGTTATGCAATCTATGAAGCAAGAAAGGAAGAGGAATAGTCTGTGTGTGATCTGAGTCTAGACCAAGAGCCAAAAGCTATGGAAGAGCATATGCAACGAGCACAAGAGAGAGGTGCAATGAAATGTTAAAGGAGCAAGGAGAAACTCAAAATCTTAAGAAACACTATAGATATCAATGTGAATCACCAAGAATAGCTACAATAGAGTAGGGCATCCCCTATCACAATGAAAGCTATTGTGCCAAGCAAGAACCAAGAGAGATTCAACGAGGTAGCCAAGCTTTGAGTGTGATGATCAAGTGGGAAGATCAAAGCAATAAATCTAGGATATAAATTAGAGAAGACCCTCAAATCAATGAGAAAGAGGCATATATCTTAACCCTAATCCACCAAAAAACCAAAACTAGACATTTTTAGCCATTTGGGTCCAAATAGTGGAATTTTTCATGCGTTATGTGTAGGCCACATCTTTTATGAAGGAAATGTGCATTTTAGGCCATGATTTTCCTCCCTAATCAATGGCCTAGGTCAAATAGCTACCTAGGATGGTCAATGAGCCTCTAAAAGGGCCCCTAGGGGTCTCTAGAGAGTCTATCTAGTGTGAGAAAGGACCAAAATGGACTGAGGATGTGTAGGGGCTAAGAATATGAAGCAAAAAAGGTCCAAGAAAGTAGTGAATGTCTCCAATTAGGATAACCAGGATTGGTGGTCTACACATGAGCTGATGTGTAATCATAAGGAGGATTAGGGTCACGAGAAGTATGATTACTATACGCACTTTGATTATTTTAAATTTTAAATGCATGCACTTTTACTAATTCAATTTTTAAAAGAAAAACATATGTATAAGTATACATTATTGTTAGAATATATATGTGTTAAGCAATAATGCTTATGCATCACACAAAAATATCCATAAAATTATCCCCCAACTCTATGCACTTAACCTACAATGATTTGTGACCTTTCTTACTATGACAAATCATCTTTTATATGTTTGCATAATTTTAAACAAATTAATTTTGATTAAAGGATGTGACTAAATTTAATAATATGTGGATCTCATTTTAATTGAGTAAATTTTATTTGATGGACATGCATTTTAGATGGTGGCAAGAGTATCTTCTCTATTTTTATATGATTCTTCTCCTTACATTATGTTTCCATCCTCTATGATTTATTTGGGTGGGTTGTAGAAGGAGAAGAATATATATTTTTGTCTAGAAGTACATTCTCCCACTAGAATCATTATTATAACTACATAGCATAGAGGCCTCTGCCAAGTTACTAGGAAATGGGATACAATCCCAATGCTAGTGTTTTGGGGGGCTATTATCTCCTTTGGGGTTAAATGTCAATCTTGTTTCACTATGATGTTCTTCCATCTTTTGTATGTTTCATTTTGGCTTTGTATTATTATGAAATTAGTTTTAATTAATTGAAAACCTTTTTACTAGAGCTCTTTATGTTTTATCACATTGAGCTAACTATTGTTACTAACTTAATCCATGTGTGATATTTCCATGTTTTAGTTACTAGTAACTGTTGACCCAAAATTATGAAAAAATGGAAATGCTATGGTAACAGTTGGGGACAAAGTGTTAGTTTAGGAAATAATAGATTATGTAGTAAGTAAATTAGTAGAGTCTTCATAAAATTCCTCATTACATCCTTTATGGATAATGTGTACTAGTTGTGAGGGTGGCCATGTAAAATATAATACCAAATCATCTCCTTATTTAATATCTATTTATTTACTTATACAATAGCTTGTAATCAAGTAACTCCTAATATTATAAGACATATATTGTTACTTCTATTTCTATTTGTATATATCTTTTTTTTTTTTTTTAAAAGAGATAACTATAATAATTATTCATTATATAGTGAAAAAAGTAATTTATGTTGTGTTTATTTCATAGAAATACCATAGTTTAAAATTGAAAATGGGAATATTTTGGAAAAGAATAAATTGGCATTCCTTAAAAAAAAATCAAAGATAGTAAACATTGTACAACAATGATTCTCCTTTCAAAATAAATATGCATGATAAATATGAGTAAATAAATCCATTGTGGTAATGTTGGTCACACTTTGTAATTAATCTTTGTGCTTTAAATCATGGAGTCCTTGTCTAAAATTTAAATTTTTAGTTGTTCACTGCATACCATGGAAAAGCATGAACATGTGTTTGACAAATGTTGTGATCAATTATGAATAAATATAGGCCTTTTATGATATATGAAAAGCCACCGTATTAGGAATAATGAAAGGTGGATGCCTTGCCTTAATTAGTCAAGGTATAGTTTCATCATGGAATTGTAAGTAGTGGAATTGTAAGTAGATGGCATTAAAGAAAGAAAAGAGTTTGGATTAATTAGCTTCTAATGAATTTATAATAAAATAATATTTTTTAATTATTGATAGGGAAATTAGATTTTGAAAAGTAGGGGTTATATTTGACAGTCATTTTTATTTGTCAAGAATTTTTTTTGTAATGATTTTTAAATTAATGTCATCTTGCATATGATGTTGATTTCTCATTTTTGACTTTCATAATTTTCAGAAAGGAAAAATTTGCAAGTGGCAAGAAATTGAGAGGATGCCACAATTAGTGTTCAATGATTTCATAAAAAGCTCAAGTTTAAATTGGTTTGAATGTGTGGAGTGGGAGATAAGATCTATTTCAAAGTCATCAAAAGCATGGAGGTCCTTGTGTACAATATAACCACTACTTTGTGGAGTTGGTTGGGCACGTTCCCTATAGATTTGAGATATGCAAAGATGAAATGGATTCCATTGAAACCAATGTCAAGTCCTAAATTCTTCTAAATTTAGTTTTAAGGTTTACTTGCAAGGGGAGTCAAAATTAAAATGGACATATGGGGAACCAACAACCATATTTTATTGTGTGCAAGACTTGTCATATGTTGAGTATAGATTGTGTTATTATTTTTGCTTTAACTATATTATTTCCTAAATGCTAAGATAATCATCTTACAGTATTCCAAAAGGATCTTATAAATCAAAACCAAATGGATTTGTTTAGTATGCAAAATTGTAAAATAATAGCATTTTTCCTTTTTTTTAAGGATAAGACATACCATAACACACCCACAAAACTAAATGGATCTATTATCTATGTAAAACTGTCAAACCAAGTAAGGGATATTAGGATCCCCAAATTCTATTTTCAAATGGGAAAAGCTTTTAATGACCTATAACAAGGAGGCATTATAAAATTAGATAGTAAATTTAGCTCTTATAGGCTTTATCATTGTCATTGTTTTATTAAGCAGATCGGTTTTCCTCTGATTCTTATTCTTCTTGTTTGGATTAAACATCTAATATGTGGTTTGTATTGTTTGGATTAAACATCTAATATGTGATTTGTATAGAGATGAAACACTCATTATTATTTCCATTACTATACTATAGATTCTAACAATTTGCTCATTACTACAAAACCAAAACTTCACTCTATTTATAAAAATATCAAGAGTGCTTAATTACGATATCTAATATAAACAACTTCTGCTTCTTTTAAACCCTAAATTGCAAAGCCTCAAAAGTCCATCATCCCCTCTATATACATTAACCCCAAAGCCTTTTTTCCTTTAATAATCCAGTAGAATTGGTCCTAAGTTTTCCTTCAAGTCTATAGTCTATCAAGGCAGCCAAATAAGCTGTTACTGGGTATCATCTTCTGGCACTCCTTTTTATAGCTTTGCTATTGTTTTTAGTCTTTACATTTCATATATATATTTTGGGAGGCTTTTTTTCATTTATTTGATTTTGAGTTTTCTAAGTTGAAACTATAATTAAATGTAGTTTTCTTGCCAATTCCATCCGTATATTTTCTTTGATTTGCAGATTTGTACCGTATAAAACTTATTCAATAACTTCTATCATGTATTGAGAATGAGTAATTATTTATATATTTTGATAAATAAGATCATTTTTATGAACCAGATACTCTTAAATTTATCAACCCAAAAACACATGAAGCGTTAGATTTTCCAGTCATTGATGAGGGACAAGAAGCCTCGATAAGCCAACACAGACCACAAGAAAAATGAATAAAATTATAGAAGCCGAAAATCTCCTTTAATGTATGTTATAACAGTTCTTTCCTAATGTAATCTTATGGAGGATGAAGAAAGAATTTGGTGTACCTGGTGGGAAGATTGAAGCTGCAAATCCGAAACTTCATCAATCAGGGGTCTTGGTCAGCTTCGTGCGCTCAATTTGTAGCGGCACTTTTCCTTTGGAAAAAAATGAAAGAGAAACAAATCGTTTACTTTCACAGAGTGCAAAAATAGGTGAGGCATACACCGTTCATAGCCACGGTCCGTGATTCTCTATCGCGAGTGAGGAATCTGGGGAATCAGAGGCTAGAAACTATGCGCAGGCTGCAGCAATGTATTTTCACATATGTGAAGTTGGATAGACCGTGGAAAAAATGTGATGTTGAACAGTGTTGGAAACTTGGATGAGTCACGAGTCCACGACTCACGAATCACGATGGCTTCTTTTCTACTTTTCACAGTTCACTGTCCGCTTTGTCGCTCGCACCACCCACAAAGACTGCGGAAAAGCGGAAATTCGGAATGCTTGTCTTTACCCTTTAAATTTAATCAGCAGTATAAAACTATTCTGAAGACACTCATAGTGACAACTGACAACCAATCAGATCAAATGGCCGCAGCATGGTTGAGGGAAATATATAAATAATTTTCTTAGAGCTCTTTTGCATTAAGTTCTAACTCATGCGGAGTAACGATTCACGAATCGGCCAAGTTGTTTGGAAAATTGGCCCATGCTGGGCATTGGGGAACGTATTGGTGGCGAAATTAGTAGGCCAGGTATGTTATTACTACAGGCAGACTACAGTACAGGTGCGGTTTATAATGAAACTTTAAATTGTTATTTTTTTATTTTGAAGGTTATATTGACAGGGTTTATAATTTTTTTATCCATCTTTAAATACATTTAAATGATTATATTTTACAATAAAAAAAGGTTAAAAAATGTTTAAACGATCTTCAAATTTAATCTT
The DNA here is from genome assembly GCA_037957365.1 of Torreya grandis. Lineage (NCBI taxonomy): Eukaryota > Viridiplantae > Streptophyta > Pinopsida > Cupressales > Taxaceae > Torreya > Torreya grandis. The sequence continues at coordinate 131,366 of JARHVA010008061.1, forward strand.
CAATGAAAAGATAAATGTATGTTATTACTATTCAATAGACTACAGTACAGGGGCGGTTTACAATGAAACTTTAAACGGTTCCCAAAAAGAATGAATACATAAAGGAATCGATTACAGTTGAAAGGTGGAGTTGTTTCCCCATATTACACTAGATAGGTGAGTTGTATTATACAAGATTTAATTCTTTATGCTACACTTTCTCATTTCGTGACGGATTTCTACTTCTAAATATGAACACAGTTAAACATAACCAAATTATATATATATATATATATATATATATATATATATAAAAGAGATTAACTTATTTTGGTGATGATAGTTTTTGGTGGTAGTTTTATGTGGTTTGGTCTTTATTTTGGTGGATGTTTAATAGTAAGGGTCGGTTCATGGCATTTCTTCTATGATAATGGGTTTACGTTTTTTTTAACCTTTGTTACCATTTATATGTATCTATTGTCTTAGGGTTTTTTGTTTCTTCTTTACTTGTTTTGTTTGGCCAGCAAGGGTTTTGTTTAGGTAGAGCTTTTATTTATTTGAGTTTCTCTGGTCGGTAAAGGAGTTGTAAGGATTGATATTTTATTTTAATTTCATCCAGTCAGCAAGGGAGTTCTAAACATTAGTTTTGTTTGTTGTGTTTCACTGGTATTTTGTTTTTGAACTGATTTCTTTCTTTGACATGAAATTTAGACTGTGCATACCTACTACCTACTTTATTATGTAACCTTAGACTATTTTTTTAATTAAATAATCACTTTAAAATGTTTTAATAGTAAAAAAGATTAATTTGAATATAACCCCTTGTGCTGAACCATTCTTAACCACCAATATTACTTTATTATCAATAAATGCATAACTGTATAAATTATATATCAAACTGGTAAGGGTCATATCTTAGGGGTTAGCAATTTTTTTATAAGAGGGTAAGAAGTTATAGGAATATTTTTCCTTATTAATGATCCTATGATTTTTAAAATTTTGTGAAATATATGTTATTTAGAAAAATTAGGAATATTTTATTAAAAAATATTAAAATAAATAAATGATTGAATACAAATATATATTTAACAATAAAAAAATCAAAGAAATTATACAAGATTTCAAATTTTTAGTGCTTCCTACTTCTCGAAAGATTATTCCTAAAACATTTTGACTCCATATTTTAAGATATAGATATTTTATATGTAATTTTCAAACTTGTGATGATATATTAGATCGCTCTACCCAAAATTATTGAAAGAATAACTACCAACATAGAACCCCTTCTTATGCCAAAAATTACACATCCTTAATCTTGTGCAACCACTCAATTCAACCCAATGAGCTTAACCAGTATGCGTCCAACTGCTGACACGTGCTGGTCATTAGTGAAAAGTCATCACTGGTAAAAGTTGACAACATAAACCCAATGTTCACCCTTGATGAAGGTCACCTAACCCATAATCATGGTAACTTGCACAATCATGATAACCCATGGTCATGGTAACCTGCACAGTTAATGACATGGTTACCTAGGTGGGAAACAAAGGGCAAGAATAGCAAGTTGACCATCGATTCAATTTACCTCATTTCATTCATGTGCCCATTTTTGAAGTGACTTGTGCTCATTTTTGAAGTGAGATGAAGAGGAGCATGCTGGTTCAAGATTGGTAAAATCGCTATTGATCACAGGATTGGTTCGAGATTACCTTTGTATTTCAGTGGTCATGAGTACTACACCCATTCACTTTCACTATGATCTATTCATTATTCTATCTAATAATCTTAATTTTATCCTATGATTCTAACTATTTTTCTGTTCTATTTATTCCTCTGATGTGTTCATTTTCTTCTATTCTTCAGAAAATTGTTGTGTTAAAATTAAAACTCGATGAATGTGAGTCAAATTCAATGATAAGTGTCTGTATTGGTTGTAGGTGTCACCCAATTACCCACATTAATCAATTAAGAATAAAAAACAATACTATTAAAGGAAAAGGCCTACCTCTATGATTCATGCACATATATAAAATAAATATGAATAATCCAAAAAGATATATAAGGATAGTGATGATAGTGCATGGGCCTTGGCTATCTCTGTTGGTCCAATATATCTTGTCTCTCTTCATCCTTGATAACACCATTACATTGCTATTTATTTCTTTTTCATTGGAATATGGAGATCTGTATTCTTATTCAGAGAAAGTTGTGCATGTTTTTGTTTAGGAAAGAGGCTATTAAATATTGTGTTCTATTTATTATCTTATTTAGAGAAAGTTGTGCATGTTTTTGTTCAGGAAAAAGGCTATTAAATTTTCTATTCGCTTTATTCCTCTATTGTGTTCATTATCTTCTATTCTTCTAAAAACTGTTGAGTTAAAATTTCCCTCTCAATCTCTTACTATGCTAAAATTATAATGATAATTAAATTCCCATATCTCTAATATTGCATAATGTTTCCATGTCCCTTTTATGATTAGTTTTTTGTGGTCTTCAGTGCAATTTTATTCCAACAAGCCCTCAATATACCATTCTTTGACTATAAATAAACTACATTGTTATTTTTGGAGCTTCTAATGGAGCTTAGAACCTATCTTATGTTGTTGCCCTCCTACCATTGAGACACTGTTGTTTCCAACATTTGCCAATTTCACACTTTTGCCTTAAGTTTGTCCTCATACTCTTTAATTCCTCAAATTACTCTTCAATTCCTCAAATTACTCTTTAAGTCCTCAAATATGTGGGTTAATCTCCAGCTCTACAATCAATAAGTGTGAAAACTACTAAAACATGAACCATATCAAGTGTAATTTGTAAATATGTCATCTGATATATATTCTCTGCAAATACAAGGTAAACCACTTCAAAAGATTTAGTCAAATGCTTCATTTCTTTGCATACAGGATAGAAAACTTCAAAATATTATGTTAAATATGTACCATCTCTATAAATACATGGCAAAAACTATGATTTTTGGTTTAAAATATACTGTTATTGTAAATTCAAGAAAATTCCTAAAATCTCTTGTTAAATGTATGGTTTCTGCAAAGACAGTAAAAACTATGAAATTTTTGTTAATCCTATCTTTTATTATGGATGATGTTAAGGCTAAAACATACCATAAGCCTATTCTATGGATTTTAACTAAGATATTAAATAGAATAGTTAAAACATTAAAATAAGGGCAATAACCTATCAAATTTTTTGATTAGGGGTTATATTGTAATTATTGATGATAATCGTATATTAAAATTATTATACAAATTTGAGGAAAGATTTAAAATAAATGGGATGAGGTAAAATTTGAGATTTTATGTTATTTAATAGAAAATATATAATAGGGATAAATGTGTGAAATGAATACCCATGAGGCTTTGTCCTGACTCAATTTCACATCATCTAAATCAATGACAACAAGCTCTATGTTTATCTCACTCTCATCTAAAGAACCTCCGTAAAATAAAGGATGTAAATGAGTTAGATGTCATTTATTTTCTCTTATTTTGATTGGACACCATCCATTAACTTTTTGTGTCCATTAGAGGACAAACAATATTAATTGTTAATGAATTTGATTTTTCTCAATTTATAATTTCTTGCAAAAATTTCTCACACAATCAAAAAAAAATTCTTGTTTTTTTTTAGCAATATTGATTATATCTGAAATATATAAATGAGTAAGGTTCTTCTAATGTCACCTATATAATTTCATCATAATTGTATATATTAGAATAGTCCAAGTGAATGGACACTAAATTCAGATGTGATAAAGATGTACTGCACTCATTTTTATAAATCCTAAATATTTTGCTAATTATTGAGTCAAGGATTTGATTTAGTATATGTTTATGTTAATGAAATATTCATGCTCGATTAATCCTACATAAATATTGAGATTATAACTCTCCTATCAACTTCGACAAAACCATTAAAACTATTATAAAAAAAATGTATCATTAATTTTTTCATTATCTTCAAATAGAAGATGGACCTATTAAAAATCCCAAATACAACATTCTTCATTTTAGATTGAGATTTATTTTGGGGAAATCACTAGTATGCTCTCATCAACATTTCATGAAGTCAAATCACTTTATTCCACACATCAATGTATTTGTAAAATTTATAATAAATAACCAAAATCAAAGGAACATTATGTATATATGTTTCCAATTTATTATGACATTTATGGAAGGGTTTAGTGCCTCTTTAGAGAAAATCATTTCTCTATATGAGATCTTATTCATTATGAAGGTAAAATATGTGTAGCTCTATTCATTAGAGATATAACCTAACATAGAGTTGGCCTCTTTAAGTTTCATCAACACAACTCTTTATTTCATTGTTCAAATTTAAATTATTTTCTCCAATCTCAATTTTAGAGGCACAAACATACCCATTATTCTACTTAACAATCATAAATTGTTAGGAGAAAGATCTTAGAAACATAACTCTTGTATTTTATGTTAAATATCCCCTTTTTATATTGCAATGTCTTATTTGAAATGTAATTTTGAATGAATTCATTTTAACCGACATTATGGTTTCTAATATACAATATTATATATTCATATTCTTAACACATAACAACAACGATATGGATATGATAAAATAAAATCAACAATTATGATCATATGAATTATATTAATTAGTTTATATAATTTATAAATGATATGATTTACAATTGATGACCCATCTCTCCTTTTATATTTATGTTTTATTGTAGACACCTAATTATAGTACAAGACCCTTTTACATTAGGTATCTTTCATGTTTTATTATATATGGTCTATATGCATGCATTTAGATATTTTTATTAGACTTTCATTTTTTTGGGCCTTATGTCATCATCTCCTAACTTAGTCTTCTTCATAACTTGAATTTTTGTGAACATTTTTTTCATTTAATAATATATCCATTAGATTAAAATTATATGAAAACCTACATATCGACTATAAATTTTCCTTTGTACAAATTTGAATGCTCTTAAAATATCCAAAATATTATTTTAGTATTTTTTTTTTTCGTTAGTCCATATGACTATCCCCTTAATTTATGGGTCTTTTGTGCCTTGCTTTTCACCTTTTACTATCTTTTAAGGTCAACCCATGTGTATATATGCCCTTGAGGAGTGCAGTGCGCACACACACAATGCTTAGTCATTTCATCATTTATATTCTCATGCAACCCTATTATAAGCAAAGTCTCTCATGCTTATTTTATCAAGTATTATCAAGAGGTCTTGAAATTTAATCAAATGAGTTATACATTGATTTAATCTTTCCCCTATATATCTAGTGCCAAGTTCTTGTATTAAATTAAGGTTATATTAATAGCATGTAGTTGCATTGAATTATCTAAGATATGAGGTAAAGTCCTTTATCTCATGGTTTAGATTCCACTCACATGCACGTTATCGCTCCATCTTAGTATGGAGGCCCATAAAATACTTGTAAAGTAATAGTCTTGAATGTTAATATAATATTTTTCATAGTAGCTTCTTACATTTGTATGACACCACTTTAGATTATGATGTTTATGTTATAAGTGTTTCAACATTGAAGAAGATCATCTTGCCTATATAGTCTATATGGTAGTCTTACTCCACCTTTATTAAAATAATTGATACATATTTAACAACTACATTCTTAAAAGTACATTTCTAAAGTTAATTTTTTAGAATGAAAATAATTGAACCTTTTTACAATATATATTTTAAATTGACAAGGTGATCGATAATCAATCTATTGAAGAATTTATTGCACAAGATGTAGTGGATCCTGTATATAATTTATTTTCTATGGTTTGTGTGTTTGATTGTAGTATGTCACTATTTTCAAAACCCATCTCTAGTTGACATTCCATTCACTTATGGAATTCCATAACCTAGCTTAGAGATATAACAAGAAGAGACTTAGATCAAGTTTTAATCAAATTGAATGAAATTTTTAGTTGACCACCACCTTCTTGGGCTACTCATGCAAATCACATTACCAAGATTTGGTGGAATATTAATAATGATTTTAATTTAGAGATGTTAAAATTAAATTGGTCATGTCGACAAATGAAAACACTAGATATAATTTTTAAGCCTAATCTCTTATCATAATTAATTATTCCATAGCATGGAATATCTTTGAATCCCATGATGAAAAGTTATTTTGATAGATACTTTGATAGAATTAGTTATGAAACATTAATGCTAGAGATATTATTTTGTACATATCACCTTGTGATTAGATTTCAACTTTCAAAGTGGGATGGTCTTCGTGATAATTGTGTACAATTGTGAAGTTCCCCATATTCAAATCTTGAATTAGATCATGAACACCTGTTGGATGACATTACATACTAAGAAGCATTGTGGAGAAGAAGTAATTTTCCAACACCATCAGAATAATTTGAGGATGATATAAATTCTCATTATCATGATGGGTACTACTTGGATTAGTTTTAAAGAACTAACATTAGACAATGGTATAATATTGTACATGTAATGAAAAAGAAGATCTTTGATCATGATGTATTTTTGTATAATTCTATACATGTAATGAAAACTAATCTTTCAATTAGTTTCATAAATGTGTTTTGTCATTTCATGGGCCTCCCTAAATTTAGGGGCCAAAAATTATGGTCCAATAGGTGGGAAGTATGGTAGTGGTGATCTATGAGGAAATCATTTAAATAAAATTGGCAGCCTATTTTGCTCCACTAAAGCTCTAATAACTCAATATGGGTTATTCCCTAACCTTACTATGGGTGATAAGGCAACATACCATCACAATTTAATGGGATAAATTTCATCCCATAGGGGCTCATATAATTTGTAATGCACACATGTCGTACAAATTTTCTTTGTATCACTTGCTAGAATTTCCTTTCATGCATTGTCCATAAATACTAATATTTCCATGCCTCTAATTCAATACATCAAATGATTATTTGATGGACAACAATAATATCACATGGGCTTCTTAACAATTTCACTTTTTTTTTACCCTCTCCTGATTCTATGGGCTTCGTAGCAAATTTGGTATTTTAAACCCTGTCTTCATTTTATGGGATTCCTAGCAATTTTTCTTTTTTAACCCTTTCCTAATGCTATGGGATTCATATCAAAATCACATTCCTACACTCACCCACATACATTCACTTAGTGTGTGCCACTTAAGATCATCTATAAACGTAGCCACCTTATACATGAACTATTTTGTCCATTTCTACATTTGGATGCATTTATTTTGATATGTTTTATGAAGGGTTTTATATTGATTTCAATGAGGTTTTGTACATTATTATAAACCTTTTGTTCATAGTTTCTTTCATATTTTTATTAAGTGGTTTGAATTCCCATATTTTAATTTTTATGTGTAGTTCATGGATTTTATTTGTGGTATGTTTGACTGGCATGTGCATTTACTAGTTACATCTGAGTGGAAAGGAAGACATATTTATATCAAAAGCATGTTATTTTCTATTCGATGAAGTGTCTTTACATCTTGCATCCTGCATTTCTTTAATAAATGGACTAGGCTTAAGTTTGTATTTGTGCAATCAAATAGGTATGTGTATAGACATCGATTCCAAAGACATTTATCATGAAATTATATGGGATAGGGATTTGCCTTGAGGTTTGATCACTGATCTACATGACAATGTGACTTTCATGCATGGGTTATTTCCAAATATTCATATTTGTTGCATAAATAGATGTCTTCAACAAGCATCATCAGGCAAAAATAAAATGAAATGTGATACATCACTATGGATGAATTTACAATACCTAATTTAGAAGACATTCTCTTGGATGAATTTTTTGATACTTTGATCGATTTTCCATTGGTCAACATATTTGTCGATGCTGACATGCATCGATTCTCATTTACTCATTGTGTAATGTTCACTTTTGTAGCTCCATACTATTCTCCATTCTCTTCCCATACTTGATGTAATGTTCAAAGGAAGTCATGGAATTTTTTTGTTGTATATTTGTTGCACTTCTCTCCATTATTTTAACATATCTTTATACAGACTTTATATTGACTCTTTATATGGTGTCATAAACTTCCTAATGTTTTTACATATGACACGCTCTAAAATATATTTATATATTGAAAGGCCCAATAAGTGTTAAATGTAATAGTGCATGCAAAACAACATATTTGAATGAAAAGTGTAATAAATGTAGCCAAAAAGGCATTCTCTTCTTTGTTGATGCATACAAATTTGACTGCCCATTTTGATGATGTGTACGTGTTTTGATTTTGTTTGGACTAAATTGTGCTTATATTGTATGCATTATTCAATATTTGTCCTTTGTACATTGTAGTATATGATATATAGCATTCAATAAAGAAAATAAAGTTCTCTACAATACATGGAAACTTTCATTCACTCAATATGGAAAGTCCATTTCTAATTCATTCAATTAAATGTTATCCTTGTAGGCTACAATAGATGGAAAAAATTTGGGAAGAAATAATTCACCTTGAACTATAGAAGCTAAGCGAGGGTCCATTTGATATTAGTTGTATCAAGTGGGCCAATTTTCTTGACGTCAATGAGGAAGACTTGTGGGTTACCTAGGTTAAGTAAGATAGCGTTGATGACTTCATCAAAGGAGAATCGAGAAGGAGATTATTCCCTACAAATTTTCATGTTTAACATTTCAAGAGAAATTCATATTTTACTAGAAAGAATATAAAGATCACCACAACCTCTGAATATGTCATGTGAGTCACCTCACACTATAGATTTCAAGTTGGTGTCTGTTCATATGCTATTATGTTTTGTTCATTTACATTTTTTCATCTTTCATGACTATTTATTTGTTCTCCATAATCATGTAGGTACTAGTGTCCATATTACCTTGATGAATTTCAAGAAATTGATGCCATACCGAAAGACAAGTCTTTAATGCCCAAGTCCAAAAAGGGTAGCTGACCAGGTCAAAGGCATATAAGGTGTGATTGGAATTTTAATTTTAGCACATGATGCATGATATGTAAATATTATCATGTTATATTCACATACAATCAATTAGAACACATGGACAATGAGCATAACTATTGCCACAACCAATAATATAAATAGTTCAAGGGCAAGAAATGTTTTTTTCTCCTTACATCATCCCCCAAATTAATGAATGGGTTCATAATATATTATTATTGTAAATTTATACTAATGTTATCCACCTTAAATACTAAGATATGGTGCATGACAAACTCGTGTTGTTTAGTGGTGAAATAGAGCGAGATGATTTTTTTAGCAAAGATGACATATACAATAGAGAGTGATTGATCAAGGAGGAAAAATATGTGTACAATGTTGATGATGTAATAAGTGTTTGGGAGTGGACATTGGTGAATCTTAACAAGTGATTTTTATATAAGGGATACAATGGGGGAAAGCTTGATGGGGATGGGAAAATCCCTTTCATCTTGGGCATCCAACTCCCACAATAGCTAGAATGGTTGTTGAGATTTGAGAAGCATAGCTTATTGGTGATGGATACAATGTTTGGGACAAATGCAATGAAGGTATTTTGCCAATGTTCATAAGAGTATTTGATAATATTAGTTGTTCTAATATTTTTAATAATAGTAGTTGTTCCAATGTTTTTATTTTTTTATTATACAATTCCAATTATACACAATATTGGTGTTTGATTCCAAACACAAAGGTATACCCGTTGCATGGGTCATCATGTCTTGATCATCTAATATTAACATAAGATAATGGATGAAAATTATTCTTCAAAGAATGCATTTAAAATACATTGAATGGATAATCAGTGCCTTCATGGTCAATGATACCAATACAAAGATAAAAGCTATTAGGTGCATCATTGTTATTCCTAAAAACATCATGAACTTAATATTTATATGTTCATAGACACCATCCCAACCTTATCTCATTAACTTATGCAAAACTATTGTGTTATTCATGGATACATTTGACTATGAGGTCTACTTATGCATTTGGCATGTTCATCATGCATGATTGAAGAATTTGATAGCAAAGGTTAAAGTTGATGATGTAAGACCAGTGATGTTTCAAGGATTGGGGTTCATAATGCATAGTTGTACTAATGAATACATGGCTACAAGGGAGTATAGAAAGTTTGTAGAAAGATATTTCTCTTCTCATCTTACTTTTGTCAAATATTGGGAACACTAGGCATACAGGGTTAGAAATGTGGTCATGATGTTGTTAGATACTTTTGTAAGCTAAGAAAGACATTGATTCATATATAGAATCTCACCATTCTCATTTGAAATGTCATTTCCTAAGTACAGTAAGGACTTTTTCACATTACAAGGTGGATTGCTTGGCTCACCAACTAACAACATCCATTTATATACATAATTGGTGGTTCCAACTATGTAAGGACATCAACTTCCATAGGAAATTCAAAGTAGAAAGACATGAAAATCATTCATGGGTATGGGATTTGAACATCCTAGCTTCACATGTTACCTTTAATAATAACGACCCTCATATGGCATGGGTGTAAATTACAAAAGATGAGATGTTGTACTATCATGTCTTTAATGTAATGCCTTCTATGTCGATGTGAAATTGTTCATTTTCAATCCAAGGATATAATTGAAAGCATGTGCTCAAGGTGGACCTGATGAGAAAGATAAAGAATTAGGTAGTTATAGAGGATGTAACCATAATGCATGGTGTTAACGAGAACATCAACAACATCAATGTTGAGTACCATGTAAGTTTTGTTGCCCCCCATACTGTATGTATTGACAACTTTGAGATAATTGTAGTTTTTGTAATATGTTTTCATTATTCAAGTCAAAGATAATAGAGTTCAAATTGAAAATGAGGGAGAAGGCATGGATTTTAAAAGGTTTGCACACTACAACTCACATGGTATCAAATATGGATATGCAAGGATCAGGTTGTGCACTAGAAGGTGTTGTAGTAAATTTGGTGGATGACACTGAAGACCAATTGAGTGGGGATGATATTTTAAGTCTAGTAACTAGTTGTAGTCATATTTTTCATCATTTCTAACTGGATGCTTTTCAATTTATGAATAGATCCCATATATTGTCAGACTTAATGATGTTGAGGCCCTAATATGTAGAGCATGAGAGATATTTTATAGATGTTGTACAGTGGATAGAAGCATAAATACTATTGCATTAATCAAAAACTATATGGCACATGTTTACAATGAGGTGTAGAGTAGGGTGATATTGAATGCTCAACATTCAATGCCTCATCCATTCTAAAACATGTAAGATGGGCATATAACTTCCACCCATAGATAGAGATACTTCATATAAAATATGAATAGATATATATTAGATCATGTTATAGGAGACCACACTTTTTCCAACCCCACCTTGTAACAATCCAAAATGACAAGTTTGAGATGATGAGCTTAACAAGATAACAAAGTGACATAAGAGTGGACGTAATAGAGATAATTCATCATTATTATATCTCTTTTTAGGTTTCAATGACATTAAAATAATAATAATAGATGCATGTAACAACAATAAATGAATGTAACAAAAAATAAACACCTTTTTTTAAGGTTAATATTTCTCATAGACTGCCCACATGTGTAACATATTGCATAAATGTACTATGAGAAATTTTAATGCATACAAATATTACAAAATGTGAATTGTATCGTACATAGATTTAAGAAAAAAGTGAAAAATTAAAAATAAATAAATATACCACTCATTGATTATAAGGAGGTGAATCACCTTTCCTCTTAACACACACTACTCTTCAATGATAAATTTTTTGATATAATTTTGGCATTGTGTTCATCATTTTGAAGGGATTTGGAAGGTTTTTGTAGACAATCCTTTTCCAATAAAATTGTCTTTTATTATGTATTGTTCCACTAGGATAGTTACTCAAGATGACAAAATACCCTATTTAACCTATCTTGGATCCTTTCAAGTGTTCCATCCTAACTCATCATTCCATTTTATACCCCAAGTTCATAAAGATTACACAAGGCTTGTATCCTTTTATTAGATAAACCTCCTTGCTTGGGACACTCCATGATCACTTTGGAAAACTAAGTTTATATGGTATATATCTTTATCCTTCTTAAACTTTGTGCTCAATCTCAAAACCTGACAACCCATGATAATGTGCTTTCTAGTTCAAACATTCCCCAATTAGGTCTTACATTAGGTCTTTAACCTTGCAACCCTGAGTTTCCCTTATCGCAGTCTTCACACATGCCAAAACTCCCAAGAACCATATGATTCACCTATGTAATGGTAATTATAAGATTATTTAAAAATTTGAGGTTTTAACTCCTTCTAAATACAAAACAAAATAAAATAGGAAAAAACTTAACAAGTCTTTTATTTTGTTTAGAAATCCTTGGTAAAGGTTTAAAGTCTCAACTTTCTCCCCAAACAACTACAATCCTATAATTAGTTATAAAAACTAAGTATTGAGCAAGAAAAATATAGTGAATAATATATTGGGAGAATTCTCATGAGTAATTATTGTTTTCTGAGATTAATAGAGTTGTGATAATCCATTTTCAATAATTTATAGGGTTTAGAAATGTTGAGACCAAAACAAGACATCAAAGAAACACTTGTGGACATGTACATTACCAATGTGTACATAGATCATAGGAAAATATTTTACATAGATGTTGGTAGGTGTATTTATTGACTTGATAAGCTTGAAGAGTTCATTTTGAGCCTAGAACTAGGTAATAGAACCCTGTATGTAAGACTGGGTGTTCATTTTGAACCTAAAACATGGTAATAAATTGAATGGAAGGATTTTATCCATAAATATTTATGGGATAAGGTGAATACAATTTTTGTTGACTTTTATTAAGGTTGTTGATAATTTAGAGAATAATATGGATGGTTTAAACCATTAAAATAGGCTCCATAGACCTTAACTTGTGACTGTGTATAAATGAGACCGTATAGGTATATAATCATGTGATTCACTTAGTAGACATAAAATAAAACATAACTACAAATTTAAATCAATATTTGATTATTGTAACTCATTATATTGTCTAAACACTAATCTAGGGTTTCATAGTCTCTACAGAGGCCCGAAAGGCTTAGAAATTCCATATCTCAAATTATGGCCTTTTTAAAAAGGGAAAAATACCATAATTTGGGTTTATTTTAACCCCCTTATACTTATATAATATGTTATAAACACTAATATACAAACTTTATGTTTAAAACCACCAAAACACATACTTTTGAGTCCTTTTTAAGACTGAGTTAGTAGGGTATACATATTATTTAGGGTTAAATACTCTATATAGGGGATATACAAAGTCTTAAAAACTCTTTTCCTCTTTTTTCCATACACAAAACTCATTATAATCAACAACACACATGTTTATATGTTAAATATCCTTCCTTTTCACTTTGACTATGCACTCCTATAAGACTGTGATAGGGGTTAGAGGCTCTATTCATTTTCCTAGAAGTTTCAAGGATTAATATGGTTTTAAGAGTATCTTATTCATCTTCCCAACATAAACACACCACGTAATATATATATATATATATATATATATATATATATATATATATATATATATATATATATATATAAAATCTCATTCTCAAGAACAAGCAGTTCTCCTTGGGGGTAAACTATGTTAAACAAAATAACATGTATGCAAACAGGGGTTTGTAGTTATAATAGGGATTATCACATGTCTATGACCTATGTATTTTAGTAGTCAACAATCAATAAATTTATTTCTAGTAAAGAAATAGTGGCCTAACAATGAAAGATTAGGCAAACCAATATTGGGCTTTAACACTTTCCATGTCAATAAAAAATGGATGTTTGGGTCAAAAATTAGAAGGTCCCTCACACACATTAACACTCAACTTCGATAGCTTGTTATCTTCTATTTAGTTATTAGTTATATGTATGTTGGTATTTACAACCTTCTTGATGCATGAAATTGCATTTCATTTAAATTATCTTATGCATTTTAAATTACATTAGTTGTTACCAAACTCCACAAAAAATCTTACTATGCTGATTAACTACATGCAAAATGATTAACTACAATTTGTGAATTATTTTTGTAAATTATTGATAATTAATTTTTTTAAGTATATGGTAGGTGGAACTAATACTACATGGGGATTGTTGTAGAAACATGATATTAATTCCATAAATTCATATGGAAGAAATCAAATGTATTGGAAGAGCTCAATGTAGAATGGCAAACATTACATAGAATCTCATGTGTGGTGGTTGGTTCCATCAATTGGAGGATGCTTATAACCATAAAAAATTTCATGAATCTTGATGGATTTCAATGGGTGAATGTTCTCCTGCATTACAACATGATGTATCATGCCTACCATATTCTTATGGCAAGCTATGAGTAATGACATTCATAGATAGGCTTCATCATGATTTCTATATATAGTTGTCATATGTATGACCACAATATGATGTTTTTTTATTGATGTGTGGGGTATCCCTGATGGCATTCCAACATATCTGAGGACCTTATTGGATAAGTGCTTGCAAACAAAGGTATCTAATGATCTGGGTGTCTATGTGCATCTGGATCAAGTATGGAATATATTCATTGGTGCCAAAATACCATTCAAAGTGAGTTTCAAACTATATAATGTTTATAATAATCTCTTTTAAGACTCCAATCTGTGTCCAACATATCCATATGCATCATTATGGAAGAGATACACAATCTCCCACAACATAGATTTTCCTCTCACCCAATCGGGCTAAATTATTTCAATAACATAACCACTATATTTTTGCACACATGTTGTAGAGGATGAAAGTGATGGTGACTAAAATCCATCAGATGAAAGTGATGGTTTTGAAAGTGAATAGAATAGTTTTATAAAAATATGTTTCAATATTGATAAATAGTTTAATTTATTGATAATGAAATTACATATTTGTGTATTGCATATTTATTGTTGTTCTCGATGTTGATTTTATTTTTTGTTCTTGATTTTGATTGATGCAAACAATAAGCTACTTATCTCATACTTTTCCCTGTTCTTGATTGCATTTCTTTACAAAAGTTCACTAATTCATTGCTCACTATGTGGTTTATGGTTCTTCAACATACATTTAAGTTCAATTTATCTAAACATTCTCTTTGAGGTCTCTTAAGAATCCTCAATTCACTTATTAACTCTTCCTATATTTAACACTCTACTTACACAAATTTGTCTATTCTACTCACACATACTTGTATCCGTATTTTTGACAAATTTCCTTTTATGTGGCTATTTACAAATTCAATTTATAAATCCAATTGTTGATCTAGATACCATTTTCCCTTATTTACAAGACACTTATTCAATCCATTAGATTTCCATACTTGAGCCTCCATTTAACTTTTCTAACAATATCTTTGCCTCACTGTACATTCAGACTCTATCAACAGGGTGTCCAAGATTTGTCTCAAGGTTTTGATTTCACACAAATGTTTACAAACACTATCAAACATTGTAAATAATTTTAAGAAAATAATTATACCTTTATAAATGTTGAATTTCATTTCTTAATCTCAATTTTCATTACATTATCCATGCTATTGACTCTTCTGTGCACATAGTCTCCATTTACTAAATCTACAAGAAACTTCTTGTGAGTTTCTATTCATGGTTTTCTAAATATCATTGGTTTCTTAATCCTATGAAGACTCTCCAAGCTCGATTTCAATATCAAACAACTTTTACAAACACTTTATCTTCACTATAGCTCCTATACTCCTCTTGATAACTTCTTGGACTCCTTTATTTCCACAATGACTAATTATAGCTCTGTAAGTGTTCTCTTCAAGTTTTTGATCATTGAAGGGATTTACCAAATATTTTTAAAGGTTATAGGTCCAAATAAATTTTGTGACATCTTTAAAAATTGTTCCCAATTCCTTTGATATCTTAGTTAACCTCTTTTACTACAATTTATATACTCACAGCCTGAGTATGCTCTTTCTAAAAGGACTATGTCATCCTCAAACTAGTTAACATAAAAATTAACAATAGTAATGGTATCACATATTTGTAATAACATATAAAAAGGACTCAGTAGATTCAAACTAAATTTAATAAAATAATACACTATGAATATTTTCCCCTTGATCAAATAATATGCAGCTAGTCTCCATTTCTATGTATAGAAAACATGGTTATAGACCTATTGTTAAAACTTTAAGTCACTATTCATATTATTTTAGGTCTTGAGCCATATATTTTTTGATTACACATAAAAATTTGACCACAAAACCAAAATTTAACTATTTTAAAAATAAATATAACTGCCTGAACTACCTATCAATGGTTAGTTGCAAGACATTTGGCACCTTGGCTCAAGTTCCAAGGTTGGTTGTCCATACAAGTGACCTATACATATGTGTAAATGTGTCTATGATGTAATTTTTATGATTTCAAAATCATTTGATGTTAATTTATGTTAGTTGATGTTATTTGATGTTGATGTTAGTTGATGTAATAAATAAAGAAGGAATTTAGCCATGTAGGTTGATGTTCTTGAACTGTATTGAGTAATTTTGAATCATGTATATTTCCCTTGAAGGCCCTTTCGGCCATGCATTTTTTCATCTTTATGTGGAGTTGTAGGTTGTTGAATGATTGGTGGAGACAACCAATAAGGGTTGTAGGTTACATTCGTAAAAGGAATATATTGGAATGTTTTGTTATAGATTAGAGTTGGAGTTTAGTTTGGAAAACATCATTGTTTAGGTTTAGAAAGTATAAACCTTAAAATATTTATGATAATATAAGTAACAAGGTGAGACATAGAGTACAATGGACTATTAAATCCTTAAGGCCCTGTAGATTGTTGTCTCTGTCATAGAATGAGGTAATCCTTTAGCTTTAAGACATCAATAAACTATGTGATGAGATTATGATTGAGAGATGAATGTGTGGTTCTTTTATATGATAATATTTTTATTTTAATATAAGATAGGGAGTGAGCTTCTATTCATAGTTCACAAAAGGATCAACTCTGTTACATAATTCATAGCCCTTATTTTGGTAGATGTTGGAATGGATATATATTAGGAGAGAGGTAAGATCATCATGATAGGAATTTATTGATGTAAATAACTAGGAGAGAAGATATTAATGATAATTTTTGAAATAAAGAGACCCCAAAATGGAAGTTGACAGTATACATGCCCTATTTCTATACTCGCATTGTTGCTTCATGACTACAAGGACTGATCTTTGAGAGAATCCATATGATAAACAAGTTATTGGATTTTAAAACATGTTGGTAAGTTAATTTTTTAGGTTTTAAATTGTTTATAATCTCTCTTTGGTTGAAACATTGTTGTTGGTTGTCTAACAGGGACACAATCCTATACGAAACCCTTGTAATTTGCACAGTCTAAGGGAAATTGAGTTAGAATGTGTGAAAAAAGGATTGGATTTTACTTTTAAAATTTTGAAGGATTTCCATTAGGGTAATATACATCCTAAAAACCATTCATATTGGTATGAAATCTTTGAAATGTTTTCAAGATAATTTTGTTGCTCTTGGGTTTGTATACAGTCTAGGAAATCATAGATTAGGGTTTAGTGAATCCAGATAGTTTCCATCATTAGAAATATGTGAAAATTGGTGATTTGAAAGGAACCAGTATATAAAATAGTATTTCAAAATTTTTGGTCTTGTATGGACTCATTTCATACATATTTGGTCAACTAAGTTGTAAGTAGGTAGAATTAGGCTTAGAAAGGCTAATTATGTAGAGAAAAGGGATAAAAAAAGGTGAGGAGTAAACCATCTCTTGAAACTTCATAATAATATGTATCTATATGGATAGAGATCATATTAAACCCTAAACCTCTAATAAATATTATATAATAGGTACATAAAGGAGAAACATCTAAAACAGGGCTACCATCCTAGAGAAACCATGAAGAGTAAACAGTGTAGAAAGAAGTAATTAAGGGTGAGTTGAAAGTTGAAAGGAGTTCATTAAAGTGTGATGATAGCACATCTAACTATATATGACTAAGGATTTATCTATGGGAACCTAAATAAGGATTGATCCTTTAGACCTAAGATCTAGTGAGAGAATTGCATGAAAAGTGAGATCAGTGTTATGAACTGAGCTAGGTATGAATGTTAGTGACATGATAGATGTATAATGATTCTAAGAAGTGTATATAAAACGTACAAAGAATAATTATATGTAATATAAGGCTAATAATCCCAATAACCTAGATTAATGATGGAAGGAGATGGAACCTTGAATAGCAAAAGAAGCATTGAATGTGAATTTTTGCAAGAGAAAACCATCAAGTGAGTATAACCAGTTGGATTAAAAACCATTTATTGATGTTTAGGAAGACTTATCTACTTACCTATGCATCATATCTAATTATCTATAGTCATAAACATCCCCTTCAACATCTGAATAATTTTCATTGCTTTTAGACTGTTTAGTTTTTCCTAAACTCAGATAGCTAGTAAGAGTTCTCTGTGTGGGATCAGAAGGCACATGATTGTCATATTTTAACTAAGATACATAGAGACCTATTTAAGACACACTTGGACCTTTGAATATTAATGCAATTTTCAAATAAGATAATGGATACAACAAGCAATATATAGAAGTACCAAATAGCTAAACTATACTTATATAGTTTATTTCAATATAGCTTAAGAAAATCCTAAAATGTTACCCTTTATTTTAACAAAGCACTCAATTACTTCATAAACTATTCCAAAGATCCAACATTTTGTAGAATCAAATAATTAGGTCTCATGAAAACCAAGCCTACATGAATTTAGTAAAATACACACCATCTTAATGCATTCATGACATACATATCATCTTTTATGAACATTCATAAATAATCCAACCTATATGTTATAGGATCAAACAAGTTTGCAATTAATAAAAAAATGTCATGGCTCCAAAAATACATATAAACTATGTAATTACCACTCATTTTTGCTCAGTTTATATTTAAAATTAAAAAATAAGTGATATGATTAGTAGAAGCTAAAAAAATAGGCCAGGAAGCAACTCGAGGAACTTTAAAATCCATAATGACATAGTCCATATGCTTATCAATAAGATGACATAGTAGATTTTCATAAGAAGTCAATTTGTATTTTTTTGGTTAAATAACTTCTAAACGCATTCATTCATTAGTTCATAAACAACTTAAATACACAAGATGAATTAAGCAACTGGTGGTAAATAAACATCAATTTTGGAGATTAAAATTTGAATCGACATGTGTTTCAATTGATTTCCATCCAAATTCATAAGCATAAATAATGTAATATTGAACACATGATCCATTGCACACAAATAATTATCATTATTCATGTATGAAATAAAACATCTATTGGGATACATCCCATTAGGTTATAAAAACAAGATATCAAAATCTACATTCAAAATATGTAGCTACTGCTCATATATTACAACTAGTCCTTCATGCTTCATTTGCATGGCCTACATGGTCTCTACCCTTGTATAATAGAGTGATTTTTTGTAGGCATGGGCAGATTATATATTGGCAAACTTTATTTTAGCATCCATCTTCTCATCCCTCAGTGTGAGAAGTACACAGTGCAACTTCTCAACCTCTCTGGTCTTGGTAGCCAATGTAGTTTCTAACTTGATAGCCTTTGCCCTTACATCATCGAGAAGATCAGTCATAAATTAGTTTTCCCTCTTGAGTTATTGTTTTTTTGTAGTTTCTAGTGATAATTAAAAACCAATATTTTCTTATGTGCCCATTTCATTCTAGGATATCATCCTTGTGAGAAGTTCTTCTATGTCCTCAAGCAATTAGGTAGCCACATTCTCTTCTAGATTTAGGACATAGTCTACAAAATATATGATACACATGAAAGTCAATGATATCATTCAATATTTTTAGCATTGAAAATTTAAAAAAAGGTAGACATAAATGAGGGTCCATGATAATATTAAAAAGCTAAGAACATCCATTTTTTTATAATTATGAATAGTTTCCTTACACACAAAGAGTTTTCTAACTTAAATGAAAATAATGAAATCATTATACTGGAGTATGAAATATTTACCTATGGCATGGTCATTTTAATGTATTGGAGTGTTTCTCTATTCTTTCTTTCCCCTTCTCCCCTACCTTGAAACATGGTCCATAGACATCGATCGTTGTTGTGTCGATTACTTAAATGGATAAACACATGATATGAGATAAAAGAATGTTAGAGAGACAAGCCATACATAATTACACTCCTTCCCACCATGGTTACTTTTATATATACATAGAGACATGAAAACATGTGAATTTCATCACCAACATGTGAAATAATGAAAGGAGAATAAGGTATACATGTGAAGATGATAGATCGCCAGTCAAAAACATCACATATCATACATGTAAAAAATATATAGTGAGTACATGGGAAAAACATTGTATCATTTAACCATGCATGATTTTGAAATACATCGTTAAATGCAAATTAATCACTAAACCATTACTTAAATTGTACATAAACAAAAAAATATGTACCCAGTACAAACCAAAAACAAAACTCTTGTATTCAAATCTCCTACCTAAATAATATGTTTGACCACACATCAAACATGTCATACATATTATGCCAAAATTTATGTATAAAAATAATAATTTCTAAGGTAATAGTCATAAAATAATATCAATGTTCATACCATGGCCATTAGGCCTCTAAAAATGGACAAAAAAGGGGAAACAGTCAAACACATGAATGCATGTATATGCATGTCACCCTAGACACCTACATTTGAAAATGTGCAGTTTAGAAATCTCAAAAAAATACAAGAATAAGACTCCAACATGAAGAATAAACTTGTCAATTTTGGTAAATAAAGGGTAACTCTCATACCTCCTAAACATGGTCCATCCATGCTTATCACTGTGCCAACTCATCTCCACCAAAAGACTATATGCAATAAAAATATATAACACTATCAAATATGTAATGGCAGGGTTGGAAAAAAGGTACATGGAATAAATAAGAGTGCATATAATATGTAATCATCGTAATAAGTATAATATAAATTTGTGAGGAAAACTGTCATGTGCACTTTCATTTGTTGCACCCCCCCCCCCCGACCCCCTCAACTGATGAACATATCTACCATTCTGGGAATGCATTTCTATCAAAGGAATGTTATCCTCATTACTAGATTGGGTTTGAAGGTCATCCCTCTACAATCAGAATGGTGATTGTTGCAGAAATATCAATGTTAATATTAAGTAAGTTAAATTAAACTTAACATTAACTTCATGAAAACCAATGAACAAAATATATTTAAACTAAGGTCCATTGTTGCATGAACCTTGCTATTTCTCCACCCATTCTCTTTCTTGCACCATTTGTTGATGATATTCTCTTTTCTAAATGCATAACTCTCATCTCCATGCCAAGTTTTCATTCCAATAATATGCACCCATCTCATCATTGATATACTTCTAGGTTGTCTCACTGAGATAACATAACTCAGACACATCCTCCCTAGCTAGCCATAATCTTTTTAGCCTATCTCTCTTTCTAATGCTCTAATTTTTCAAGATTCAGGCTATTGACCTCCTTTATTTTTACCTTTTGTTGATTTATCTTCCCTTAGGATTACATTTCTCACTTTTATCATGCCCAATGGGCCTCCTTGGAATGAGTTACTAACCATGAATCTTACGATCGTGAGTGTTAAGTATGTCTCATGACCAAATTATATGGCCACCATTAGCTCTAAATATGTCACATAGCCTCAACAAACAAAAGTACTCATTCTACCTCACAATACCCCAATCCTTGATTTTGTACTCGCCTACATACTATCATTCAACAAGGAAGAGATGTGAGGTTAAAAGCATTAAAAAATAAAAAATATATAACTTCATCGAACATAATAAAATGTTAGAATCATAAAACAATAAACATAAGATAACATCATCAAAAGATAATAAAATGTTCTTATATATTTTGACTCCTCCTCTATTTTAGATTACAAAGTGTTTGAACACCAATCACCATCATCATCATCATCATCATCATCATCATCATCATTAACATCTTCATCATCATTATCATCAATGTCATATGACTCTACCTCCTCCTGCCACATAGGTGGACATATATATATATGTCCACCTATGTGGCAGGAGGAGGTAGAGTCATATGACATTGATGATAATGATGATGAAGATGTTAATGATGATGATGATGATGATGATGGTGATTGGTTTTCAAACACTTTGTAATCTAAAATAGAGGAGGAATCAAAATATATAAGAACATTGTGTGTGTGTGTGTGTGTGTGTGTGTGTGTGTGTCTGTGTGTGTGTGTGTGTGTGTGTGTGTGTGTGTGTGTGTGTGTGTGTGTGTGTGTGTGTGTGTGTGTGTGTGTGTGTGTGTGTGTGTGTGATTGCAACTCCAAACATATATAGAACAATAAACATAGGGCTATAAGCATGTCAAATGAAAGAGACTAGGAAAAATACGCACATTTTTAGGGATGAAGTCATTATGCAAGTGACTATCAACCATATTCATGTGGCTCCGCTCCACCCCTTTAAACTAAAACACAAAAAAAAAAAAAAAAAAAAAAAAAAAAAAAAAAAAAAAAAAAACATAAAAAAATGCATGGTGTGTCAAGAAAAATCTAATCTTGTTTGTTGTTTGGTGTGTCAACAATAAAACTTCCTCCTTTGATCTCTGAGGGGGTGAGGAAAATGTTTAAACTGATCTCTTTCACACAATGAATACTTTTGATCAACTTATTTTATCCTAACACAATGCATATCACAACATATTACCATCAAAAAAAAATTAATACAACTCAAATTCACATTTGAGTACAATATCTGAAAATGCATACCATTTGTTTGGTCTCAACATAAATTTCTTTGAGGCAATCGTCTAATTCCCACTCATCCATCTTAAATCTGCAATAGTTAACATTCATAGTATTAGTTTCTAATAAATAACAACTTGTATTCAAACAATTTAAGAATATGCTTTACAACACTAACCCTTACCAATAAAATGCTTATAGAAATCACTGTAAAGGTCACCATGAAAGTACAATGGTGTGCCACTGACCAAGGTAATCTGACTAGTTGGAAATGTAACATAGAAGTTGTGAAATAATTATGGCAACTACTATTCATGAAATTGACACCTGATATTGAAAATATATATTTCGAGCCTCCAATAAGGAAATATACATATGATAAGGCATTACATTTTTTGTTGATAGTGTAGCGTTCCAAAGTAGAGATTATCTTTTCATATTATAGAAATGTAACATACCAATTCCTTTGGAAACAATCTATATAATATGGTAATGTCTCATGTGGTGATTTAAGGACAAGCTAAACAAACCTTTGTATGTAGTAGATGAGATAGAGATAATGTAATGGATACACTACATTTTGAAAACTTTAAAAGAACCAAAGCATGCTTATTGTAAATTTCAAAGGTTAACAATAATATTTTTGAAGCCTAGAATATCAACTCCATGGATATTGTATGCAAAAATAATAATTTTATTTTCATCTTCTATGAAATATGTTGATGGAAATATTCAATAAGCTTAGTGAACATTTTGAACGAAGAAGTCAATAATAATTACACATTGCATAGTATATTGGGAGTACAACAAACACAAACGTGGATTCACACACTCTTACTTTGTGAAAGTCTATACATAGAAATGAAATATGATAAGAATAACACTTTCAATGTACTTAAAATCATACATACATCAATGACCCCATCACAAAGAATAGAGTACATTTAGGCACTTGCAAGCATAAATACACAGGAACTAGTGAATAAAAACATATGAATTAAAAATAGAGCTCAAAAAATTAAAGCTTGGAAAATACTATAGAGTCTCCTACAATGGGAGTAAAACAAACATAGATTCACACACTCTTACTTTTTGGAGGTCTACACAAACACATGAAATATGATAAGAGCAACACATTAATATACTTAAATCACACATACATTATGACCCCATCATAAAGAATAGAGTACATTTAGGAACTTGCAAGCATAAATACACATGAAATGGTGAATAAAACACATGAATTAAAAATAAAGCTCAATATATTAAATCTTGAAAAATACTAAAGAGGCTTCTATACACCCTGGTCTACCCTGTTGAATAGCTCACTTCCTCTAAATTTTTAATGCATATGCCCCTGCATATAATCTTGTCTTTATGTATATAAATAACTTATTAATAGAGAAAAAATCTTGGGTGAGCTTAACCTTATATATAGTGGGCCTTTATCAAAGAGAAACAAGGCCTAAGAAATAGTAGATATAGGTAAATTGAAGGAAAATGTCCTTTTAAAGGATCTATTACAATCTTCACTACTTTTCTTTGCATTTTCATCTAAATAATTAATGCAAAAGAGGATTATGAACACACTTTGAATGTGTTTATCTAAAGTGTTTTCCTCTTTTCCCCATACCTATTCTTGCTTCATATGTTTTGGATTTTTATGTGTTAATAAGTTATGGATTTGATTTTTTCACATTTATAAAAAACTCTAGGATTTATTTCCTTGTTTAGGTTATTCAATGTCCACTTGTCCTTCTGTGATCACAAATATGAATGAATCTATCATAAATAAGTTAGGGACTTAGTTTTATGCAGGGTCATATGTGCATTTCAATAAAGCAATATTGAGATTTGATTTATTTTTTCCTATAAAATGACCATCTGTTAAAGG
The DNA here is from genome assembly GCA_037957365.1 of Torreya grandis. Lineage (NCBI taxonomy): Eukaryota > Viridiplantae > Streptophyta > Pinopsida > Cupressales > Taxaceae > Torreya > Torreya grandis. The sequence continues at coordinate 156,112 of JARHVA010008061.1, forward strand.
ATATTTTGTGTTTGGACAATACAACTTTGTTTCCTATGGAAAGGAGGTTTAAGTATGTGTATTTATAAACTAAGTGGAAACTCAAAAATACTGGTTATAAACATATTTCCCATTCTCTAAGGTGTTTTTAGAGATTTAAGTGTTTGAAGTTATGTAGAGATCATAAACAAAGCTCACAATAATGTAGACCATTGTGTGTTAAGACATAGTCTATAGAGAAGCAAGGGTAATCTTGAATGGGAACATATAGAACCTTCAAATGGAATGAAATGGTCACTTTATTTGATTTAATTATCTTGATACACCCACTTGACTTTGTGAAAATGATAAAACCTTCTATAATTTAACTACTTGACTCTTTGAAAATGATACAACCTTTTATAATTTAACTTGACGTTTAATTGGTGCAAAACCTAAGACTAAACACTGACTCCTCCACTCTTGTTTTGACCAACTCTGCTTGAGTTATCTCCCTCCACCTTGGATCTAGTAGTAATCAAATGGTGAAAGACATATGTTTAGCCTTTAGGCTTGGCATTACCTTGTTAATGGTAAGACATAAGAGATTAAGGTAATGCTAATAGGACATGATTATCAACATTTTAGGGCATGATAATTTTTAATTACCATAGAATGATTCACATGTCATGTTGGGTATGTGTCATGTGATAAGTTTAGTGACACCTACATAGTCATAGTTCATAGTTGGGTCGCTGGTGATTATCGATTGGTGGTGAAGGTGGTGGTGACCATGATGGGGATGGTTAGAATGAAGCAAAGAAATTACCATCAAAATTAACTATGTTTTTTCTTAATTTAACTATGGTTAATGATAAGCTTTTGATGATTGGTAGAGATCAGCCTCCTGATGATCGATAATGACTAGCATGCACTGGGAATTAGTGTGTGATGGTTAAGCTCTGCCAATTTAACAAAGAATGATAAACCAAGATCTTCCATTAACCTTAGTTTTACTTCAAACATAACTCATAGAATCTGTAAAATGTCATGGAAATTCATTTGAAGCCCATGGACTCGTATAATATTTAAACCTCATGAGAATGATTTGAGTTCCATGGAATTTTGTGATAAGGAATTATGATCACTATAGTCATGTTTTTAATGATCATATAATTAGGATATATATAAATTAATATGAATAAAAATAAATGGGAGGTCATTTTGGAAATTATGGTGGCAATCTAATGTCATGAAGTGAATTAAATGTTTAGAAGAGACCATGTTTGTATATTTTTATATATTAATGCATTTTGATGTGACTACATGTAAATTGAAAAGTGGCCACATGAAAAGTAAGGGCCTATTATAACTTTTTTCACTTGAACTTTCACCCTTTGAGTAGATTACAAGTATCTCCTCATTCAAGTGGCATAATGGAACCACCTCAGTGTTGTGGGTGACCCAAAGTTGAAGTGGATATCTAGATTAGGGCTATTTCCCTTGGTGTATCACTATAGATCAAACCTATTACTAACTTTTGGGGGGTATGAAAATGGAGAAGGATAACTAAAATAAATCTAATACAGGGGAGGTGATGCAATAAATATTTGCTCTACTCACACCACTTATAATGCACTTGGAACCAAAGAGAAGCCTACACATACACTTCATCCAATGGAACACTCCTCTTATACATCAATGTTTCAAGCATGGTGTGTCTTAAAAAAAGTATATGCTAGGAGGAATTAGATAATAGGCCTTATAGAGACACTAATTAGTAAGATACTCACTACACCTACTATCCACATTAGAAACTCCTTTTTGACTTGCAAAAGAGAGATCTTAAATCACACAAGGCACTAAGAAGCGTAACATGTGAAGGTAAGAAAAATACACTTGCACAATACCAATAAACATATCATACACTTAGTGAAATATTGAATTAGGTAAAAGAAACATTATTCATTAATTCAAGTCAAAAATTTGACAAGGCTTCACCATACCTAGGTGGAGAGATCCATACAACAGCCAAAAAGACTAGGATTTATAGAAATTATGAGAGGAGAGAGAGAAAGTGAAGCCCAAGAGTCACTAACACACTTGTCAAGAAAATATAAGGAGTTATTAAAATCATATAATTAGGCATGAGATAGGTTTTATAAGTAAAATAAGGATAAATGTCCCTCAACTCAGTGAACTCCTCCATATGTGGCATAGATTCTCTTTCTTTGCACAAGAAACTACCCCCATGATTTGCCTTCAAAAAAATGTCGCCACTAAATAGGGTTAGTTACAATGATTTATTTTAAGGGGAGGGGTTACTAAAAATCTATCACATGCATTGTATTGGTCCTTAATCATTCATATTCCTCTGTCCATGATAAATCATCTCAAATAGTTACAAAATGACTTCTCATACACCTCTCACACTTGGCACCCTAAACCTTTCCAATTATACCATATAATATTTTAAAAAGGATGGGTGACACATTTCAAGAGTGTCCAAGTCATTAGGTTCATGAAACCAAGCCGAAAAATCCTTCTAATTAAAGTTTCACCATTTCTCAATAAGTGTTCACTATCTGCCCACTAGACTGGTTGAGATGAAGAAGATGGTAGGCACACTTAGGATATTAGATGAATCAATATATGATAATGGAAATATATAAAAATTACTATACCATCTCCCAAAAGTGATTTCATCCTTTGAAACATCTCCATACCTAAAAAATACACAAATTTTTCAAAATAATCCCTGTTGTACCCCATCTATATAGGTAGGGTACACCTAGGTTGCATGTATTAGGTCCCTAGAGAGCCCTCTACATCCTCAAGTTTGTTTCATGTCCTTTACACTGAATTTGGATGTTTCAATTTCAATATTACCCCAATTGGGTCCGTAAGGAGGGTTTGTAAGGGTTTTCAAAAACTTTCAGGCTTTAGTGTTTGTTCATAAGGTTCCCACATTGAAGTTATAAACTAATTCCCCTAAGGGATTATTTAGGACCCTACATAACTCCCTTGATCATGATAATGTCCCATGCAAAGTTTTGGAGAAGTTCCAAGCATCTTAAGTTGGTCACTCATGGCATTTCCATGCATTTTGTGAGGTCTGAGTTCATTTAAAGTCAAAAATGGCTTCTTGGAGACCTCCCTGCATAATAAAATCTCAATAACCTCTATAAAAATCATAAAAAGATGTTTTAAATATAATAATATCTCACTAAGATATAGAAATAAAATGACCTCCCACTTTGGCATTAGGCCTAATGTTGCCTAGTAGGTCTACCCTATAAACTTGAGCTAAAAGACCCTTGTTTACACAATCCATGAATTTATATAATTTTAAAACATCATATTTACCTCCAATAATATTATCCAAAGCATTATAATTCTTGAAAAAATCAAAAAATGGAAGAGATCCCCTATTTGGAGTTAGGTCTGCACCTTGCCTAACTAGGTCTACCTATAAGTCTTATTGCATAGGGCACCCTATTTGGCCTTAGAGCTTAAATATATGGTTATCATGTTTATTAATGTGTATTCCAACTTCACAAACATTCCTAAAGCTGTCCTTGCCTTCTGTACCATGTTTCTACCTCTCTTCTCAATAAAATAGGGTCTATGCAAGGGGAAAAGTGCCCCCTATCTAAGATAAAATAGGGGTAAATTAGCCTATTAGTATAAAAAAACCACTAGAGTGGATTATTAAATTCCTAATTATTATCTATATAAAAAAATTTCTCTTGAATCCAAGTGAAAGACCACTAACTCCCTCCATTTTATAGGCAGACTTTTCCTAGGTACACTGTCTATAGAGGTTGAATGTTGACTATGTGCATTAGTGTTGGAGTAATTCACATAGTGTTTTTTCACTATTTAATGTACTTAGTTATGAAAACATCATGTTATATATGTATAATAATCATTCATCACCTTGTCTTGCCATAAACCCTCTTCTCTATAGCTTCAAGCTTCAATAAGATCCTTCCTGTCTATCTGACTGTGTCAACTTCTTAGGGTTTGTTGTGGGTATGTATGTGAATGAGTTAGTCCTTGAAAATGTTTAATGATATTCCATTAAATTTTCATATCACATCATCATGTTTTAATCATGTGTAACTCTTATTTACCTTGCCTTGTTACCATGATCTTCAAGACTGAGCCTCCCAATCCTTGACCTTGACTGTGCTTACCTAGACTGAGACATATTGTTGATCTTGATTGTAGGTTATTGTTTGAAATGAGACTTTAAATTTTTTTTTTGGAAATTTAAATATTACCCTAAATTCACATTCCATTTTTTCTAATCCAAACTCCACCAACACAGTTTCTTTGAGTACCAAGAAACTTTACTCTTAACTCACTACCTGTATTTCCATCTATAGGGTTGTATATGGTATTAGGGACTTTATGGAATTATATAACGTTGGAATGAATTTATAATGGTGTATATAACTCTTTTGTATCTACTATCACTGGTTTGAAACCCCTATCTCATCCTTAGGCTTACTCAACTGAGTTCCTTATGCTTATTGTTATCTCAGTCCTTCTCAACAAGTTGTAGGTGTTATTGGCTCTATATGCATTTGGTCATAATGTCAAAAAGTTATTTGAAACATCCTTGAGGTTATAAAATATGTTTTTTACTTATCTCATTCCTTGAAATTCCCTTTAAAACACCATCAATATCTCTCAATCTTACTATCTATGTACTTAAGACAACTCTCTTTAGGACCTTGTTGTAGGTTGCAATTTGCCTTATGTATGGATAGATGATGAGATTTAGAGTCAAAATAGAGATTTATCCTTCTTATATGGTCATTATAAAATTAAAAACTCATTTGTAGACATAATGAATCATCTCAATGCATTGGCAAGGTCTCATTTGCAACCTAGTGGAGAAAGAGACACTTTTAGGTTCAAGATTGTAGATACTACTAAAGATTTTTAGTGTGTTTGAGAACACTTTTAGACCTACATAATACCTCTCTCCACTTGAAATCACCCATTAAAATGTGGTACATTACTTCTCCACATCAAGGGCTAAAAGGACAAACAATGAGGAACATCAAAGGGATCTTGAGAAAACTAATAGGTCCTCTATTTTGTCATTTCAGGGATAAAAGGACAAACTCATATTTCTTCCTTCAAACCTATTTCCACCTCTTGGTTTTTAAATATATTGCCTCATACAAGTCTATCATGCTATTCCACCATGTTCTAAGACCTCAAATGGGTTTAACTTATGATTCAAAGCTCCAAAATGGCCATTTCAACCTCTGTTAAGACCACCTGAAGATAGATGTCTAATACACCACAGTGAACAAGATGAAACCCTTATGAGTGTGAATGTTATATACCTCCCATAGTCATGTAAATGCATATTTGGAAATGTTGAGCAACTGGAGTACCTTTCCATCTCCCCATATGTCATCATGATGTCATTAGGGTCCTATAGATGGCCTTTTAGACTCTTTGTAGGTAGAGAAGGTTGATTTGAGAAAGAGTATGCAAGGGTAAGGATTTCAAGACACTTAATTTTCATTGTCAATACTCAAAACACCAGAGACAAACTTCCATTCCTTCATCTTAATGTGGAAAACTTACTTCAAGGCACTTGTAACTGCATATTTCTGAGTATAGAGCAGTGAGGGTGAGATTAGACCAAGAACAAGCCTAGAAGAGGATTCTTGAACTATTGAGACCTTAAAAATAAATAAGGTGATGGGAAAACCTATGGAAAGTTCTTAAAAAACATATGAAAAAACTCAACTTGTCAAATCAAATCAAAAGTTTCTAAAACAAACTCAAATAGTGACCCCTCTTGGATGAAGAAGCATAAAAAGCTTCCTAAGGTCTAAGTGATGATTCATAAAGGAGGAGCCATGAAACCAAAAAATATTTCAATGAAAATGAAGCTTAATTAGATTCATTTCAACCTCCAAAATGATTCCTCCCAACTCTAATTGTGCAGCTTGTACCAAGCATTTTAATTTGACCTTTGTTGATTGGCAAAGCCAAAAAAGATAAAATAAAATAAAAAACTAAAATTTTTGAAATTTTCTTAATACAACAGGTGTGGAGATGACTTTAAGGAGTTGAAGAGACACTATACCATGTTTTTTTCTGAAGGTGGACTTCCCAAGTCCGTACAAGTGCCATTAGGGGCCTATTTTTAAGGAGAAACTACCTCTTTCTACATTAAACAATTTACTTAACTGAATTTAACCACTTTATGACATCTCATAACCTCCTCTACATTTAAATTCACCTTTGTGACAAATATTCTTTGTTGAAAGTCCATATAAGTCATTAAATGAGATGGAAATATGACCAAAAGGTCCCTTTTGATACCTTTTACCATGTTTGACCAAAGTTGACTTTGGTTGGTAAGACAAGCACAAGGAAGATGGACTTAGACCAAAGTTGGAGCAAGGATAGGTAAGGTGTGTAGGATAACATGAGACCCCATAAGACATATTAAAACCTTATAAAAGTTTTAAAATGTAGGATTTGACCCAATGTGACTAAAATTCAAATTTGGTCAACACTTTTAGCAATTCCTAGGGGTAACATGCTTGCCTATGTTAAGGACCAGTAGCCTTATTCCATCCATTGGGTAGATGGAGTAAAATCAACTCTAAAATAATAGGATTAGACCTTAACTTGACTAACAAGACTATTGATTGACCTCAAAACACACAAAGGAAAACAACACACAATAAGACCAAGTAAACACAAAATAAAAGCACACATGTTCTACTAAGTAGTTAGGGAAAACAAGACACAGTAGAAAGGAAACTAATTATGTACTTTCAACTTAAACATACCTCCATTCCTAGACCAAAATGGAAGTACCTTGAATCTCCCTCCTCATGAGATGAATGAAGATGCCAAGCATTCTTCCTTTTGGATGTATTACTAGATGACTCATGCTTCCTTTTTGCTCCTTGGCTTGGCATGTCCTTTAATGGAGTCATCTCCAACAAGCCTCCAAGGTAGATGAAGTCTTGTTCACCTTGGAAAGATGCCTTATATTTCTATCCTTTTGTCTCATTATGGCAGATTTGCATATCTATGAAGGGGACAACCTCTTGTAAGTCTATACATTTTTGAAAGCCCTCATTGTCCTTCTCATTTGCTACAATGTCTTCAAATCCTTCAATAAGTGTTTTATCACAGATATCTAGCAATGTTTCTTGTTCAAACTCCCTCTTGGTGTTGTTCAGAGAAACTTCACATTAGTTTGTAGAATCAAACTTCAAACCTTCTTTAAAAGACTCATAATCATCATAAATTGCTCTATTATGATTTGAAATCTCTTGGTAGTAATGAATATTAACACATACCTAATCTTTAACATCTTGGGTTTGTCCTCTCAGTATTTTTGTCTTCTCACAGTCCTTATATTTTTGGAACATCTACATATAGGTGTGTCACATGTCTTCCTCTTGAAACACATAATTTTGCTTACCATGTCTTGTAGTCATGTCCAAATGAATTGTAAGCTTCTTGGGGATTTCAAATTAATTGAAAATGTCCTCAAATCACTACCATAAGTCATCATCCTCTCTTTGATCAACATCATGAAGGTGTAAAATAAGATAAATTTCTTCCTATTCTTCTTTGGAAACCAAAAAAACTTCTTCCAAGGCATCTTCCTCAACACAATGAATGTCATCCTGATTACCCTTACAATCTACAGTTTCTTCACAAGGAGTCATCTTTTCTTCATCATTAATCCAATCTGAAATATCCAACTCCTTCTCCCTCTTAGTGATGTCAATATTAGGAATCTCAAAATTAGGAAGTTTATCCCAAGCAGGCTCCCAAGGGGCCATGCAATCCTCAACATTAGAAGGGCAAAAATGGATCAATTAGAGGAGGTGGAAAGATGGGTTCAATGTCTTCTTGAGGAGAGGTAGGATGGATTTGAGTATTCTCAAGTTTATCTTCACTTCCAACCTCTCCACTTAAACATGCTTTGTTCTTCTTTCAACAAGATGCCATTACTTCTTTCCATCTTGGGAAGGTAGGCTTAGAGAGTTCTTCATGGAGCTAAGATGAAAATGGAGAGGTAAATGATAGGCTTAATAAACTTAGGGTTTCCTTGGGCTTGGTATTCTATTTCCAACATGGAAATCTAGGATTAGGAAGATTTTCATTTTCTTATTCCATGATGGATTGCCTTAAAAATTGGTTTGCTAATTCAATCTTCTTGTCAAGATGAACCTCAAAACTTAAAGATCCTTTCTAAAAATCTTCTCCAAATAAATCAACCTACTCAATAGTGATTTCCTCCTTCCTTTGGATGTTCTCTTAGATAGACCTACAAGAAGGGAAACTTTGGGGAATTCATGAAGGACTTAGGGCATTTTGAAACATGCTTGGATTAGCATCTTGAGTGGGAAAAGTTGACACACTTGAAGGTTGATGTGGGGCATATTTGGGATGCCAAGACTGAGCAAGTTCATGATCTCTCAAACTATATTTTAGGTGTAAAATCAGGCACAAACATCAATCATCTCATTGTTAAGACCTTTCCAATTGGTTCTCTCTATATTCATTCATTCATTCTTAACTTGCTCTAAAACATTTCCCACACTCCTGATACAATATAGTCTAACATATAGTCTTTGTAGCTAATGTGAATCTTATTGAAACTTGTAATGAAATGACTTAGAGAGGAACTAGGTGGACTAGGTGAAGCACAAGATTGATAGGGCTGATTATAGGCAACATAGGATTGATAGGGATCATGATAAAATTGGCCAAGGATTTGCTCATATTGAGAGGGAAAAGGCAAAGATGGAAATGTCTCACCAACTTGTGTTAAGAAAAACTCAACATCAAATTTATCCATGAATCACTCATGAGAAGTGTATATAATAAGAAAATAACTTCAATTAGAGTACTTGGACTACTTAACCATTATATTTATGCTTGGATTCTCCATTGGTGCTTATTGAAATTACCTGTAAAGGCTAATATCTTAAGGAGAACACCAAAACTTCTCAAATTCTTGGAACAAATGTCCCATCGAGCATGCCAAAAACTATTGTAAATTGAACTTGCACCCTTTGAGGAGATGATAAGTCTCTCCTCATTAGTGACATAATGGAAACACCATAGGGCTATGGGTGACCTAAAGTTAAAATGGATCTCTAGATTAGGGATAGTTCCCTTGGTGTATCACTATAGCTCAAACCTATTACTAACTTCCAGGGAGAAGAAAAGGAAGAATGATAATTGAAACAAATATAATCTAGGGGAGGTGATTTAACAAATAGTTTCTCTACTCACACCACTTATAATGAACTTGGAACCAAAGAAAAGCCTACACATACACTTCATCCAATGGAACGCTCCTCTTCTACATCAATGTTTCAAGCATAGGGTCTTAGAGAGAGTCTAAGATAGGAGGACTTAGACAATAGGACTTCTATAGACACTAATTAATTAGCTACTCACTACACCTTCAATCCACATTAGACACTTCTTGATGACCTACAAAAGAGAGATCTTAAATCACATAAGGCACTAGGAAGACTAACACGTGAAGGTAATCAAAATACACTTGCACAAGACCAAAAACCATATCATACACTTAGTGAAATATTAAATGATGTAAAATCAACATTCTTCATTAATTCAAGGCAAAAATTTGGTATGGATTTTCCATACCTAGGTGGAGAGATCCATACAATAGCCAAAAAGGCTAGAATTTATAGTTATTGTGAGAGGAGAGAGAGAAAGGGAAGCTCAAGAGTCACTAAGACACTTGTCAAGCAAAGAGAATGAGTTATAAAAATAATATAATCAAACATGAGACATGTCTTAGAAGGAAAATAATGACACATGTCCCTCAACTCAGATAACTCCTCCATATGTGGCATAGATTCTCTTTTCTTGCACAAGAAACTACCCTCATGATTTGTATTCACAAAACTACCTCACCAATAAATAGGGTCAAGTCTAATTATTTATCTGAATGGGATATGTTACTAACAAGCCTCACATGCATTGGATTGGTCTTCAATCATTCCTATTCCTTTATCCATGAGCAATCATCTCAAATAGTTACAAAATAACTCCTCATGCACATATCACACTTGGAACCAAAAACCTTTCCAATTATACCATCTTATCCATGCACAAGGAGGGATGACACATGATAAGAGTGTCTAAGTCATCAGGTTCATGAAACCAAGCCCAGAAATCCTTCTAATTGAAGTTTTACCATTTCTTACTAAGTGTTCCCAATATGCCCACTAGACTGGCTAAGATGAAGAAGATGGTAGGCACACTTGAGAGACTAGAGACCCAATATATGATTATGGGAATCTATAAAAAATCTTATACTATCTCTTAAAAGTGATTTCATCCTTTAAAACATCTCCATATATACAAAACACACAAATTTTTCAAAATAATCCTAATTATACCCAATTTGTATAGGTAGGGTACACCTAAGTTGCATGTGTCAAGTCCCTAGAGAGTACTCTACATCTTTAAATTAGTTTCATGTATTTTCCACTACATCTAAATGCTTCAATTTTAATAGTTCCCCAATCATATCCTTAAAGAGGGCTTATAAGGGTTTTCAAACACTTTCAAGATTTAGTGTTTGTTCATAAGGTTCCCACATTAAAGTTTTTAACTAATTCTTCTAAGGGATTCTAATTGATTCTCCCTAACTCCCTTGATCATCTTGAGGTCCCATGTAAAGTGTTCAAAAAGTTTCTAGCATCTTAAGATGGTCACTCATGCCATTTCCATGTATTCTATGAGGTCTGAGTTCATTTCAAGCTAAAAATGGCTTCTTGGAGACCTACCCTACATACTAAAATCTTAATAACCTCTATACACACCCTAAAAACATGTTTTACATCTCATAATATCTCACTAAGAGCTATAAATGAAAAGACCCCTCACTTTGGCATTAGGCCTAATATTACCTAGTAAGTCTGACATGGAATCTTTAGATAAAAGACCCCTATTGACACTTTTCATGAATTTATATAGTTTTAAAACATCATATTTACCTTCATTAAGATTATCCAAATCATTATAATTCTTACCAAAAGATGAAAATGGAAGAGGCCCCCTTTTTGAAGTTAGGTTTGTACCTTACCTAACTAGGTCTATCTGTAGGTCTTATTTCATAGGGCACCTTATTTGGCCTCAGAGATTATAGATATGTTTCCCATGTTTATTAATGTGTATTACAACTCCACAAACCTTCTTGAATCTCTCCTTAATTTTTGTCCCATGTTTCTACCTCTCTTAACAAAAAAATAGGGTTTGTAGAAGGGGAAATGTGCCCCCTATCTAAGACAAAATAGGGGGAATTTATCCTATTATTCTCATAAAATAATAATTGGTGAGGATTATTTATGTCCTAAGGATTCTCTATACTATGTTTTATCTCTTGGATCTAAGTTTAAGACCACTAACTCCCTCCTTTTTCTAGGCAGACTTTTCTTTGGTACACTATCTATAGGGTGATGAATGTTGATTGTGTGCATCAGTGTTGGAGTACTTCCCATAATGGATTTTCAATATTTAAGGTACTTGTGAAAACATCATGGTTAAGATATGTGCTGATAATTCATCACCTTATATCACCATAAACCCTCTTCTTTATATCTTCAAGCTTCAATAAGAATCCTTCTTGCCTATCTAATTATTTCAACTTCTTAGGGTCTGTTGTAGGTATGCATGTGCATGAATTAATCTTTGGAAATATTTAATGAGATTCCCTTTAGGTTTAATATCACATAATCACATGTTCATCATGTGTAACTCTTCTTTACCTTGCCTTGTTACCATGATCTTCAAGATTGAACCTCCCAATCCTTGACTGTGATTGTGCTTACCTAGACTAAGACATATTGTTGATCTTGCCTATAGGCTAGTGTTTGAAATGATACTTGAAAAAATGTTTGGGAACTATAAATAGTCCCTTGAATTAACCTTCCATTTTTTCTAAGCCAAACTCCACCAACATAGTTTCTTTTAGTACCAATAAACTTTACTCTTAACTCATTGCTTGTATTTCCATATATAGGGTTGTAGATGGTATTAGGGCCTTTATGGAGTTATACAAGCTTATAATTCATTTATAAGGGTGTATATAGTACTTTTTTTATCCATTTTCATTGGTTTGAAACCCCTATCTCATCCTTAGGGTTACTCAATTGAATTTTTTATGCTCACTATTGTCTTAGTCCTTCTTAGCTAGCTACAGGTGTTATTGGATCTATATGTACTTGGTCATAATGTCAAAAAGTTATTTGAAACCTTCCTAAGGTTATAAAATATTTTTTGGACTTAGCTCATGCCTTTAAATTCCATTCAAAACACCATCAAGATCTCTCAGGCTCACTATCTATTTACTTGAGATAACTCCCTTTAAGACCCTATTGTGGGTTGCAATTTGCCCTATATATGGATAGAGGATGAGCTTGGGAGTAAAAATAGGGATTTATCCTTCTTAGGGGGTCATTATAAAATTAAAAACTCATTTGGATACATCATTAATCATCTCAATGCATTGGCAAGGTCTCATTTGTAACCTAGTAGAGAAGGATACACTTTTGGGTTCAAGCCTATAGACAATACTAAAGTTGTTTAGTGTGTTTGAGATCACTTTTAGACCTCTAGAATACCTCTCTCCACTTGACATCACCCATTTAAAATTATTAAATTCATTCTCCATTCCAATGGATACAAGGAAAAATAATTAGGAACATCAAAGGGATCTTGAGACTGTGGTATATGTTACTCACAAAACCATTTCAACATGTTCTGAAACCTCAAATGGGTTAACTTTATGATTCAAAGCTCCAAAATGGCCATTTCAACCTCTATCAAGACCACCTGAAGGTATATTTCTAATACACTAAAATAAATAAGATGAAATATTTATTAATGTAAACCTTATATACCTCCCTTAGGCATGTCAATGCATATTTGGTAATGTTGATAAATTAGAGTACCTTTACATCTCCCCATATGTCACCATGATGTCATTAGGGGCCTGTAGATGGTCTTTTAGATTGTGTGTAGGTAGAGAAGGTTGACTTGAGAAAGCGTATGCAAGGGTAAGGTTTTTAAGCCACTTCAAATTCATTTTCAATACTCAAAACACCAGAGACAACCTTCCATTCCTTCATCTTAATGTGGAAAACTTTCTTCAAGGCACATGTAGGTGTATATTTTTGAGTATAAAGTAGTGAGGGTGAAATTAGACCAATAAAAATCCTAGAAGAGGTTTATTGAACTCTTGAGATCTCCAAAATAAATAATGTGATGGGAAAACCTATGTAAATGTCCTAAGAAACATATGAAAATACTCAAGTTGTTGAATCAAAGCAAAATTTTCTAAACCAAACTCAAGTAATGACCTCTCTTGGATGAAGAAACATAAAAATATACCTAAGATCTAAGTGATGATTCATAAATGAATATTCATGAAATTCAAAAATATTTCCATGAAAATGAAGCTTACTCAAATTCATTTCAACCCCCAAGAGCAGTCCTCCCAACTCCAACTGTACAGCTTGTACCAAGCATTTCAAATTGACCTTTCTTGGCTTACAAAGGTAAAAAAGATGAAATGGAAGCAAGAACTAAATTTTTTGATCCTTTCTCAAGAAAATAGGCATGGAAATGATTTTAAGAAGTTGAAAAAACATTATCCCACATTTATTGTTGAAGGTAGACTTCCAAAGTTCGTACAAGTGCCATTAGGGGCTTATTTTCAAGGAGAAACTACCTCTTTCTTCATGAAAATACTTCTTTAATTGACTCTAAACACTTTATGACATCTCCTAACCTCCTCCACATTTAAATTCACCTTTGTGACAAATATACTTCTTTGAAATTCCGTACAAGTCATTAAATGAGCTAAAAATATGACTAAAAGGCCCCTTTGGCATATGAAACATGGTGAAGGACAATTGTATGACTTAAACACATTAGAACACCTAAATGACCATATTAGGACCTTTTAATGATATTTTTTACCTTTTAACATGTTTGACCAAGGTTGACCAGAGTTGACTTTGGTTGGCTAAACAAACACAAGGAAGATGGACTTAGACCAAGGCTAGAGCAAGGATAGGTAAAGTGTGTAGGACAACATGAGACCCCATAAGACATATGGAAACCTTATAAAAATTCAAAAATGTAGGGGTTTACCCAATTTTAATAAAATCCAAATTTGGTCAATAATAACCTTGCATCAAATATGGCACCATCTTGTATGTGGTTTAGCCATCCAAAAAGAAATTTGTGGGTCATAGGTAGGGGTTAAATTTGGCATTCATCTCTATCTATCAAAAAACTTTTTTGTGGCGGTTTTTAAATTAATGTCACCTTGCACATGACCTTTATTTCTCATTTTTGACTTTCATAATTTTTATATAGATACAAAAATATATTTTTTAATAGAAATATTATTGATATAAATGAAATCATGTTATATTTTAAGTGTGTAAATATATATAATAAATATTATAACTTGTAATAATATTTTTGATGCATTTAAATTTATAAATCTTAATCATTCAATGAAACAATTTGGATAGAATTCATGGACTAAGTTAAGATTAAAAATAAAAATTCAACATCATTGTAAAAATAAAAATAATATACATCAAAAGAATTGAATATTTTTAAATATTCTTCTTTAATAGATTCTTATTTAATAATAAAAATTTACTAGAACCATATTAGTAAGAGGGCATAAAAGGCTTACTCGTGTAGGATAAACAGACCCTATGGGTAGGCCAATCATTTATGTAATATCTCTATCTTTACAAGTCTAAAATTCTCTAGTAGTAGGATAATATGGAACACTTTTAACAACTATCAACCTTACTAAATAACGTGAAAATCATAAACATGGGACTTTTATCACCTAAGATGCACTAGGAAAAGTGATTTTAATGATACTTAATCAAACAAATATGTTATTTATGACCTTACCACTAAGACCATATAAGAAAAATGCCATGAAGGCAATGATGTTATCTTGAATGAATGAACATGATCCGTGGGAAATGGTAAAACAATAACAAAGCCAAAAAAAATGTGCAAAGTGATTATCAAGGAGTCTAACTGTGATTTTCAAAAAATAACCCAGTCTATAACACAAAAAAGGATAGATATGCAATTTTCTTAGAATCCTCTCTCATAAATTTTACTTTGTATCACATAGAATCATTTTTTAAAACACATTTTTATTAAAGTTGCCTACTTTTTTAGAAGCTATGCCTACAAGGATTGTGTTCTTAGAAAAATCCTAGTTTATTAAGTGATTTGTATTATAATTTAATCTCTAATGTGATCATCTATATAACCAGTGTCTTAAGTGAAGGGATTGAAGGTTCTTCTAGAAGTATGAAATGGTGAATAGGAGTTACAACTATTAAACCAATTATTGTTGACTTTGTAACACACATACACTATGGATGCTACTAAACGATCCTCATCTCCTCAATGTTTCCTCTTATAATATACAACAAAGTCACATAAGGGGAAATACTTGTTTTATTCCTAGAATAATATTTGATGCCCATTGGTATGATTTCCCATAAATAGTATTTGCAATCATTTGATGCCCATTAGTTCAATGAAAAGGATAAAGATGAAAAGATCCTATATATATCCTCTTTAGGTGACCCTATGAAACATTTTTAAATGTGGAAGGTGAATAAACATAATATTTTCCACAAAATATGGACCAGCCATATATTCAACATGAAAACTTCAAGAGGTGCTTGAGAAGGGGCTAGAAGTTTGTATCACCTGCTGAAGGTTGCCAATTCCCTCAAAAATATCTTGATCACCATAGTTGATGCTCAGAGATAATAGGAAGGGAGGTCCAAGTTAAGGTTGTTTTGTGAACAATTTTAATAGGTGAAATTTGGGTTATTTTTACTGCACGTTGGTTGGGATCAATGATATCAATCTACATTGTTATGTCTATATTGTAAATGAATGTACATAAAATAAAATCAAAGGGGGTTAAAGATATCACAATAAAATCTATTTTATTGTATTTATTTATAATCTATTTTGAAAACTTAAAACTACTACTATAAACACACATAAAAATGATGTGGTCCAAAACATCACACCCTTCCGTAGCCTAGATTATTATTTTATCTTGCCATCTTTCCTTTAATTGTATGAATATATATTTTTTCTGATGACATAGTGTTCACCTTTTTGGAATTTCATGATTAAAATTTGTATTTACAAGCTAATTTTTGGTATTACATAAACACATAAGTTAGTGTAGATTATGTGTTAAACTCTTGAGAATCCAATTTTTCACAAAAGATTTTAAATTTAGTCAATGAGGAAAAGAGTGTAATAAATCTAGCAAAACAAAATAAAGGAAAGTAATTAAGAAATTGAAAGGGGGTGTACATGCACTTGTTGACAATACCCTTGACAGTGACCATGATGTGAAGAAATTGAAAAAGGAGCTCATGGGGAGTAAGTTTGTAAAATCCAAAATAGCCTTTGAATCCAACTTGAACTTGTTGGGCTTCTTGTAGGTATTTAAGATCAGCTAATTTAATAAGATTTTGCCTTTACAAAAACTCAAATTATATACAAATAAAATAGCCAAAATGATAACTAACAGTTAATTCAACAAGATTTTGCCTTTGACAAAGAGATGCTACAAATAAGAAATACCATTAGTGAATGTGGATAGCAAGGTGTTTCAAGTTAAAGTGTATTATAGCCCCATATTTCTATACATTCATGTAATCACAGCATTATTCATTGCATTGACATGACATAGAGATGCATTTAGATTAACTAGTGGGGGACATAGCGAAACCTACCTGGTAGTGCTACCAAAATGTGTCTTCAGCTTTAGGCCATAATAGTGGTGGAAAGGATTACTTGTGCCACATGTGAACCATAGAGTGGTCAACAATAGGATGTCCCCATACATGCAATGGCCTGAATGGAGGAAGAGGATGAGTTATAGGTGGATATACTATGGCAAGACAAGGCTATATTATTATGTTGCCACTGTTTTCTATCCAGTGACTCACTTCTCTTCTTGACCTCATCCCTAGGGTTGCATATATCTTTCATGATTCTAATTTGTCAATCCTTGGTCTACATTCCTTGTCACCTCCCTTAACACATCAAAAAATGGCTGAATGTATTTTCTTGGATTCCTTATGAAATTACGAGCTGGATCATGGCTAAAATTCCTGAGATCAGTTAACTCTATGAGAAAACAATGGTGACACTTTGTGATCATTTCGTTGATCTTGTCCATGTATACATTTTTCCCAACCTGCATAATGTTCACTTAAAATATGTTAACACTATGATTGCATTACAGGGAATAGAATTAAAGAGGTGGGAGGTAAAGGTATGAACTTACACCTTAGTCTAAGAAGTTCATATACATCATTAATGACTGATGATATGTATCCTATGATAGAAAATCATAATGGGAAAATGTAAAGAAATGAAATATAATGCCTATAAAACCCACTTACAACCATAACAAAAACTCTGAGAATGAATCAAATAAATAAGTAGATGCCCTACCCTATTCTTCCCTCTTGTTATAGTCATTTTGACGGGAGCCCTTCCTATACGCATTTTTGTGTCTTTGAATAATTTTAATTTCTGACAATGTATTAAACTACTTAGTACTCACCTTATTTTTTTTATTCCACTTGTACAAATTTCAAAGTCTATGTTGTCTTGGCTGCTAGCTTATGACATAGTGAAAATTAACTTGCTCACTTGAACTTACCCCATGAAACTTAGATATATACTAATATTTTTATAGCTAATATTTTAAAATGGCTGATTTTTTTTTTTTTGAATGCCATATTGATGGGTTGTATAATTTTTTTCCCATTTCTTAATATAGTTAAAATTTTATTTGATGTATTTTATGGTTATAAACCTAAAAAATATCTAAAAGGCTACCAAATTTAATCCCTAGTCATGAGCAAAATAAATTATATGGTTATAAACTAGGCTTAAACTAATTATCAATTAATGTGATTATATGATCTCAAAGGGTCTGTGGACTTATGAAACTACATATTATAGCTTATAAAAATAGAAATTTGTAATAATCACCATATATATAACATGGTAAAAAGGAAATTACTTAAGTATTATAGTGATCACTAATATATAATTATAGTTTGTGTTAAAAGTGATTTTAACTCAATATTAATTAAATGAAGGTGCCACTATATATTAGGGATTTGCAAAGGGACTCAGTAAACCTCATTGTCAGTTGCGAATACATTATAAATTTGGACACATGATTAATTAAGAACTAATATTATTATTGGAAATATAATTGAGAGTAAAATTTAATTATTTAAGAATATACTCTGAGACTTTAGTAAACTATGGACTTATATTTAATGTCTAATAGAGACAAGTTTATAAGTATTTATTATGTTTTTCAAGTTTTTTGAATCTAATGGTGAAGTTTTTTTTATCTTGTGAAAAATTTGGAAAATTTTGTCTTATGAGATTGTTAACCATAATCTAAAGATCGTATCTTAGATAATATGTTTGGTCATAGATTTACACAATAATACTTGATTTATTTTATTCAATGATTAAGACAGATATATTTGCTATTGTTTTCCTTAAGATGATGAGTTAAGAAAAATGGATAGGTTTAATGGTTATGAAAAACTATTACACCAATAGTTAATATAGCAAAACTACTTATTAGGACTAACTCCAACATCCACCTCCCATAGTGTAAACAAAAGGAAAGGGATCACACCATACATACTAGAACAAAACATGTATTTCAACATATACATATAAATATTTCGAAACACACCATAGACATCCACTTTACTACAAGTGATGACATGTGTGAATAAGTCCATTTACACTTATACTTTCACTAAGTAATAGGCTTCTCACTTACACAAACTTAAAAAAACACACATTTATATATTTTTATTTTTCACTTTTAATAAGTGTTGGCCTTCTTACTAACACATACATGAGTACATTATTTTGTTCACGTTACATATGAAATCAAGGATGTACATAGATCTATCTAAAATAAATTTTGGGCTTCTAACTAAATTTTGTATTTGTAGCTTTTATTCTTGACCATTTCTATCAATCACAAACAACATAAAATTGATGGTAAGTTTGTAAATCTTGATGTGGATATATGAAGAATGTTTCAAGGGCATTCGATGCACATAAAGATAGTGGATGGCACTCAGATCTAGATGTGAAGAATGTTAGTGGATAGGAAAATATATTTAGAGATTCAATTGTAGCACAAAACAAATCTTGGATTCCTGTGAGAACAAAATGAATATGTCAAAGATGTACGTTTGGGTTATATTTATATGGATGAATGGAATTTTCTAGATTACATGCATAAAATAAATAGCTTGGGTGAGGCTCTATAAAACACCAAGTTACACTAAACTTTATGAATCTAGCTTACTATATGTAATAAAAATCTTAGGGGATATAACATATAAAAAACTAATCTCTCACATAAACATTTCCATCATTTAGGGAAACTAAAAAATTGGACTACCTATTTTATAAAAAGAACTTTTATATATATATATATATATATATATATATATATATATATATATATATATATATATATATATATATATATATATATATATACATATATATACATATATATACATATATATACATATATATACATATATATACATATATATATACATATATATACATATATATACATATATATACATATATATATATATATATATATATATATACATATACACATATAAAGCAATAAAATTTAATATAAATCAAGGTTTCAAATTTTTAAAAGGCTATAGAAAAAATTATTTCTTTAATTTGAAAAAAAAATTAAAGGAAAAATTAATCTTCTAAACCATTCATTAAAAAAATGAAATTTGAAGAATGCCTCCTCCCCACATATAAACAATGCCAAATAGAATGAATTAATTCCACACATTTCAAAATTAAGAGGAAGGTGAAAGGTTAGAGAAAATTTATCAAAAATGTATTTTAGAATTTTTCTATCTTTCCCACTACAATAAATCTTCCTATATGTATCATTTATGAATTAATGTCACCCTAAAATAATTTTAATGCCAACATTAAAATAAATTTTAAGGATCACTTGTAAAAGTGGGTATCCCCTACCAAGATGGTCAAATTCATAGTAGTAACCAAGGTCACTTACACTAATGAAAATTAAATTATCTTTCATGAAAGCCAGAATAAATTTGAAATTGGATAATATGATGTTCATAATTTAGTTTTCATGTCAATTTCATCTAAATATTATTAATCAATCATCAAATTTTCATGCATAAATTCAATCTTTGTCATTTATAACATTAGCTTAAAACATTTTTAAAGGGTCCAAAATAATAAGATAACAATAATCAAATAATATTTTTTTTTTAAATGAAATTATTTTTCCATAATTTAATAGAATGTAGAATACATATAATTATAATGTAATTTATAGCTTTCTCATGACATTTTTGGTACATACATTCCTTTTACACTTTTCTTTTTTGAGTCAAAATTATGTGGAGTTGATAGGTTGAAGTGAATAATCCTTGTTGAGTGTTTTCTAATACCATATGGTATGATAGAAGAGAGGCAATATGATTTAGGGAGAATGGTATAATGACTATAAATTGGTTTTTTTTTTCATATTATGACATTGTCACATATTTCTATAAGAAAACATATATAGTTTGAACACAAATTTATATACTATTACAATACCTTGTGTAACAATTCAAATAGAAACTACTACAAAGTTTTCAACAATAAAATGAGATGGAGAATAGTATTTATAGCAATTTATAAAAACTCTACAAGCATGGGAACATGATTTTTGCTAGTGTAAAAAATTATCAATGGTCATTTTAAAGAAACATATGTAAAGTTCTAAGGCATTCTCAAAAACAATGTATTTCAGAAGAGCTTTGCTAATTAATATTGAGGGACATATGTAATAATCATGTTCAACCTATTTTACCAAAAAATTTATAATTATCATATAATATATAAGAATGAAAATATGCATGGAACATGGATTCACATAAAATTCAAATGTCACTTACCATGTGCCTAAGTATTTAGCTTGTTTCACCAGGAAAATTATAATTGCCATATAATATATAAGAATAAAAATATGCATGGAACATGGATTCACATAAAATTGTAATGTCACTTACCATGTGCCTAAATATTTGGCTTGTTTCTAATTATTTTAACTGAAAGTCAAAATAATGTAAAAAAACTAAGATAATTGATTATAACAATGGGACAAGGAAAATCATTTTAAATATAATAATATAAATTAAATTACATTTTCCTAAATGTAAAATTAATGATTACGAATAAAAAATTGGTAAATTGAAATGTGAGATAAGTAGATTATGTTGAATGGAAAGATAGAGCATTGTATATCTAATTTCAGAGTTATCATTGTTATAAAAATGTAAGGAATGCATGAAATATATTATGGAATAGTGAAGAAGATCCTTGATAAATTAGATAGTGATATATGCTTGTGACCAATTGTTGGATTATTCTTAAAAGGGTAGTGACTAGAAATGAAATCTAAAAGTAACAACCTCTGCAAAACATGGTCAAGCAGGTTTGAAAATGGATTTATATATCTTCACAATTTAAAATTTCCTAGAATCATTTGTTAGCATCAGAATTCCACAATCCACTCTTCATACAAAGTTATACATTTGAATTTCATAATGTTTTCTCCTTTGATGTAACCATAATCTATTCATAATACCTAATAATAGATCTAATAATAAAGTAAATATGTGAATTTAGTAGCTATATCATCTTGAGTGGGGAATTCTCTAAAAAAATTGCACACTTAAGAATTAGGGCTCATGTAGTTATAGTGCATGTGAGCGACCCAACCCAAATGAGAGAATAGTCTATATCCTCTCCTTATGACAATCAATAATGCTATATGTTATAATACAATACTTATTTTGGTACAAGTATGTAAATGAATTAAATGATAATAATATGTTCTACTTTTTGATATAAAGGTATAACATACTTCTAATATCCCTCATTAAAAATATTAATTGTGTTATCTAATATTAATACAAGATATGTGTTACCTTTTATATAAAAAGATGCATTGCATCCAAATTTTACAAAAGAAGAATGATTTTTTAAAAGTAAATTTTAAAAATTATTTTATAACCATTTTTTAAATGTTATTTAGTTTTCCAATGGGATAGTATATTATGATTTGACACATTATTGTAGTATATAAAGAATGGAATAATAATAAAATGTACAAGCTCCTTGAAAAGTGTGCAATATATATGATAAATATATGCCTTAATAAATTAATGTGTAGGATATTAGTGATTGTTGTGAAATGGATTAAAGCACGTATGTATATAAACTCTTTTAAATTGAAATTTCGACATATTTACATATAACAAAACCATGGAAAGGTGTGAAATATACTAATCAAGGTATGGGAAATCATGACATGGTATCAAAAAGGACTCAAAAAACACTTTATCACTTTTAGACTAACCAATTTTGGAACATTCAAAAGATGGTCAAGACAGAAAAACCCATCAAATAGAGATCATTATAAACTACAAGATGAATGGGTGAATACCAAGCTAAATAAATTTCAAAATTGAATGAATTCACGAGGAAATTCAAATGACTCAATACTATGAAGGGTCTTGTTGATGCATTTTTATGACCCACCTTAATAGAGGAAGGGTTTTCACCTTTTCATTTTAGAATCACAAAGTTGTGACCCAAGACACAAGTTCTAGGTATGAGGTTTTATAGGTAAACAAGTGGTTGAATACTATTAGTTTTCAATGTGACTAAAGTCCCATTTTTAAAACTAACTTATGTGATCCACACCCTTTTCTTATCGTAGCAAAAAAAGACACTTAAAACAAATAGAGAACATGGATATTCATAATGATATTGCCTTGTATAATGAATCTAAGTTGATATAAAAACATAAAAAATGATGGAAAGGTAGGGAAGAAAATAAGGATTCAAATATCTACTTACCTATTATTGAGTTAAGTGAACATAGTCTAAAACCTATTTCCACAATTAACTAATATTTGTCAAACCCAATTAAACAACTCAAATTTAACGGATATAATGAATGATTCTAAAGATAAATGATTATGATTGAATTCAAATGAATAAATTTATTTAAAATGAAATAATATATGAATTATCATTCATACATCCATCCACAGTAATTAAAAATCATAATTCAACCACAAAAAATAATCATAATAGCACAACTCAATTTAATCAACCAATACAAATAGTAAATACATTTAAAAGATAATCATTTTAAATTGATGAATAACATACCATCAATTTAATTGGAAAAAAAAAAATCTACTCAAAAAAAATAACCATAATTTTTTTTTTTATGATTTTGAAATATATTCCAAAACTTTTTAATCTTAAAAAAAATTCACAACAAAATATTTATAACAAAAGAGAATGAATGAAAGTCCTTACGTCCCAATTGAGATTTCAACGATTCTATAATTTAAATATATATGACCATCACTTTTCATCCATGAAAACCATCATCACTCTTTAGATATGTTATATAATTCTTTTACATTTTTATATTTAAGATTATAACATTATATTAATCCATTATATTTATTTACACTTCCATTCTATCACTATCACTTCGCACACTCAGTTTCCACTATCACTATCACTATCACTATCACTATCATCTGCAAACTGTTGCTTCTCATTGATGAATCAGATGGGTTTAAGTTTCCATGTTCACCACTATAAAAAAATATTTACTATACTAATTAATATTTAATCATAATGAATTATTGGTGAGTGGATCGTTATGAGCTAGATTCGGCAAATATTTAATGAAAATGCGATGACAAAAAATATAAATCCACTTTAATATTAATAAATTTGAAAATAAAATCGAGATAGATGGTGATTTATGATTTGTAAATTCATATTCCACGGAAGGATAACTTTTTTAAATTTATGGTCATCGTTGAATGCACAAACGTATTACAATATTAATTCCAACTTATAATGGCATAGGTCCGCATTCATTTAAATCATGGGTTGACAAGGTAACCCATGTGATAGTGATATAACAATAACATACTCATGGAGTCATAGATGGCGTAGGATAATGTTTTTTTTATCTTAATCTTAACGCAAAGGGGAAATTGATGGTCGGGAGTCGGGTCCACCTAAATAAAAGGTCTAAGTGTCTAAGGTTAAAAAAGGAGAACCTCTACACCTAGGCATTATATAGATGGGGCCATGAGCTTAGGAAATGTAAAGGGGCCACTAATATACAATGAAATTTAGGCTATTAATCAAAGGTTCGCAAGGTAACATTAGTCCAAAAATTGAACCTTAGGTATTGGAAAATATAAATGGTTCATGAGACTTAGGATATATAAGTATAATTGTGTAATCATTTTAATTATAATTTAGATTATTTTATTATGTAAAATAATTTTAAAAGTCAATATGATAATAAATATTGATTGGTTTATAAATTTAGATAAAAAAAGATTTACAATTAAAACGCATTTCTTTTTTTTTTAAAGAAGGTTTTTTTCTTTTTTTAAGGGAGGGGCGGGGGGGGGAGGGGTGGGCGGAAGGGTGTGTGAGTTAGTCATAATAGGTCACACGTGAAGATAAAGTGTACCAATAAGATTTTAAAATAAGAAAATGATCTAACTATATGAAATTATAAAAAATTGACTAAAAATACATTGCATGTACTAAAAATAAGTGATCACATAATTCTCCACTTTTATATATGCACACACATGCACATGTGCATGCGCGCACACACACACACATCAATGTAAAATAAATCAAGATATACCTAAAAGGGTGCGAGTGGAATTTTTTATTCCTTAGAGTGAATGTTCCATTAATGTTTCAAATGTCAATATTTCAAATGTACCCTAAGGAAAACTTGAATGCATATAAGTTGATTAGTTTCTTAATAGTTTGGTAAAATATAAACAAATGAAATATTTATAAAACTGATAATGAGAAAGAAAAAAAAAACTTGGTAGTATGTAAATGATGTCGTTATCTTAGAAACTCTAAAACTGGAATTAAAAAATTAAAACTAAAAATTTGGTCCTATTAACCCATGTCATGGACTAAAAATAATCTTCTTAGTGAAAGAAGAAAACATATGATACTCAAAAACCTATAACATCTTTAAATATGTATCTAAAGATAAAATAAGCTAACAATATGTAACCCTTTTAAGATAAGGGATGTTCCTGCGTATCACTCATCTCAAAAGAAAAGGACCAAACATTTTATGTGTAATATAAATAGTAATAAATATTTGTTAAAATCTTGATTGCATATTTCTAATCACATTTATGTACCCACAGAAATATATCATGATGTAAAACTTGATAGTAATATGTAATCCAATACTAATAGGTAACAATTCTAAATCTTGAAATGTAAGGTGTGAAAAGGGGAAGGACAAGTGATATGCCTTGATGGTATATCACAAAGAGGTACAAGTGATATGTCCAAATGTAACCATAAGATATAGCAATGAAGAACACAAGAGTAGCATTTCCTAATATGAACAAGATATAACAATGAAGCACATAATAATAGTAGTATGCCCCAATATTTGTATACTAAAAACCATGAAAATGTAAACTCCAAGAATAATATACTACAAATAATAGTGTGTATAATATATCTCATGGCACCAAGCATATGATATCACATTGTATATTAAGTAAATGTAAACACACACTCATATATCCACATATAAAAAGTCTAGGCATTGAATGAGGTAAAGTGATCAAAAGTAAATAGAAAATCAACTGCACATAAATGACATAACTTGATAACTAGAGTATCTTCTATAGATGGCATAAGAAAATATGCAAAAAGTAATACACATGCATGCGTTTATGAGAGCGTGCGCACGTGCGCATGCACACACGCGCGCGCGCACACACACGCACACGCACACGCACACGCACACGCACACGCACACGCACACACACACACACACACACACACACACACACACACACACATTCAATAAATTGAATAACTATAAGGATAAAAAGATTAGACATAATTTAACCATGTAACCCAACACACGTATAGTAAGATTATATATCCAGGCATGCAAGATATAATCTAGACAAAGATATGTGTAATAAATATATAAATCCATATATGATAATGGAATATATGAAATATATAATCTAAATCACATGATAAATTTCCCATAGTATAGGCATGTGCTAATGTAAATATTTCCCTAGGTGTTAAAATAATGAAGCTATAAAGAAATTACAAGTTCAATATCATATATGACTCGTATATCTTTCATCTAACCATAATAATACCATGAGAAACACTCGTGGAAAATAGTTTGCCTTATTTTGATAAAATAAAATAAAATTGTAATGTGTTCTAATAACTATAAAACTAAAAAATATCATAATGCTAAAGATTTAAAATATTCAACAGTTCTAATTTTGAAAAATATTAAACATGGAAAGTTGTTATTTTTGGAAAACACTACTTGAGGAGATATACTTAGCTTGGATATAAATTTCTATTGACTATTTTGATTGCCTGAAAGTGGAAATAAATAGGAGAGGTGATTATGCAATCTTAGAATCAGTAACACAATCATAAATAGAGTCTAGATAGGTACCATGTAAGTGGGCTACAACATAATGTGCTCAAGTTCATTGACCACAAACTTGTCCTAATTGACTATGGTAGGTAACTGATAAGAAAAGGCATAGAAAGTAGAATTATGGAAATGATAGATAAAAAATAGAATAAACAAATATTATTGGACATGAGCACTATCAATGAAAAATAGTGTAGTGCACTTGAGTCTATTGACTACGAACTTATCCATGTTGATTGTAATAGAAAACTAATCAATGCACTACATGTGCTTGTGTTTGCTGAGCAATTTGAGATATTGAGATATGGATTATGTCACATAAATTTTATATTTTTATTCTCTAATATTTTAAACTCTAAGGGCACTGTGATGATTTAAAACTTGTAAAAAAATAGGGGACTTTAATGGACTGATATGACCTCAATTACCCCCTTGATGATTGACCATTGCCTATGTATCTAATACTCCAAGGAGGGAATCAATCTCATGTAATTCTACCACCTAGAGTGATTTTGAAAATTTTCTCCTTTAATTATATGTATGCAGCTATAAAATGGCCTTGATACTTAGGAATGACTTGACTTGCTTTAGAAGTCCCTTGACTTGGCTTATGGCTTGTTCTTATGAATGTTATTAAATTTATGAATAATAGGGAAGATTTACTAAATGTGAAATAGTGTGTATGATTGGGAGAAGTAGATTGTAAGTCGTTAGCCAGTGGTCCAAGTGAATGACCTTTGATGTGTATTTATAGGAAAACATTTTAATAATTTCCTTTAGTTGACCATTTGGAACATATGAGAAGACCCAAAATAATATTTTGAATATCATAAATTATTCATTGTTTGGCATGGGATGCAACCATTATAAGTGGATAGGAGAAAAAAGAGATCCCATCCTCTTAGCATGGACTTGTCTAAAAGTATTAAGGACACCTATGTTGAGCTGAAGACATTCTAAAGTTATTCTAATTAGCTTGAGGATTTATCTTTGAAATTTATACATAGTAGTGATGACAAACAAAGGGTTGAGCCCACATAAAGATAATAGATTAGAGGAATAATGATTGAGAGACATGTATTTATCTATAATTCATGTGGTTTAAGATGTGTCAATAATTAGCATTTTCAAGTTCCTGTGACCAAAATATAAGTGTATACAAAAATATCTATAGGTAAACTCATAGTAATTGGTAAATAAGCAATGATATGGAATCATGTGTAACTTTTTAATTGAATAGGATAAAGGAAAATAAATGTGTTTTTTTTCATTATATGATTATTTTCCATTTTTTTTCATTTTTATAAGAATGAAACCATTGTAAGAAAGAATACAAGGGGTGAAAAATAAATAAAAATAAGGAAATAAGCAAATAGGTGAAAGAAAAACAAACCATGAAATAATTCATGAGGTGAAAGCAAGAGGAATCAAAAGGACAAGGATAAATAAAGATATAAACCAAGGGGAGAAAATGAGAAGTTATAAGAGGACTCTTATAAACTAAAATTTCCTTCAAAACTCAATGCATAATAGGGTGGAAAGCCTTGATATGTGTATGTACTGTCATCATTCAAAATTACATGGAGGATTTTTAAATGGAAAAAAATAATAAGAGGTCTATGGCTAGTTAAAATTATAAATCAACTTAAACAAAATGGCTATAAAAATTAAAATACAAATAAAAACATAAAATAAGAAGGTAAATAAAATACACAATAAAGAACATAAATATTAATCCTGAAATAATTATGAATTAATAAACAACTCAAGGGAGGAAAACAATGAAAATATAACTAGAAGTGTGAAGAACTCAAAATCCATACATAATGCTCAAGAAGAAGGCACTCAAGATACCCAAAAATAGAAGAAGATAGATTAAAAAAAACTATATACAATAGATTGTTCCATTGAAGCACATGAGATAGGCTACCAAATATAATTGATAATTCCATATAAATTTCAATCATGAGCATCATAAGCTCCCCATTACTCTTCATAATCAAGATCTAAATATCTCATGGACCACAAATGTGAGGAGTAATATGTCTCACCAAAAGTATCCAAAAGGTAATTATGACTTGTATGGGAACATAAAAAATCATCTAATAGTATTTGAAATGTAATCATGAGTTGTAGAGTAACTTGAATCATGTTCACTATTATATTTATTGTAGGAATTAGTTGTAAGAGTTGATTTATCTTTTTTTAAATAATCAATTAGTTTAGATCATGTAGTGGAAAGCTTGCTAGTTTATTTAGTTTGAACACACATAAGATAATGTGATAATATTACCTTTTAACATGAATGAATAATTATTATAACTCTATATTTTTTCACCTAAGGTTATATAATATTTTGTTTAGGAAGCAAATTGGGAAAAAAAATCATGTTTTTAATTGGTTATTCATAATATGTGCCTCAAATAGTAATCACTTTGTTATTATGCATAAACCTTAGACATTGGTGTAAATTAGATGGGTAGCTCTCGTTTGATTTAGCCATGATATTTCATGTAATATATCATATGTAATGTTATCTAGAAATACACAAAACAAAAATAGATGGGTCATAGGGCCTATGGTGACAAATAATGTGATACCCTTGAGAGTTGCCTATGTAAGAGTGTCATAACATTTAATCACAATTTTTGTGCCAAAAAATTCTATTAAGTGTATCCAATAGTAGTAAAAAAATTACATCGTACATATTTTAAATATTTAACCATTATCAACCATCATATCATTAGTTAACTTATGACATAAATCACTAAAATCTTGTCTAAATAACATATTATTGTTTAAACAATCCATTGTAATCTCATGGTCATAGAAATTAATATAAGGAACCTCTATATGTGCATCTGTGACCAAAACTATGAAACTGTATGCACCCAATTTTTGCACAGTGTGATATTCTCGATGTGACAATTCCAATGGTGATGCAACAACCTCATAATAATGCTCAAATGGGAATTATCTAACACCCCTCCTCCTTTTAATTCCCTTTCTGTGTCTTAGGCACCTAAAAATCCCCTTTTATTGGCCTTTGAATCTTCCCTTAGCTTGTTTTCAAAAATCTTTCATTAGTGATAGAACTATCCCTCTAAGTGACAGAACCACCCTAAGGAGTTATATAACTATCCCACACATTATCGGTTCAACAAGGTGGTTGTGTAAACAACCTTGAAGAACCCATTATCAAGGGGAAGTTATGTATTAAATTTATGGATGTTACATCACTTAATAGGGTGGTTATGTCCCCAATAACATAGGTTACATAACCATCCCTATAAATAGGGACAATTTCATCATTATTTTCCTATCTTCAAAAATTAGTTCTTGGAACTCAGAATTTCACGTGTTTTACATGCTTATTGTCATCTTTATTGATATTTTTTCCTTTTTTTCAACTCCTTACTGGAATAACATACTCTTTCTTCTATTTTTGACTATTTTTAATGTTTTTATGAATTTAGCAATGAGTTCCACTCATTATTTCATCTCATGCAAGCTCCATTACTGATATACAAGTAACAATTTTGGCTTGATTTTGGATTTAAAATTTTCATTAGACATTAAGAGTTTTGAGGCATTTGCATCCAAAACCTTCTACAATTTCTTTGGATCCTTTATTTTATTGATTTTGTGTTTGACTACACTATTCTAGATAAGAAGAGAAATTGTTCATACAACAAGGTCTTTACAAACGATTCCCTCAACTAGCCACAGTCAGTTGTTATTTGTTTTAAGTTGTGTATCTCTTCTTATTTTAACATTTTATATAGTCATTTATTCATCCTCCTTGTTAGAGAGTTCCTGAAATCTTCATTTGGGTAAAGTAGCTGGCACAATGAGGACCACATTACAAAACATCTCTTAATTTTAGTTGGTTTACATCATGATCAAGTTGGAGTTTTATAGTTTAGATTTATTTATTTTATTAAATATATTATATTAAATTCACATTCACTCTTGTATTAACTTAAATATTTATTTTGGAAAAAATCAAGTTTTGATAAGATAAATCATTCTTCTTTCTCCCATCCTTGTAAAAAAATAGTAATTAATTTCTTTATTTTCTTGCATTCATTCAATTAATTATTCCACAACATAATTTTATGTATAAAACCTAGGTGAATATTAGATAACATATCATACATTTTAATCCATTTCAATAATCATTTTTTAGTTATTGAAATAAGTTGTTTTCACTCTCAAACAAGCAACTAGTGAGTAACAAAACCCTAGACAAACCTAAGTGAATAAGTGGTGCTATTGTGCTTCTGATTTTAATTATTTATATTAATTAATAAATTTTTTTAAAATTTATTTTATTATTAAAATAATTCATTTATATTTGAAATACGTTGTTCATAGCTAGTGTGTTAAAAACATACCCTGGGCTTGTTTGGGTGAAAAAAAACTATAGGAACCTCATAATATTGTTGTTTGGAACTTATATATTTTATTAATTCACTTGCATGTTATGAAAGTGTATTTTTAATAGTATATTAATTCACATATCAATCAAAAATTAAAAAAACAACTTTATATAACTTGCATCTAGAAGAGTTAAAAATCAACATTAGCATAGCTAGAATAAATCTCTCTCTCTCTCTCTCTCTCTCTCTCTCTCTATATATATATATATATATATATATATATATATATATATATATATATATATATATATATATATATATATATATATATATATATATATATATATATATATATATATATAATTCTTAATGCATTGAAAATAAGTTTTAAAATACAAAAAAAATTGTTTGTTCATTTCATTTTAGTTTGATTATTGTTATTTACTTCTAGTTATTTCATTTCAGCAAGAACTGAAATTCTATTTCAGTCAAATATTATTAAAAAATTAAAAAAATGACAAAATAATTGTCCATTCATATAATCCAAACAAATCCTTCATTATAAAAATATAACAAGTCCTCACATAATCTTTCAAAACAAGCTCATACACTTTTACCTTGCCTTGTCTATTTTGGATGACACTACATGAGTGTCCATACCTTAATATAGCATATTTTTTATTTAGAGTTATAAAACTTGGTCCTATGAAAAATGCACACGTTCCTCACATCATCATAAATGATCTCACCATTTTATAAGAGAAATAAATAATAGTATATCATCCCATTTCCATTCTCTCCTAGAACAAAAAATGTCAATACAATGTTATCAAGGCCTATATTCTCATCCTTATACCCTTTCTTTTCCTTGGGTCTATCCTTGTAATAAATAATTCACATATGTGTATGAAATTGATAGTAAATAGTCAACATGATAGAGTTTATCTCATCCCTATATTTTTTATCCCACCATCCTCATTTTACCAGTCTTAGCATTGATCAGGAGTTTCACCTCCTTGTTATCTCAGACACTGAAAGGCCTTAGATTTTTATCTTCTCAAAATTAGACACTCTTTGTGAAATTGTGTAATTATTATATTTATATTAAAATAACCCATTTAAATTTCTCATTCCACTAAATAACCAACCCAATCCATAGTTTCACCCATCACCCATCTATTACATTGGGTACCTTTTCTTAGCCTTAAGGAGTCAAGTGCATAGTTTAATGTGTGTTATTCACATATTAAAAAATTGGTAAACCCAATGTGATGGACTTACATATTTCATGTTTCCATTTATTCTCCTTATTTATCCCTTCTCCATTTTCCCTCCTCCTTCCATTTATTCTATGGGTATCCATATACCCCCAGAATATGTCTAGACAGAACATAGGTGGATCTCTTGGCCAAGAGGGATATAAAAGAAATATATATAAATTTATTAAGCCTTCATTGGTGAGTTAGAACAACCCTAATTTTGAAACCAACATAGACTACCAATTCTATGGTTATTCTCATCCTAACACTAAAACCACGAGTGAGGTCTCTATTTAGGAGATACATTATGTCTTTGAAATTGCTATCAACCATCACAACTCTAATGTTATGAATCTCACTAGAGGGAGTCTAGACACTCATTTCATGGAAACTATACCAATGATTATCTTGTATAACCCATATTTATAGATTTATATTAAATAAGATAAGAATTTAGGGAGCATCTGTTATTTGAAGGATGAGGTCAACTGAGTGCAAGAAGTTACACATTTCTCTAACAAGAATCAAAGTATATTTAACCCACTAGTACAAACCCTAAACACTCCCCTTGGGAAACCCATGTCAAATTAATCTCATTATAATAACCAAACTCATACCTAAACCCCTCACATGTAGGAGGATCTTAGTCCTAGTGTCATTGTTGGCCTAAAGGGACTCATTAACACCATAGTGGGTCATAGTAATGATTTATAGAACAACCAAAAATATCCAAATCAAGGAATGAATTCCAAACCCCACCTAGGTTCATTCCTCATCTATTCCTATCTAAATAAT
The DNA here is from genome assembly GCA_037957365.1 of Torreya grandis. NCBI lineage: Eukaryota > Viridiplantae > Streptophyta > Pinopsida > Cupressales > Taxaceae > Torreya > Torreya grandis. The sequence goes on from JARHVA010008061.1 coordinate 189,294, forward strand.
GACTTATAAATTGATACAATAATAAGCTTACATGCTTCCACCATAATAAGAGGATACACCTCCATCGAGTTATGCCTCTAACTAACCCCTTGGAGACATACTTACTCATGGAAGACCTAATTTCAACACTTCTAAAGTTTCTTCTTCATGTTATGTTCCTATCCAAACCCTAAATAGATGATTAAATACTTATTATCCACCCTTGAAAAATAATATGTTGACCAACAATCCACCACTCTTTACCCCTCTGAGTTACATGCCTCTTGTGTACACTCCACCATAGATGATATGTATCCCACCTTAATTCAACTAAGGATATATGGAAAACACATATGTACCTCTTCAAAAACTTATTATCCCTTATGAAACTAATAATTTACCTCCCTACTTACATATGTTTTGTAGATCTAATCAGCTTGATAACTATTTTTTAGATTATACCACCTCACCTTACCTAACTTATTTCATTCCTTAAATTGGTTATTTAACTAACCCCTATGTGATCCCACATATTCAAAATAATCCAATCATGTCAAAAAATAACTTTAGAAACATGGGGACCTATGTTGAGCATATTAAGGAACCCCTCGATCCTAATGTATGAGTTGTTATTATCCCATGCCCCTATCAGGCCTTCTAGAATTTAAGGGAGAAGGAGATACCAATGCACATATCAAGTCTTATGTTATGGATATCAGGAAACACCTACCTTGGTATGGTATTATTTCCAAATTCTTCCCTAAAAATTTAGAATTAATTTCTCTTGATTGGCATTAATACCTCCCTGAAAGTTTCATTCATTCCTTTAGACAATTAATGGTTGAATTATTCAAGGCATTCAACATGAAAAATATTCTCAAGACTTGCATTCGACAATTCCTTCATATGAAATAATAACACAATGAATTGGTCACCCATTTCATCATGAGATGGTGGCCTAATATATATTAGTCTTCCAATGAGACTCACATGGATTAATAAGAATTATGTGACCTTTATTTCACTCCCTTACTAAGGAGATAAGGGAGGATGTCCAAAAATTCCCCTACCTATCTTATGAGAAAGCTCTTGAGAGTGCTTTGTTGAATGACCAAGCAACCATTGATAGTGGTCAGTGAACCTATGGGATGAATGGATGCATTATCACCCCAAACCAAAATAATGAGAGATTTTAGAATGTAAGCCCAAAAATACCAATAACCAAGTCCCAAGATCCTTAACTAAAACAGGAATGCCACTTGTGATGGCATGGATGACCAAGGTAAGAATCCAAATCTCATGAATAATAATTAGTATCAACCCATGAAAAATACTAATTATAATAATAATATGGGTGTTAGGAACCAAAAACCTCCACCTATAGTTCATACAATCAAATTCAACTGACCACCACCTCATAACATGCAATATCAAGACCAAAATCAGAACCAATATCAACATGTCAAGTAGTTTCTATAGTTCCATAAACAAAAATATTACCAAAGGAATAATCAACAAGGGATTGGTCAATAGGGACAAAAATATATGCCTAGAGAATATGAACCTAATGTCTATTGTCTCTTTCATCAGGTAATTGATTATGATAACTAAAACTTCATAGAGTACAATAAGTTCATCCAAAGGCTCCCTAAGAACCAAAGGCTCCCTAAGGACAAAAGGAAAAAAATTATGGAAATGTTCCTAGGGAATGTAGGTGCAAACCCTCAAGCCTTTAAACATGGTCCCATCACTCCTCATAATTAGAATATCTAGATCTACTAAAACCCTTTCCCTAACCACCAAGCATGTGCTACTCAAAATCAACAACAAGATAACCCATAAAACTAATTGAAATGTCATAATCACCATATGATGACATGCACTCATGATGTTGAGGCTTTCACTTCTGTAAATACCAATACCAATGTCTCTACTCAATCGGGAGTCCAAGGTAAAACCAAAATGATAGGATTTATAGAGTTGGAGTTTGAATAAGAAGCAAACATAATTACTCACACTAGAGAGTATCAACCAATGAATCATGGTCCTTAAAAAATTATGTATATTGAATTTATCCCTAAACCCATAGGGAACTATGATTTGATCTCAGATCTTACCAATACATTCTCCCACATTTCATTTCTTGACTTACTTAAGAACTCACTTTTTCATCATTCAACCTTGCTTAATGACCTAAAAATATGGCATTTGTCTAATGTTACTCCCTCACCATAGGCTTAGATCGATGACATTGATCTAGATATGTTTCCACCTAGGCAAGATTCATAAGATGTTAAATACTTTTTTATTTATATAGTCTCCTTCCTAATGTTGAGATGATAAGGAGGTGGATACAACCTTATCCTTACGAGTTTGGATTTACAATAATTATGTAAAGATAACTATGGTCGATGACAAAGCAATCATAAATTTTATTCCCTTCTCTTTCTTATAAAATATTGGTTATGAAGAAACCAACTATTCCACAACCTGTAATTCCTTAAGAAGCTATGATATCCTCAAATCTTCTTCTATAGGAACCATAGTGATCTCAGTCACTTTGGGCCCCAAGATAGTGTTGACTGAGTTTTATGTAATAAATAAGGATACTAACTATAATATAATCTTGGGAAGACCTTGGATACACAAGATGAAGGCCATAAATTCAATCTTGTTATAAAAAAATTGGTTCCTACATTTAGGAAAGGTTTTTGTAGCCTATGGGGATTTTAAACCCTTTAATATGTTACAAGAAACCATGCATAAACAAATTAAGATACACATCAATTACCATTTGCCTACCAATGGAGTCACAAAACCTTAAAATTTTGTTGATGTCAATGAAACCATAAATCCTAAAATGGTTATATTAAATAATGGGGATGAAATCCCTCAAACTACATCAAAAGATAAGTTAGAAGATAAAGATGTAGTGACAATTAAAAACATTACTATTTTAGAGATGATCACTATTCTAATAGTTTCTACCATGTTTACTACCAACATTATCAATCTCTTATAAAAATACATATCACTTGTCCTCCAATTCAATCCAAAAAGGTTAGGGATCTAAAACTTATCTAAGTCTCATAACTAGGAACCCGAATAAGGGCTATCTAATTTACCCAATCTCTATATGATAGATATGTTAGAAAATTAAGAGGTCATATTTGATAAAAGATAATTCTATAACTACCATTATAATCACCCAATGCTTGATCACACAAAGGAAATATTTAGCTCACATATCACTGTTTATATTCTAAGCCCCTTTGGAGTATGTTCCTAGATCATGCTATGATAGGGCCTTATTAGTTTTATAGAGTTCTTGATCCATTAGGTCTTCATCCTCCTAAGATGTCATCCATTTTACTATGGGTCACACCTAGTTATGATTTATAATATATTCCAATTTAACCAATAAATAGTTAGACCATTCCTCCTTCCTGGTTGGTACTAGTGATGGAGAAGAATATTCATATTATAATAGTAGGGACTATAGAAGTTAACATTGGAACTCATGATTATCCATGGGTTCCTAAAGAGAGACCTCATCTTCCCCTCACAATGAGAAAAGTCCTTGGAGACACTCATTTAAATCTTAAAATATTTATCGCATATAAAAATGGGGTAAATAATGCTACCCATGTCTTATAAATAGTATTACAAGCTACATAACTATGTCTACACACATCTTACACTAAAATAAGATCTTGACTATGCTAACATACTCCCCACACCAAAAGGTCATCATAACCATGTTGGCATACTTCCCACACAAAAAATGAAGACTAAATAATAACCTTTTGAATTCTCAGAAGTTATGCCCTTCCTTCATCCAGACCAAAAGAGTAAACTTTTCAAATTTACATAAGTCTTTTTGTTCATCCCTCAAAGGGAATGGGCTTATTATTTTTCTAAGAATCAAGATAAGGGACCCCAAGAGGGGTTACTCAAAATTATCAATATCCATATGGTTGAGATATCATAAGACCAATAATATTCACTAGATGAATATCCCTTTTATACACATGATTAGTGGGTCCTCCACTATGATGGGGCAAAGTGTTACATAGGTGTTAGGGTAGGATTTGTTATAAATTCTCTTGAAAGGTGAGTTATGCCATTTGGTTTCAAGCTATACTTTGAGTGTACAAATAATGGGGATGATTATGAATCCATATTAATTGGAATGCTCATTTTAATATGTTTAGTAATTCAAAATTTAAAGATCCAGGGTGAATCATAGTTGGTTTCCAACCAAGATTTTTAGGTCTATAAAACTAAGGTTGAACATCTTTAGTTATATAATACCATTATGTGTGATGTTTCCAAAGGATTTGAATTCATCTCAATAGAGGTGATCCCTATGGAAAGTAACCAACTTGATGATGCTATGGATGCCTCATATTCATGTTTTGACCCTCATCCCATTATATAAAAGTTTAATTTCATAATATTGGTCTCGATAAAACCTCTCATATGTAAAACCTCTAGTGACCAAGTCATTTCCCATATTGGAAAAGATGATAGTCCACTAGTCCTTGATTTCATTGAAAACAATGACGCCATTTTAAAATTCATGCAATCCTATGATGACCTCTCATATTTTCACCACAATAAAGGCTCCAATGTCTTCCCTTAGGGGCAAATACCATGACTCCTATTGTTAGGTTGATGAGTATATATATTTTTATGACTAATTCTAAGTATTAAATGTAGATTTTGGAAATGATGATCACCTCACTCATACACCTAAATAATTTGAATAAGGTAATGCCTCCCTCATAGAGGATAATATTTACATAAATATAGGGACTAAGGAAAATGATAGAGTTCTCAAACTTAGTTCTTATCTCTCACCGTAAGAGATATAATACCATAAAAATTTTCTTATTAAACTTTATAAGAAGATTTTACCTTCTCATACATAGATATGGTGGGAATTAATCTTGAGGTTTTATTCCATAATATTTTTGCAATCACTAACACCAAGCCAATTAAATAAAAAATCAAAATTATCAAGCCTAAATTCATGTTAATGGTAAAAGAGGAAGTTATCAAAATTTTACAAGTTAAATTTATTAAGATAGTGGACTATTCTAAGTGAATGTCCAACATTGTTTCTATTCTAAAAAATAACAGTAAGATCAAGATATGTATAGATTTTCAAGATATCAATAAAAAATGTCCTAAATATGAATTCCCTTTGCCATCCATTACTATCATCATTGATGCTACAACAAGATATGAATTTATATCACTCATGGATGGATTTCTAAGATACAATCAAATTCAAATTTCTAATGAATATTATAGTAATACCTCATTTACTATGCCTTGGGGAACCTTATGTTATGTCATGATGTCATTCAATCTCAAAAATGGAGGGACAACATATCAAAGGGTCATGACTCACATATTCTATGATCTTATTCACAATATAGTGGAGGTCTACATAGATGATAATTTATGGAAAATGAGATGACAAATAGACCACTTAGATGTGTTATGTTCCATATTAACATAATTAAATATGATATTACTTTTAACCCAAAAAATGTGTGTTTGGAGTCACTGGTGGAAAACTTCAAGGGTATATCATTTCTCAATGTGAGATTGATATTGAACCTTCCAAGATTTAAATAATATTGGAAATGATTCCTCCCATAGATGAATCAGACATCAAAAAATTCATGAGTAAGTTTCAAACCATTTGACTATTCATTATTAATTTTACATCATTCATCCTATCAATAGCCTGTTAAAAATACAAATGGCTTAACTTCAACTATTTATTGTCACAAGGCATTTTAAGCACTAAAATTCTTATTTATGTCTCCCCCATGCTCATGGCACCCAATCTAGATAATCCTTTGATACTTTAAATTATAAAAACTAAGGTGTCTCTTGCCTACATATTGGCTCAAGAGAATGTTACTGGAAAAAAACACACCATTTATTTCTTTATCTACACCCTTATTTATTATGAGATGAAATACACTCAAGGACAAAAGGAATACTTAGCTAGAGTGTTTTCTACCAAATAATTGAGACATTATATGCTCAATAAATAAATAAAATTTATCATGAGTTATCAATCCCTATGTACTTTTATAACCCATCCATCTCTCTTAAGGAAGGTTAGGCATTTCATCATGCTCCTAAGTGAGTTTGATTTAAATTATGTCAACCACAATTTTATTAAGGGATAAATCATTGTTTATTGGCTAGTTGATTATATATTGGAAGTTAGTGATCTTGTTGATACTAAATTTTTTGATTAATTTATCTCCTACATAGACAAACCTACTATTAGCTCTTCTCCTTGGCACATGGATATCATCAACTACCTCATTGATCAAACTAATCTCAAAAATTAAAATTCATACTAAAAAATCCATATTCACATTATCACATCCATATATGTTATCCCTAATGTAGCAATATATATAAAAACCTTTGATGATATATTACTCAAGTGTGTTGACTAGGAAGAGTAAAAAAGAGTCATTTTTTATTGTCATAGTGACATTTGTGGTGGACACTTTAGTGGCCATGAGACCACTCATAAAATCCATAGGATGGGTTATTTTTGGCCCTCTTTAGACCGTGATGTTACTAACTACATGTTCAAATGTAAAAAATGTCAAAACTTTTCACATGATATATGTATACCCACTAGGGAATAGAGCCCATAATCACTCCATGTCCCTTTTCCATTTAGGGCCTAAATTTAGTATGCAATCTCTCTCTTACTTCCTTAGTGGTCATCACTTCATTATCATGGCCACTGGTTATTTTAACAAATGAGTAGAAGATATGTTGTTAAAAATTGTTACTAGTTCATTTATTATAAAATTTACTATAAACCAAATTAACTACCGATACATAGTTGCATGGTTCATTATCACAGACAACGGGATTCCTTTCAAAAAACTTGAGGTGTAAAATCTATGTAATAAATTTGATAAAACACATAACTTATCCTCCTTGTACTACCCATAGGCCAATGGTTAGGTTGAAGATACTAACAAAACACTAAATTAAATTTTGGTTAAAATAGTCAAAGACTCTGAACATGATTGGCATTTACAATTCTCTTCAACACCTTGGGATTACAAGATAGCATTCAAATTATCATAGGGGTAGCCTAATATTATCTAATGTTTGGACCTAAAGCTTTCTACCCTTATAGGTTGATATACATAGCCTTCATATTTCTCTTTAAGGTCTCCTTGATCATCAAGAATACAAAAATTCATAGTTGGCTAAACTAGAGACTTTAGATGAACATTAAATCATTGTTACAAATAATCATATTGCCTAGGATAATCACATGGGTAGATAATACAATAAAAACATACATGAACACTAAATACATGTAGGAGATATTATCCTTAGAATTATTAGTCAAATTGACAAAAATAATGGAGAAGGATACAAATTTAGACCTAATTGATTAGGCCCTTACTTAGTGGCTGAAGATTTAAAAAAAGAAGCTTATCAGTTATACACTCTAAATGGAAATGAGTTCAACAAGTTTGTAAACTCTTTACACATAAAATGTTTCTATACCTAGTTCTTGCATATTACACTACCTTCATTAAATAGTGTTTTCCATTGTTTACATGTTGTCTTGCATATCAAATGTTGATTTTGGTTGTTATTTAATTGTTAATTTACATAACTTGAAAATTTAAAAATGCAACATATCATATCATTCCATTAACATGAAACTTTGAAAATTTTGCACCTCATATCATTCCATTCTTTCACTACCATATCATCCTATAGAAAAAATTTCAAAATAAACATTATAGTGGTTCTTTCCTTGTTTATTAAGCGCATAGTATACCTCTTTCCTTACATCTTCTTGCACAACTTATCAAATACTATCCTACAACCAAGTTGAGAAGCTTATCAGTTATAGGGTCTCCTCTTATAGTGTCTTCTAAAGCATGACAATAGATGCTATAAAATATCTAACTTTACTCACCTATCTTTTTCTTTAGTGATGAGCCCTTAGATCTTACTATTGTCATGGGACCAATACCTATAGTTAAAGGCCTTGAAAATTAAAACACACTCATAAAAAATATTATGCAATACCAAAATCAAATTTCGATATCTTGTCCTTGCTAACCTTGGGTGTTGAACCCTCACATCTTACTAGTTTCATGGGGTTAGCATTAGGGAGAGATATCTTTACTCACCTACAAATAGCCTTTGGTGATGATCCCATGTGTATTACTAGTCACATGATACTAAGTGTAGGACATCACAAAGAAAGGTAAAATCTAAACTTCAAAAGAAATATTAAAATAAAAAGCATTTAAATAAAAAAAATTATTTAGAAAGTTTGTCTATATGCTTATGATAAACAAGTAACTTTTTCTTATTTAACAATCCCATCAAGGCTACTTACCTATAGACAAAGCTAATAAAGTTAGTATTTTGTGATTCTAGCAAGAAGTAAATTTCCCCCTTTGCTCATAAGGATTAGGTTACCTTTCCTTTTCCTATGAAATTTTGATTTAAGTTTTTCATATTTTTCCATCTCACATATATCCTATTTCCCTTTTCATTCCTTTACTATAACCTAAAAGTCACATTTTATATAAAAACAAATAATTGGATAATCACTTGTAAAATAATCATTATCCCATACATAATTTCATATATATCCATAGTATTACATGATTTTCATACATTTTGTTTCCACATATTTAAGCATCATCCATAGAATTTTATCAAAACATAGAGATAAATGGTTTACCATTACATGCCTAACATTTAGAGTGAATAAACTAAAAATCAAATATGGAAATTAAAATTCTATAACACACAATGACAATTGAAATCTTTATATACATCATAACTATCAAGTTGTTACAAAAATAGTGTCCAATACAAACACTTTTGTGTAGGGTAAATATGCCTTATGGCATCTAAAAAAGAATCAAAATATACAATGGTATAACAAAACATTTATAACAAGTCTTAAGAGCCTATCCTCCTCCTTGATAAGGTCTTGATGCATAGGAATTTAGAGGTATCTTGCTATGGAAACATCTCCATTTGGTGCCTCCCTTAGAGACTATATCACTCACTCCATCTTGGAGGCCAGTATGGTGTCCCTTACTAGTGCCTCCCTATGAGGCTATCCTCCATGTACTATGGTTAGAATATCAGCCTCCTCATCTGCCTATTATCATTTCCACTAAGGCCTTGGTTCTTCTTACCCTAGCTAATAAGGTACTATTATCTATCCTCAACACTTTCATCATCATATATGCATAATATATTTGGGTAAAGACATCCATATATAGGCTAATACCTTTAGGGAATCTAAAATATATTAAAAGGTGGTCCTTAGTCATGCTAGTGGTCAGTTGAAAAGTGTTGACCAGGGTGTCCCTAATCATACCCCTCCACCTTATCATGAAATTTAAAATCATATAGTGCAAAATCAACATCAGATCAAGACTATATAAATATCTAAAATAGTAAAATTAGATAAATAAGTAAACTACAAAGTGAAATACAAATTATAAATGGAAATATGCAAATCAACATTCTACTTAGGTCTCCCTTGTGCCAATCAAGGTCATAATCAAAATTCATGTCATCCACCTCATCAATGTCAAGGTACTCTTCCAACTCAATATACTCTAGATCCTCACCATCTCCACTTTTTGGATGCTACTATTGTTTAAGATCCTACTAAATAGGGTCCTATGTTGGTGGGCCCATCTACTACTACCCTGCTTGGGTGATGGGCACCCCTATCACAAGTGGGTGCTCATAAACCATCCCAATATCATAATTCTCACCTCTTATATTCCATTATAAATGATCTTAGGGATAGTAATGTTACCCATGTAGGGCATGCCAAAATTCTATGGTACTCTATCTATAGGGAATACCTCAACCTATGAGATCCTATCTCAAACTTGAGTGGTAGCTATTGCATGGTAAATCCCCTCATCAACCCATTACCCAACCATGTCATAATAAGGTAATTTAATCAAGTTAGTTTTTATCAAAATAATCACTACTTAGCTAAAAACATGGAATGGTGCTACATTCACCCATCTAGTGGCCATAATGTCACAAAACACTCTAATTAACACTCCCTTATGATAAGGGATGATGTGTTCCTATATCCAACCCATGACAATCATTATGTGGATAATCAAGGGGGATCCTAAACAAGTCATGTGGTAAAAATTCCTATAATTCTAAGCCAAAAACTCTTGGATCTAGGAGTAGTGACCTCCCCTTTCTTTAATATATTGCATAATTAATGACCAATTAAATAGTAAGCTATCAGTACCCTTATCTCTTACTAGTTAGGAGGCAAGGATACCAAAAAAGTCCTTCCATAATATGGGTATCATTAATTCCTCAACCCAAAAAATACTCACACTATAATTCACACCCACATCAAATACATTGGCATCCATAAAATGATCTTCTTAACTATGGGCCTCATGACTATGTTTAGTATCTTGAATGGATATCGATTGGCTAGTCATAGGCAGGTCCATGATCTGATATATGTTAATGAGAGTACCACCCACTTTTTTATGTCTTATTGGAACACAAACATGTTTTAATCAAGGTATAATTAATTCAAGGTGTCTCAAAGTATTCAATTAGATGTTAAGATGATCCCTGCCTATGTTATTTATAAGATGCTAGCTTGATCAAGGATGACAAACTCATCTATCATCAATGGTGCTAAGATTCAAGGGGATCTACTCCTACTCCAGAGCTATGATCAACCATATGTAATGTCCTTGCATTAGAATAAATACCCTAAGTCAACTCAAGGTCTAATTTTTCCCTTCAAAATCTTTCATTTCCTTATCTTTTTAACCTAGTTATAGCAAATAAAACTTCCCCTATTTGTAGGTTGTGGTTATGTAAGCATCCTAGGTGATTACATAACCAACCTATGGTGGTGGCTATCTAATCTTCCAATCTAAAAACTATGGTAGTTATGATTCTTCCATGGTTATTATGGAAAGACCACTGATTCTATCCCCAAATGGCAATTCAATTAGATAACCCTATGCTCTAAAAAACACCCCAAAACTCACAAAATCTATCAAAATAATAAAAAAATTATATTTTCCTAATCTACCATTCCCCATGAAAATTTTAACTATATAAATTTTGAAATTCATTGTATTTATAGTAAGTTTTATATAAAAAATAAAAAATTGGGGAAAAAAGAAAAAGGCCACTAACCTACCTGATCCTACCCTACAACTCCTCGCACTGGTAGATTCACCACCTTCTCATCACCCTCTTCTAATTGATTATTTTCTAACTTTAAATGGTCATATTTATCCAAATCTTAGGAAATCTCAAAAGCAATTACCATAAATGATGTAGTTTTTAGAAAAAAAAATCAATATATATAAACTAGTTGTTTTAGTTTAAAAACTTTCCAAATTTAACATATTTTCACACTCTATGAATATTTTTATGTTTAAAAATCATATTATTGATAGATTTTACAACTCACATTTCAAAACTAATGTTTTAATGAATTTGTATATTACATAACACTTTTTCATAGTTTTTAAGGTTCTTGACCATTTTGTGTTGGATTCAATCCCCTAACGGGGTGATTCAAGTATTATGATGTTCCCTAAATGCATGGTACATATTATTATCTATAATTTGATTATGAATTTTTTCCTCTTTCTCTTAAAATTGCACTTGATTCTCATCTTTGGATCATAGGTTGTAGGAAGTCTCAACTAGCTTCATTGCACCATCAAGGTATGTAAGGTAATTATTTATAACTTTCTATTTACATTTTGCATTCCACTACTAAGGACTACACACTCATCAATTAATTATAAGTATTCATACCCATAGGGTAATATGTTCACCTAATATTTTTATGATGTGATATTTTCAATATGATAAGTCTAATGATGATGTAATGACCTCTTAATAATTCTCAAATCGAAACTCTCTAACACTTCTCCCCATTTTGCTTCCCTTTCTCTCTCTTAGGAACCTAAAAACCCCTTTTTGTTGGCCTTTGTAGCTTCCATTATCTTATTTTTAAAAATATTTCATTACTAATAGAACCACCATTTAAGTGATGAAACTACACTAAGGAGTTCTAAAACCACCCCACACATTATAGGTTCAACAAGGTAGTTATGTAAACCACCCTAATAAACCTGTTAGCAAGGGGTGGCTATGTATTAAATTTAGGGTTGTTGCATCACTTAATAGGTTATTTTTTACTCAAATAATATTGGTTACATAACCACTCTTGTAAATAATAATGTATTCATCACTATTTCTTATCTTCTAAGATTAGCTCTTAAAACTCAAGCTTTCAGACATTTTACATGCTTATTGTCTCTTTTCTTGATATTTTCATATTGTGTTTGCCTCACTAACCTAAATTTATATTTATTATATATTTTTATTATTTTAATATTTTTATGAGTTTATAAATTATTTCCACTCTCTCTTTCACCTCATATAACTCCATTAATTCTCTATAAGTAAGTCAATTTTGGCTTGATTTTTGATCTAAAATTTGCATTAGAGCTTAAGATTTATGAATCCTTTACAACCAAAATGTAATAAAATTGATTTGGATCTTTGATTTGATTAATTTTGAGGAGAGTCATTATTCTTGTAACCAAGTCTTTGTAAATGTTGTCCTCAACTAGCCAAAGTTAGTTGTTATTTGTTTATAACTGCATCTCTATTATTATTCTACCATTTGTGATAGTAATTTTTTCATCATCCTTATTATACATTTCCTAAAATTTTCCTTTGGGTAAATAAGCTAGCACACTAAGGACCACAATACAACAAATCTCTTACTTTTAGCTAGTCTACATCATGATTAGGTTGGAGGTTCTTAATTATTATTTATTTATTTTATTTAGTAGATTATATCAAATAATCATTATTTATTTTATTAACTTAAATCTTCATTAAAAAAAAAGTTTTGATAGGAAAAACAATTCATCTCTCTCACGTCTTTACACAAAAATAGTAATTAGTTTCTTTGTTTGCTTGCATTCATTAAATAGATTAATTCACAAAAAAATCTTCCATTTAAAACCTAGGTGAATATTAGAGAATAGATCATACATTTTTAGCCATTGAAATAAATAGTTTTTAATTTTTGAAACAAGTTGATTTCACTCTCAAACAAGCAACTAGTGAGTAGCAAAACCCTAAATAAATGTAGGTGAATAAGTGGTGATATTGTGATTTTGAAATTATTATTTATATTAATTAATAATTATATTTTTAATTCATTTAATTAGATAAATAATAATCTAAATCATTCATTTTTATTTAAAATATATTGTTCATAATTAGTGTGCAACACTTAGAAAGGTTAAAAACTTGTTCTTAGCTTGTTTGGGTGAAAGAAAACTCTAGAAACCTCATGGAGATTATATATTTTATTGAATCACTTGCATTTTAAGAAAACATAGTTTTTATAGTATATCCATTTGCATATCAATCAAAAATCATAAAAATAACTTCATATAGCTTGCATCTAGAAAAGTTAAAAATCAGCATTAGCATAGCTAGAATAGATCTCTTTCTCTCCCTCTCTCCCTCTCTCTCTCTCTTTTACTTTGCATGCATTGAAAATTAGTTGAAAAATGAAAATTTAAGTTCTTTTTCATTGAATTTAAACTTGATTATTACTCTTTAATTTTTGTTATTTCATTTCAACAAGTAATTAGTTTCCATTTTAGTTAAATACCCCTAAAACAAATGAAAAGATTGCCCAAAGCCTTGTCTAATCTTGTAAGGCAAACAAAACCTTGCTTCTAAAAATAGAATGAGTCCTTTAAAAATATTTCAAAAAAATCTCATACACTTATACCTTACTTCGTATCTTTTTTATTTCACTCCCTGAGTGTCCATATATTAATAGAGTAGGATTTCCTCCTAGAGTTGGATCAACTGGTCCTACGACTGACACACAATCATATACTAGTTATGAATTAAGACTCAAGTTTTTTCATGTTACACCCGTTCCTCACCTCATTATAAATGTTATCAATGCTTTATAGGATCAATAACATATCCCAAATCCCACCATTATCATTCTCTCTAAAAATAGAGGTCATTAATACAAGATTATTTGGGCCCACTTTCTCATCCCCTTCCCCTTTCATTTCCTCAAGTTTAGACTCATCATATATCATTAACATATATGTATGATATTGATAAATCATAGTCAACCTAATAGATTTGATCTCATCCCTCAAGTTGTTCATCCTAACCATCTTCATTTCACTGGTCTTAAGATTGATCAAGAACTTCACCTCCTTGCTATCTTAGTTATCAAAGGACCTTGGAGTTATATATCCCCATAGATAGATGATTTTAATGAGCAATGTGATGTTGTGGAAGTAAGATGATTACATCAAAATAACCCATTACAATTTCTCATTCCTAATCTCATTACACCAAATAACCAACCCAATATATATTTTCACCCATTGCCCATTTGTTACATTAGATACCTTAGCCTAACCTCAGGGATTCAAGTGCACAATTTAGCATGTGTTATTTACATATACAAAAAAAAGATATGATAATTTGAAATCATTAGTTGTTGTTGAGGTGTTACCACATGAACATTATATTTATTTTTAGTATCATGATTTGAAAGTTGACTCACAGAATTTCAAATTTTTATTTGGTGGAACAACTAATTCATTTTATTTATTAATATGCCCATTCAATTTAATATCAATGTTATCAATTAGGTCTTGAATATAATGTCTCAATGGATAAATATCTATTGGTATTATGACCCAAAAATCTATGATAATCATAATATGAATTTATACCATACTATTTAGGTAAAGGCTAAGATGTGTGTAACTCATGTCTCAAAGGAAAAAAGATTATGTTTCATTCAAGCATCCATTTAAGTATTGTTTTAAGACTCTTATCTAACTGTGTGAATTGTCCATGCTCTTGAGAATGAAGGAAAATATATTTAGGTGGTTTTGATATTATGTTAAATACATGTTTGACCTCATTATTATCTTGAAAAGTATGAATACCATTAGAATTATCCTTGAATTTGATTTACCTTAATATTATGAGTCACTTTAGGTAGGGTCATTATACCAATATTTAAGCATATTAGCCTCTAAAAGCAAAATATCATATATTTGAACCGTATGAAAAATTTCCTTCAAAATACATGTTAAAATTACTCTTTCTTGGTTAGGTTAAATAAAATTTGAGATAAAATAATTTAGTGTTCACTATTAGGTAGTTTGTGGGAATTTCATGTAAGCATAGTTTTTAATTTATGCACATACTCACTAATAGGCTCATTAGGTCTATGTTTAATTAGTGCAAGTTGTGAAAATGTGACCTTTTGGATAATATTGGTAAAAAAATGAGCTATTAAATTATCATACAAAGCATTTAAATAATGCAAGGAGTCTAATAGTAGGGCATAGAAATAATTCAAGACATAGTCCTTGATACTTCTAGGAAAGAACTTAGTCAATAGTAAATCATTTTACATAATTTCAAAAGAAGAAACATTAAAATATATGATATAATGTGAAAGATAACCCTTGTCTTTGAATACTTCAAATTTAGATACAATAAAACTAGTAGGTAAAGGGTATATAATGACCTCATCAGCCAACAGATTTTGTAATATGGAATGAGAAGTGACTATGTGGCTTAGTATTTGAGATCCCTAAGAAATTTATTTTTTTATACTTGCATTATTTAATGGTTTTTTGAAGCCATGCATCTTGAGATGTAGGAATCAAAGTAGAATTAACATGCATAGGAATATATACTCTATTTGTTTTTTACCAATACCATAACCAAAAGATTAAGATTGAAAATCAAGTTGAGAAGGTATAAAAATAGTAAGAGGCACAAAAGAATCATTAAATTGTGAAAGAATATACATATCAACCTAATTAAAATTAGTGTACAGAGTAAAAACTTAGGATTAATAGGATCACTATTATCATGACCTAATGTATAAGGAGAACCCATAGTAAGTGCATTCGAAGGTACATTTGTAACATATTTTTCCTAATTTTTATATTCCTTACCTAAATTAAATTTAGTTTTTCTCTCTCTAATAACATAAATCATAATATAAATTTCATTGGAGTTGATGAAATAAATATTCTAAAGCAATCTAAATCATTTTAATTAATATTAGTAAGGTTGGTAATATAATCATTACTAAATTTGACAATCATAGCTTTATCATCAAATAATTTGCATCAAGATTATTATCATTTTAATACATGTGTTTGTATCATTCACATTTTTACTATCTAAATTATAAACTAAATGCATTTCATCAACAATTTCCATTCTTGTTTTGAAAAAATCATGATTACCAAGAAAATGAGTTTGAATCAAATCAACATGTTTAAAAATAAATATAATACTTCTCCTAGTAGGTATAGTAGATCTTATCTTCTTAATTGGAATAATATGGAAACATAGAGAAGAAGCTAGGGATAATGATATTGCAATAAAGAAAAACTATAGAAAAAACAAATCTAAGAAAACCACAATAAAAAACCCTATAAGGAAAGAGATCATGCAACCATAAGGTAGGATATAAAAAAATGAGTGGTTCACAAAAAAAAATTAACTATAGGGTGTACAAGTTCTCAAAACACTACAAAACTTGAGTACAACAGTGGAAAAAAACTATCTAAATATATAAATATATATTAAATCATATCTAATAAATGTAGAATGAGTTAAGAAGGTATAAAAATAGTGAATTTAAATGTGAAATATATATGTGATAAATTTAAATATATATAGTTATGTACTTTATTTATGATTTACCAAAGTTATAAAAATTATTGAGAATGTAAGACACAAATAATGGAACATTGCAAGAGATCCTCCAAAAAGTAGATAGTGAATTATTACTATGGTTAGTTTTAATTTTTTTTGAAAATCACATTGAAAAGAAATGGAATATAAAAAGGACAAGCTCTATTGAAAGTGGACAAACATGTCTGAAAATGGCTTTGTAGATCATCTTATCTAAATGTTCCTGTAAACCGTTATCAATACTCTAATAAGAATAATTGAGTAGGTAGATTTTAGAATATCTTATCATTTTATTTAATCCTTTTTTTTTCCACCACATCTACCAATAAATACAAGGTTAAAGGAAATATGCAACATTAGTTTGCCTTTCCCTTTGAGTGGAGGTTTCTTTATACATTGTGAACAATTAAGAATTAAGTCTCATGTAGTTATATTCCATACAAGTGACCCAAGCCAAGTGAAAAAATACTCTAATTAATATCCCTATAATAATTAATAATTTTATATATTTTAATGAAATATTTCTATTGTTATGCATCCAAAATATTTTAATAGATAGATTGAAATAACAACAAAATGTGTAAGCTCCTTGACAAATGTGAGGTGGATATGATCAATGTGTGGCTCAATAAATTTGTGTAGGAGATTAAATTTATTGTTTTCGAATGTATTAAGGTACATGTGTATAAATAGAAAACATTTAAATCAAATTTGGACATATTCAAATACAGTACTGGAAATTTGTGAAAATTGCCTATCAGGGCATGAGAAATCAAGTCATGGTGACACAAAGGACCTAATAAACAATTAACTAATTTTAAATTTCTGAAAAATATGTCAATTATAAATTTTTGAGAATATTAAAATGGTTAATTTAGAAAATCTTGTAAAAATAGAAATCAAGATGAACTACAAGATGATTGGGTTGATCCCAAGATAAACAAATATCAAATTTGGTCATGAGGAAATATGGATGACAAAAGAATATGAAGGATATAATTTTAATGGAAATTGTACCAATATAATCCTAAAGAAATTAAATGATCCAAATTTATGAAAGTGTGACAAAAGGATTGAAATTACATAGATTGCACTAAAAATTATGACTCTACATCAATGACTTAATAGTGAAAAATTTTTATATAATGTGGAATTTAATATATACATGGTGCATGTTACTATAATCACATTTCATAAAACTATTAAAGAAAATGTGAACCTCCATGTTAAAATTTATTAATTACAAATAAAAATTTATGCGGCAATCACTCTTAACTATGAAAAAATAAACATATTATGTGTTGGTATTACAATTAGGTGTTAATTTCATTGAGGAAGATAGAAGAATTTATATTCATGAATCAATTCTAACATTACACCTTATATAGCATAGCTTACTGCTCTCATATCTCTTCGGTTAAAATACAATCTTCTTTTATTCATTGCAATGGTGACATTTATACTCCATGTGGTCAACTAATTTATGGTAGTTTCAATTTATTTTAAAAAAATTGGGTGGATATTTTCCTTATAGATGATAAAATTAATGGATTAGAGGTAAATGAAAAAATGAATTTGTCAAAGACAAAGGGTATAGGATTATTCCACTATGAATTGTGTAATTTTACCCCTATTTTGTCCTTTTTCATGGGTTTCATTTGATTTTCCTCTATTATGATGTATGGAAATATATTAGGTGTATTTTAAAAATATTATGGATTTTAATCATATATTTTTTTCATGTAGATGAATTAATTTTAAATGAATTTTCATGGGGTGAAGTGGAGAGGGAGGTGAGGTAGGACACTTCTTTTTACACCTCATAATTTCCACATTTTTTGTTTTCCCTTATTTATTTTGATTCTATGTTTTTTATCTCTTGGTTTCTATCCTTTATCATGCATTTTTATTTTTGGTCTAGGATTCATATCCCTAGTAGCAATAATTCATGCTTATATATTTTTAAATTTTTATGCCATATGTATTGTAATTTGGTCCATGATATCCAAGCATAAATATCTATTCTTCATTTTATCCATAAAATGTCTTATTTGCTTTGTTTGATAATATTTTTTTAACTACCTATATTATTATTATTACATGATAATTGTTTTTTTTTCATTCTATTTTGTATCAACTTGAGGTGCACAACAAATCTTAGCAAAGTATACCCATTCTATAGTTAAGAACAAATCCAAAATCACAACTATCAATTTTTTCAATTTTATAAAAATAATTATATGTGCACATAAAACAAACACTACTAAATAATTTAGTATACACAAGATTCATATGCACTTATTTGAAAAAAATGATGATCACATGTACAACTACAATAAAATGTGTAACTTCTACTATGGTTTCATATGGATAAATACTACACCCCACATGGATGTGATTGATTGATATAACCCAAATGCATTGTGTGATGATAAATCATTATTTTAAAAATATGAAATTGCATTAAATCCACATAGTATCTAATAAAGTCCCTCAAAGGTTAGCATGTTAGATTTTGATGATGCATTTTTTGAGAGATGCCTAGTATTCATATAGATTGTGTAACATAAGCTTACATTGAGTAAGGAAATTTACCACATCCCATGTTCTCATATTTTTTATGCTTTCACAAATTTAAAATTATTATCTAGGGCATTAGAAGTGATGGAAAACTAACTTTATTAAAGATTTAAAATTTAGAATCTATGGAATGGTTTCCAAATGACTTGAACCTATTTCTTTTGGATCCATCAAATATTTTGGTAGAATTTAACAAACACACACAAATAATTCATTAAATACTTAAATTTCCCATCTAGTACTCTATCCCTATTTAATATCAATCCCTTGCAAACTTCCAATAAGTGTTGAAACATATACAATCTGTCTTTATTAAAAACATGAATTTCACTGGTTAAAATAGTTTTTTTCACATTTGTATTCATTTCCATAGGGTTTTACCTTGTAAAAGGAATGCCCACATATTATTTCACTCAATGATACTTATTAGTTACCTTGAAAAACAATTCAATTCAATATATACACTTGTATATAATAAATTCCTCGACAATGAGACTTTGTAAAAGATTTGGTACTATTATTACACTGTATTTTTTTGAGAAAAATGGCACAAGTAAAACATAATATTTTTCTTATTAAATAATAATAATAATAATCCATAATACTAAACCAAATATTGATAGCTAATAATGTACAATTTTTTACACTCACATTATTTAACATTTTAGAACACTGAGCATTTGAAAATTCTATCTACCTTCATGTAATGAATGATCTTGGAATAATCTAAAATAATAAAAAATAAGCGTATTGACATCCCAATTGAAAGTGTATTGATAAAATTGTAAGGCCACCCATATTTTTCAAAATTTATGGCAATGAAGTAACTAAAATCCTACCATGATTACTTGATCATGTTTGATTTAACCTTTTAATCTTTAATTAACTTGTACACTTAATTAATAGTTATTTTTTTACCATACTCTTTTCTATGCATTAGAGAAGACATGTTTTATGTCAAGACTATCATTTGTTTCATATAAAAATGTTTTGATTGCTAAAAAACACCTTTATGCATTTGTATGTCTTATCTTGGATCCAAAACATAGCAACTGTCATTGGGACAAGAATGCCAGGAAGTGTTAAAGTTATTAGGCAGTCATTTTCTCATCATTATTTTCTATCCACATCAGAAAAACAATTATATTTTAAAATGAAACCTTCCCTTAGATCAGCCGTCATGTTCTTAAGATTTATAGCATGTGGTCATCCCATTTGGATTTTTATAAAATAACATTCAATTCACTCATTACACAACTAGGAAAAAAATCCATTTAAATGCTTATTACACAAGTTAACATTAAACAAAATTTCCCTATTCTTCCCAAATCATGTTCCAAATACCTCGACTAGTCCTTAGCAAAGTATCAATTCAATTTTATGCACCCCCAACTCAACTTGATCAAGTATTCAAACCAATTGTAGATTCATCCATATAGTCAAATGAGAAAAATTACAAAAATCAACTAAGTGGGAGAGCAACATTGGGATTGATTTCCCTCTTCAAATTATTAGATATGTAAGTAGCATTTAATCTTCACAAGGGTGATTTGGGTCAGCACAGACCAATTAAAACACTCCTTTCATATTTTCATGTCATTCAATAATTGCATGCCCTATTAGGTTTTTGAACTTCAAGAAGCTATTTTCTAGCCTATTGTGTAATATTTAAGCCAAAATTATTGCAAATAGACATATTATACACAATCACATAGGACTGTACCCTAGATTTTAACATTCTACAAAAGGAAAAAAATGAAAGGCTATCACAAAAAATCCCATCATTATTTGACCCTATTGGGAATACCTATCTATAGAACATCTTAAGATCAGATTTTGGTAATATTATAGGTTTTCTTTTTTATATCTATTTTTTAAATTTTTTAGTCAACATAATCAACCTAATGCATCAAAAATCTAAGTACATATCTTTTTTTCATAGTTACATCTTGTTCACTATCATTCCATTTTGTTAATTTTAATTTCTTGATTAATTTTTATTCTTGTAAGTGTATTTTACAACATCTTGCTATATTCTATCTATTTATCAAAATTATATTAATCCACCACAAAGAATTCAATTTAAGATAAAATATTTTGTAAACCTACATATTGATCATATCTTATCAAAACTTAAGTATTCATTAGGGTTTCAAATTTTATTCAATCCATTTCCTATTTTATTTTTTCTATTTTCATCATGAATACCATATAAATTGATAAAACTCATGAATCTAAGGCTAACAATTTTGATCATGTTGATGCATAAGATTTTGGGAATATCTTACCACTTACCCCAATGATATTGAGTGTCTACTATTTGTGGATTATAAATAAAAACATAAACATAATCATGTTGCTACATTCAAATAATTAATAGATTCCATGGAAAACCCTTCCACAATACTATAATAGAGGTTTCTAATACCACAATTGATTTTACTATTCCACCAACATCCTTGGGCTTGGGATAAACACATGGTATACCAAATATTTATTTAAATATGCCTAACCAATAAAACCATTTAAATACTTTTATAACCATGCATACTACATCACATACCTCATCTAATTTACATTACCTTAAGTAAGCAGTTGCATTTCTACAGACTCAAGTGATATAATTAAAATAATGTGTTATGAAATCTAGTCACTCATTGGATTTTAATGTTTTACTTCACAATTATTTAGCGCATGATATTGCCTCACATCATTTACCTAATATATGTGTATCTCCAAATATTCCATTATATGAAGGAAAAAAAATCCATAACAACATGTTATATCTTTTCATTCAACATGTTTGGATTATGCCTTTAATGATAAATTATTAACCAAACTATTTCCAAGAAGCTTAAAATATTATACTTTGTGTTGGTTTTATTACTTACCAACTCAATCTATGAAATCATTAAATCCATTATTGGTTTTTTTATCAAACCCCTTTCTATCAACATTGATTAGAAACTTTATTATACATAAATTTCAAAACTTAAACAAGGATCTAAAGAGCCTATCAATGACTACATGTTGTATTGTAAGACTATGCTTGCCAAAATGACTAACACATTAACAGGTAATGAGTTACAATATATTTTAAAACAAATTTTACTTAAACCATTGCAATATTCCATATTAAATAAACCTAAGTAATTTGAATAAATTTGTCATATTATTAAAGAAAGAGAAGTCAAGCTTCTTGCTTTGAACAAGCTCAAATATACACCAACAAGTACTTCAATAACCATAATTGTTTTTCAAAGCAAGCCATATTATAATGTTAAATCATAAAATACAAAAGTAGATGAAAATATAATATTCAATGTCATTTCTCAACCTACTAACAAGATTTTTATATTAGAGCAACCCAAATTGAATTTTTTAAATTACCACAGCCACCTCACAAATAATTGCAAATATTACTTGAATACAATATCATTAATTTTACTTCTTTACATGAGATTCATATGAACAAAACAAAAATAAAATTATTTTAAAATAATTCATTTTGTGATTATCATAGATGCAAAGGTATTTCTACAAATTGATGTATCAAACATAAGCATTTAATTCAAAATCACTTGATAAAATTGTCACTGAATTCGATACTCCTATAGAGGAACATAAGCCTAAAAAATGACAAAGTTAAATTGAATATTATCATTGAGACATTTCTTGATCATGATAAAAACAATGATACTTCACATCTACATTACACCTATCATTCTCACCCACCTCTTTCACCATATGATCATTCTTGAGATGGGATTATTGGTACAATTCAAAATATTCAACCATGTCTCATGATTAATTTTGATGATACTAAAATTATGGATGATGATTAATATTTTAATGCATTATGTATTATATCTTTTGTTGAGAAACAATATATTCATAGTGTGTTGATTGATAATGGTTAAAGTGAAAATACATGCATAATTATATTACTTAACTCATTGGGCTACACAAAACATGGCATACAAGACAATACTAATAGTGTTAAATGATTCAATGATAAACAAAAAATTGATTTGGGACATATTATATTACCTCTTAAAGTGGGTCTTGTAATATTATCTACTCCTTTCATAACTTTACCACAAAATGGGGTATCTTCTATGATATTAGGATTCCCATGGTTGGAAAATGTCCATGTTGTACATTCTATGATACATAGATGCCTAAAGTATATCTATTATAATAAAGTTTTTAAAATTTCAAGAATTAAGTATGAGTACCATATATAATCAATGGTACCTCCTCCCCCCCATACACCACCAGAATCTAATGTAAAATCTATGCAAAAACAAAGCATGTTTTTAAGTGGTAGCATCTAAGCCTAAGGTTTCAAATCAACCAATGTAAAGGGAGTTTCCAAAAGTTCACAAACAAGATATACAAAAGTAAGTTTATATAAAAAAAGATTCTACTCCTCAATAACCACATATAATTGCAAAATATTCAAAATTGATTGTTCATTCAAATCAATAGGAACTTTAAAAATCCAAAAAAAGTGTCACAATATTATATAAACCCTCATAAGATTATACATCATTCTCCTAGATCTTCTCTTTCTATACAATATAACATGAGTAGTAATATAGATAGCTTTGTTATTGAATATGATACATATTCTAATTTTGATACTACCACATGTAACATTTGGTCCAAAGAGGGTAAGGTGTTTATTGCTAATCATTGATTTCTTTGATTCCTACATAGATGGGATGATTGGGTAGTTTTTTATATTTTAAAATATTCTAAAAATAAAATTCACAAACATGAAAAATAATAAAATTATGCTTGTACATAACTTCTATATTCTTTCATATTATTATTCTATTTACTTTCATATGTGATCACTTGATTTCTTCTTTTATGTCATTATCTTTCATTGACTTTTTGGCCTCTTAACCATCATATTTTTAATTCCCATATCTCATTATGAAAAAATAGAAATAAGTTGTGCTCAAATAGGACATTTTACTCTCTATTGTTATATTCGACCTTAATACATACTCATTATTCAACCTAGACAAAACCCAAGACTCAAAGATAACTGCCCAACACTACTTTCCTAATTAGGTGAACATGCCCTTTTCTATTTTATGCCTAGAAAGTACATTTTCAAAAATTAAGCCTTAACACTACAAATTTTTAGATTTATAAATCAATTTTTGAATGCAGAACACTACCTATTCATTTAAAATATCTCTTTTTCAAGTCATATTTCTCATATATGCAACATATTTTGACAACATAGCATGGGTAATAGTGATCTTTCCTAGAAAAGAGACTATTATTTTCTTTTAACTTATAAAATTTTAAAATGTAGTTGGTTGTATTAAGTGGCATGATGGTGTTAACTAGGTTGCTAACAAATGTTGGTAAGTGACACTATGGTGTCAATATACCATAAAGTTATTACAAACATTTGGTCATAGTTTATTTACAATAAATTATTCTTATTTTACATAATAATGATATTTGGAAATTTAATTCACTCTTTCACAAGTGTAAAGGAATATGATATTTTCTCTCTTATACTTATTTGAAGTCAAGTGTTTAACACTTATGAAGATTAACATAAATTGTTATATCTTTAAATACTCTATATAATTTGTGTTGAAGGCTTATTTTTACAATTATGTATGATTGACATAAGATGGAATATGTAAGTCAGTGCTACAAGTATGAATGTTGTGATGCATGTAGAATTTGTAAGCTATGATTTTATTGAATTAAATAAATGATTATAGGCATATAATTTAATTGAAAAGGAAACACTAATATGGTAATGTAGTAAAGGCATTTGCATAATTAAATATGTTCAACATAACCTTGGATTTTTTGAAAGAAATCAACTATTTCAATAAGTGTAAATAACCCTTGTATGCCATTAATAAATTGACAAATGGGCATCGATATAAGGGCTAGAACCCTAATTATTGACCTACAAGATGGTTTATTTTATGTTCACATAAATAAATAAATTAATGATTGATTAACGTGATTACATGATGGGGGCTCATTTTTGTGATGTCATCTATCTTTAATGAAAACCGTTGTGTTTTGTTCTAATACAAAGATTAAATTATTTTTTAGTAATATAGCTTATCTCAAATCATGCTAAGCAAAAGAGTCTGGTGTAATGCTAAGCAAAAGAAATTTATAAGATCATGGTATAATGATATAAATGGGATAGAACCATTATGTATTCCTTTCCTTTGAAAATTTTAACAAACCAAGGCATATTTAAAGCCTATTATTTTCTTATGGACTTTATATATATATATACATTTTCACTGTTGACCCTATGTATGGTAAAAATATTTGATTAAATAATAGTATAATAATTCTTCAGCATTATGAATCTTGACATGAATGAATTAAATGTTGTTTTTTATTGATTATGAGTACAATTAGATCAATTTATGAATAACAAGAAACTTATTCCATTAACCTATTTGCCAACAATGTAAATATTGTGTGATGGTTTGGATACTTAGTACAAAATTCCAAGTATCTTGAATGTGAAGAAATAGTGCTTTTTTACCCTAGACAATAAATAGACTTCCATATATGTGAGTCTCTTAGGTAGGATAAGGAGACCTAGGTGGTCCTATTGGAAAGGTGTATGCCCCCCATATACTTCAAAGCTTATTGTTATGGACTACATATCGATACATCCTAAACTGTATGCAAATTTCATAAAAAAATAATATTTTTGATAGAATATTCTAGGGGAAATTATTTTAAATAAGGGTTGCATGCAAGTAAATTTGGTTATGGGTTTATATGTGTATTACACAAAACCAAACTACAAGTAGTGAACCCTACTCATAATTTTGATTTTTACTCTAAATGAAGTGATTATTGGCAAGTATTGTCATTGATTTAAAAGGTAATGAAAAATTGGTGATATCATTGATGAAGGTTGATATCATGAATTGAAAATAAGGCTTTCATAATTTTAGTTATGGCATAAGAGACCCAGTGTGAAGGCACAAGCTTGGTAGCTTATTGAGGCAAGAAGCATGTGATCTGTGTAAACATGGAGAGAAGCTTGAGACAATGACATGAATGCATATCACATGTTAATTATTATTTTATATTAGTAAAATAAGGTTATAAGTGATTTAAATATCCCATTTTGACTGATGGTTCTAGACCTAATGTGCATAGAGACCTAATGAGGTCCAAATGAAGGGTTAAATTGAGTTTCTAAGGTAATAGAGCCCATGTAAGAATGGAATGAGGTATAAAAGGATGGGTTAAAGGTTTTTACTATGTTTCAAGTTCTTATGAGGAAGACAAAGCAAGAAATAATGTTAGAAAGTTTTCTATGCATGGAAAGTGAAGGTTTCCAATCTTAAGAAGGAAGTTGAAATGTTCATTGGCACATGTAGATTTTGCATGGTGACCTGATCCATTTATAATAGTTGTGGAAGGGTAATAATAATATTCTATAATAATTTTTAAGATAAACCAAGTCATCAGCTTTACGAACAAACATTAAGAAGGTAAGGAGGTTTTTGTGCTTGTAAACCCTCATAGTGGAGAGATTGGAAAGAGGTGAAAGGTTTTGGACCAAAATGGATTTATTGATCAATTTTTATGATTACATATTGTATATGACTCCTCAAATAACCTCTAGGTGGCATTTATGTGTCAAAGTAGTGAGTATAAGGTATATAAAAGTGCTTATTTCTAGATAATTTGATCTGACAAGTAGAATTGACCAGGTCAACACATGAAAGTTATTAGAGTTTGAAGTCAAAGAATTTTTATTGAGAAAAATGGAGTTATTTTTCAAATTTATGTTCACTATGTCAATAGTTTATATCAAAAAAGTTGTCTTATTTCTAAATATACAAAGAGTGAAAATAATGAAATAAACCAGGCAGAGTAAAAAAGTGATTAGGGAAGAGTTACAAGTTACTATATATGGATAAAATGATTTGGGTTATTTGTTTAATAACTATTCCTTAGGTTATCATTGTTGGTAAATGTATTTGGTGCTCATACATAGGCTATCAGATGCTCATAAAGTGACTTATCTGTGTCAGTCAAGATAGTGAAGGTGTGTGTCTCATAGAATGATCTATATATTCCTTATGTACTATTAAAACCCCATAAATTAGTGATTAAATTTTATATTAAGATGTAAAATTATATAATTAATATATTTTTATCTAAATGAAGTTACTCTATAGGTGTTAGGATTCATGTTCACCATGATTATGTTTTGAGTCAAGATGATTGTTATAGGCATGTTGAGAGTAAGTGATGTGTTTGAGTCATTATGATGTATATGGAGATAATAAAAGTTTTTGGTTATATCTTGGAATAATCCTATATATTTTTTTCATTGAAAGTGATTTTTAATATGTTATAAAAACATGATTACATGACTAGTTTTTTGGAGTCATTGGCAGTCTTGAGATACTAAGTGGAAAAGGTGTTTATAATGCATTATGTCTTGATTAATGATGATTAAAGTGAATTGAGATGTTAAATAGGTATTTTAATAAAATATTTATTTATTTTATATCATGTTTATGCCCATGTTATTATGTAAAGTCAAAGTTTGTTGACTGGTTGTTGACAATATTTGGTAACTTTGAGTGAGCTTCTTGCAGAGAAGGTTTAGTGGTTTCAAATGTTGAGTTAAATACTATAATGAGATGTATGATTAACCTAAGATAATAAGGTGTTTTCATATTTTTTTTCCATGTTTTATTAGCAAAAAGTGTGTTTTTACTTCAACGTTCATGACTATATTTTTGTATGCACTAACAATGCTAAGTGATGAAGTTGTGGAAGAGTTATTGAGGACTATTTGTATATGTGATGATGTAAAATGGATTTTGTGATGTTGATTAGGTCATGTAGGATATATTAATGAAATTTTTTTATTGTGTTGTTTTGGTAAAATCAAATTTTTGCTTTAATTTATTAAGATAGATTTTCTCTGTAAAAAGACCTAAAAGGTGAGGTGACCTAATTGATAGGTTCAAGGTGTGAAATGGAGTTCCAGATGGCATGGGAATATGTGGTATTTATAAATGGTATATTAGAGTTATTTATTATGTTTTTCATCTATTTTTTAATGAAAAATGTGGTCAAATAATTTTGAGTGTAATGTGTGGGTGTGAAGGCCTAATTCTTGTAGGTCTCCATTAGGCCTAATAGTGAAATTAATCTCTATGGACTATGAAAGACCTATGGAAAGGTTGTATTATTAATTTTAAATGTATGAAGAAGTATTTAAAGGGTAAAATAAGTATTATAAAGATCTTATCAAACTAATATGTGTTAGATTAAGTGTGTGGTATAAAGGCAAGGCCTAATTGGCCTATTTGAACAAGTAGAGGGGGTGGAAATAAAGTGAAGAAAAGATCTCATTAAATGAAAAAAGGGAGGTAATTGAATAACATCATAGGTTGAATTATATTATTCATTCATATATGATAAAGTTTATACAGGTGGATACACAGATCATTATAATCCTAGAAGAGGCATATTGTGCAAAGGATCCTAAGTGGCTTGTATGATGTAGAGAGGTAGGTTTGTAGGTTTTAGATCAAGAAAATTCCATCATCAGGTGTGTTAGACATTATATTAGAGGTGGAGATAATTTTTGAGGTGGTTGAGTTGGTGTTTGATCATCTACGGGGTTATAGCTTCCTTGTTAGTTGGTGTTAGCTAAAGGTCAAATAGGTGCTTGACTAAATTAAGGGGTGGGTGCTCCTTAATTAGTTGGTTCTAGTCTAAATTGAAAATTATTATTATAGGATAGTGGTCCATGTGCATGGTTCAATGGTTTTTATACCTAATAGGGTTTCCCACATAATATCTTGTGTTATATTTTGATGTGTTCATATGGTTGTTTCTCTAAGAATTATTTGATCTTATGTTAATGTATGCTTATGAAATGGTAAATGGAATTGAATATACATTTTTGTTTAATGATTTCACCCCCTATCAGTATCTACTTCCAAAAATTAGTATCAGATCTAAACCTTTTATATGAGGTTTGACAAACTATAGGTTATCCTAAGTAGCTTGAAGTGTGATAAGGACAATGTTCATCTTATTGGCTATGATGGATGAGATTTTGAAGATCATGGTTGAGGTTTACATATAGGTATACATGATGGTGTTATCAAGGTTGAATAATAATTATTATTCTAAATCTAATTCGAAGATCAAACCTAACTTGTTAGACAAAAGTACCTTGAATACATGTTGAAGATAGTCCTATTTATATTAGGTCCCCATGAGACCTAATGAGGATATAAGAGTCAATGGAGATTTATAAGTAAGAGTGAATGGTTTCTAGATACATTTGAATTAAAAATAGTCATATAAAATTAAATAAATATATATGAGAAGGCCTATTTAATTAAGAGAGATCTTGATGTGTGCAAGAAAACCTCCATGGAAGTTGACTATGTCTCAATGTCTTCTGATTGATAGACTAGTATGATTAGCTGAGTTGAATGGTGAACTTAGATTATTAAGGTGACTAATAAAAGTGTGTGATAGTGATCTCAAGGTAATATGGCACTTTTATATTATATGAGAGTAGTTAGATTGATCTCAGGTTTGAAGAGCTAGCTTAAGAGGTGAAAAGCACTGATTTGAGGGTTTCAAGATGAATTATGATTACAAACCCTAAGGTATGCTCTAATAAGGAAAGTGAGTTCATCATTGATATTTTATATTTTTTTTAATTGTCAAAGGGATGAAATTAAATGTTTTATTTAGTGTTTATCATGCTTTTAAATGATATTTGAGTGAAACATAATGCTCAAAGGAACCTAAGTCAGAAGTATGAGAGTTGAGGATTAGCTTTCAATACCAATCTTCTTCAAGATGAGAATTAGTGTTCATAAGTTATAAATATTTAAATTGAATCAAATAATTATTTGAAATTTTGTATATATCCCAAGAGTGTTCATGAATTTTTGATATTGATCATTATCTTGTAGCATCATGAGGTTCTTGTGATATTAAAGAGGATTTTGCAGAAGTGTCCATGAAGGATGTGTCTTGATTTGTAGATTTATTTTGGTATCTATATGACCTAAAAAGGTCATTAATTAATGTGTTTTAATGTTTTTTATATCAATAATAATGTCTCAATATTATATAGATAACAAGTTCTAAGTTTCTTATCAAATCCAAATAGTGCTTGTTGAAGTTGATTCTTTGAGTATATGTATGAAGGGTCTTCAAGAAGAGTTTTTTGGTCTAAGAAGTTGAATACGATCTTAGTATAATATATATTGATTTAAATAATTATAATATTATTTATTTATTGATTGTTTTTAATGGAATAATACATTTCATATGTTTGACAGAGATCAAGTATATTCTCAGGCCTAGTTGGCTATATGTCACCATATGTTTCCATGAAGTACATTGATAAATTATTAGCCATAATGGATATTTATGTCTGAAGGATAGATGTTTTATGGATTTAGGATCATATGGGATATACTATTTATTATCTCAGATGTTTAATACAAACCAAGAAGATAGTTGTGAGTGATATGATATGAATCTTGTTTGATTTAGGTCTCTGGTGTACTATTGAAAGCATGAGGACTAATGAAGTGTTAAAGAGATGGGCCATAGAGTTTAATTGGTGGATAATTTATGATATATAATTATTTTATTTGTTATATACTAGATCCAATGAATTTATTAAACCTATTTGGTGTTCCCATAAGGATATTGGTTGTATGTATATTATTTGAAGAATTGTTTACAGACATAGTTGGTTAAGGAGACATGTTGAAGATGTCACGATCTAGGTGAAACATGGAGTTAGGGGGAAATAAATAATATATTTTTAGATTCTTTAATAATTTTTCATGATGTGAGGGGTAACATATTCAATATGTTCTAGTCTCAAGCTTAAGTCATGATATGGAGAAATGCAGTATAGATAAGAACTCAAGAGATAAGTCATAAAAAGTTGATATGATGACTTGATCAAACCAAGACATATTTTTTAAATGTATTAAATATTATGTTATGAGAAAAGGGATTTTTTGATCTTTATATGAAAATAGGTCCAAGGATCAGGTAAGCAAAAATGAGTGAGAATCTAAAGACTAGCTGACTAATAAAAGAACAAAAAGATACAAGTTTGGAACATCAAGAGGATGATTAAGATATGTATGTAAAAGATGGAGAAATTGTTAATCCATGTACATGAAAGGTAAGTTAGATCTTGATCACCTAAAATCATATTTTGATTTAGCATGATGTTATGGGGAGCTTAGTTGCTATTTAGTCCACTTTGTCATTAATGGAAAACGAGAGAAGGAAAAAGAGATTATCATCAATGAAAAAGGGAGACATTGTTGGTAAGTATTGTAATTTATGTCAAAGGTAATGATAAACTAGTGATTTCATTGATGAAGGTTGATATAATGAAGTGACAAGAAGGATTTGAGAAGTCTAGTTCTAGCATAAAAGACCGAGTGTGAAGGCACAAGCTTGGTAGCTTATTGAGGCAAGAAGCATGTGATCTGTGTCAACATGGAGAGAAGATTGATATCATGGAATGAGTACATATTACATGTTTATTATGATTTGAGATCATTACAAGAAGGTTCTAAGTGATTTCAATGTCTAAGTTTGACTGATGATCTAGACCTAATGTACATAGAGAACTAGCGAGGTCAAAATGAAGGGTTAAATTAAGTTTCCAAGGTAATATAGCCCATGTAAGAATGGAATGTGGTGTAACAGGATGGTTCAAAGGTGTTAACCAAGTTTTAGGTCTTGAGGAGGAAGATAAAGCAAGAAACAACATTGAAAAGTTTTCTATGCATGCAAAGTGAATGTTTCCAAGCTTGAGAAGGAATTTTAAATGCTCATTGGAACATGTAGAGTTTTCATGGTGCCCTAAGCCATTTAAAATATTTTTTGAAGGGTCCTATAAGTCTTTCAAAATTATTTTTCATAGAAACCAAACCCTCATCTTTATGAACAAACATTAAGAAAGTAAGGAGATTTTTGTGCTTGCAAACCCTCATAGTGGATAAATTGGAAAGATGTGAAAGTTTTTGGCCTAGAATGGATTGTTTGATCAATTTTTATGGTTAGATTTTTTATATGACTCCTCCAATAACCTTTAGGTGGTAGTGGTGTGTCAAGGTAGTGAGTAGAAGGTATAAAAAAAATATTATTTTTGAGAATTTGATGCTACAAGAAGAGTTGACCAGTTCAACTCATGAAATTTGTTGGAGGTTGAAGGCCAAGACTTGTTATTTAGACACATGGATTTATTTTGGAAATTTATACTCATTGTGTCAATAATTTTGGTCAAACAAGTTATCTTATCAATAAATATATAAAGAGTGAAAATAATGAAAGAAACCATGCAAAGTGAAAATTTTATTAGGGAAGAATTAAAATTGATTAGGTATGGATAAAATTATTTGGGGTATTTATTTAAGACATATTCCTTAGGTTCCCTTGGTTGGTAAGTGTTGTTGGTTTTCATACATTAGCTAGAAGATGTTCACAAAGTGACTTATCTGTGTAAGTCAAGATAGTGAATGTGTATGTCTCATAGAAAGATATATATGTTCCTTATGTAATATTAGACCCACATAAATTTGTGATTTTAGTTTATATTAAGGTGTATAAGTATATCATGAATGTATTTGGATTTTAATGAAGTGACTCTACATGTATTAGGAGTCATGTTCACCATGACTGTGTTTTGAGTCAAGATGACTACTATAGGTTGCTGAGAGTAAGAGATGTGTTTTAATCCTTATGGACTATGGAGATAAGAAAAGTTTTTTTTTTTATATTTTTGAATAATTATATATCCTTTTTGATTTATTTTTTCTCATTTAAAGTGATTTTAAATAAGCTATAAAAACATGATTACATGAATAATTTTCTGGAGTCATTGGTAATCTTGAGAGACTAAGTGGCAAAGGTGTTTATGATGAATTATGTCTTGAATGATGATGATTAAATTGAATTGATATGTTTTATATTTATTTTAAGACCACCTTGATGTATTTATATATCATTATTGTGCCCATGCATTTATGGAAATTCAAAGTTTATTGTTTGGTTGTTGACAATATTTGGTGGCTCTGAGTGAGCTTCTTGCAAAGAAGGTTTAGTGGTTGTAGAGGTTGAGTTGAAGAATATAATAATATTTATGATTAAATTGAGATAATAAGGTGTCTTTAAATGTGACTTATTTCCATATTTTATTAGAAAAATGTGTTTTTACACTTTAATGTTCATGACTATATTTTGGTATGTATTGGCAGCTCTGAGTGGTGTAGTTACAAAAGAGTTATTGAGGCCTATTATTATATGAAATTATGTAAAATTAATTTGGTGATGTTTCTTAGGTAATTTAGGATATATTAATCAATTTTTTAATTGGTTTTATTGAGAAAATCAACTATGTGCTTTAGTTTCTTAAGACATATTTTTAGTGTAAAAAGGCCTAAAAGTTGAGAAAACCTAATTGATAGGTTCAAAGTCTGCAATGGAGTTATAGGTGGCATGGACCTATGTAGGAGTGATAAAGGTTATATTAGAGGCATGTTTGTTTGTTTTTTTCCATTGGTGAAGTCAAAATGTGGTCAAATAATTATGAGTGTAATGTATGGGTGTGAAGGCCTAATTCCTTTAGGTCTCCATTAGGCCTAATAGTGAAATTGGTATCTATGGACTATGAAAAACCTATGTATAAGTTGTATCTTTAATTTAATGTTTATGAGGAAATATTTCAATATTTAAAAAAGTATTATAAGGATCTTGGTCGACCAATATGGGTTAGATGCAGTGTGTGGTATAAAGGCAAAGGCCTATTTGAACAAGTAGAGGAGGTGAAACTAAAGCAAAGAAGAGATCTCATTGAAGGAAAAGAGGAAGGTCATTGAGGACTATCATAGGGTAAATTATTTAAGTCATGAATATGTGATCAAGTTGATTCAGGTGGATATATATGTCATTATAGGCCTAGAAGAGGCATATTGAGCGATGGATCCTATGTGTCTTGTATGAGGTAGAGAGGTAGGTTTGCAGGTGTTAAATAAAGAGAATTCCATTATCAAGTGTGTTAAACATAATATTAGAGGTGGATATTAGTTTTGAGGTGATTTAGTTAGTGGTTTATCATCTAGGGTATTGTATCCTCCTTGATAGTTGGTGTTAGCTAAAGATCAAGTGGGTGCTTGACTAAATTGAGGGATGGGTGCTCCTTGATTAGTTGGTGATGATGTAAATAGAATATTTTCATTATAAGACAATAGTCAATGTGAATGGTTTAGTGTGTTTTATCCCCTAATAGCGTTTCCCATATAATCTCTTGTGTTATCTTGTGATATGCTCATATGGTTGTTTCTCTATAAACTTTTTGATATTATGTGAATGTATGCTTCGTGAAATGGTAAATGGAATTGAATATACATTGTTTTATACTGATTCTCACCCCCCCTCCCCACCCCACTCAATATCTACTTCCTAAAATGACTCAATTTTTTTTGGGGATCATCTCACTTAGTATCAGAGCATGTGCTTGAATTAGCAAGTTTGTTAAAACTCTTTAAAAAATGGATGAAATTATGATTCTTGAAATAATACACATAAAATATATTATATAACTTACTTATAAAAATGTTAGGACCATATTTGGTGGTAATGGCCAAGGTGTGGATAAACTAGTCCCTAGGGGAAGAGGTAAGGGTAGAGGTAGAGGCTGTAGAGCCCAAAATCAGAATCAAATAAGATATGAACCTCTTATAAATAATTATAAAACCCCCCATAAGGAACCAAACCAAAATTTAATTGGTGAAAACCTTTCTAATAAGCATGCATAAGTATTAAATGCGATGCTAACAAAATTGATTCCATCCAAGGAAAGTTGAACATTTAGGAACTTAGTCTAAAAAAACTTGAGGGAAACCCTCTAAAGAATGCCCCCATCTTTAATTATAACCTGTTGAAGATAAATTAATGTAATAATTACCCTTAAGAGAGGTATACCCTATCATAAAATAACTAAAGAAGATTCCACCACCTATATTCATGTGTGAAGAATCTGAATATGAAGCTGATTCATGGCTTGCAAAGATACATAAATATTTAGATCTACATAACATATCCTCCAATGTAAAGGCAAGAGTGGAAGTTTATTAGCTAAATAGGCTTGTTTCCCTATGGTGGAACCACCTTTTTGATCTAGAAGGGTATTGGCCTATGACCTTTACCTAGTCCACTTTTAAAAGTCAATTTTGGAAGATATATCTAAATGCAAATTATAAAGAGTAGAAAATAACAAATTTTCAACTACTCAAATAGGAAAATATGTATATTATAGAGTAAAAAATAAATTCTTAAACCTATTACATGATGTTAAGTATATGCATGATGAATAAACAAAAGTAACAAAATTTAAACTAGGGATGAAAGAATTATTGATGCATAATGTCAATATGACCAACCCCAAGATACTAGTTACCGCCATGAATCTGCTCACATGGAAGAAGAAAAAGAAAAGTCTCAAAAAAAAGCAAGATAAACAATAAAATTAAGCAAGAACTAAACTAGAAACAAAAATATGTCTCCTAAACCAAAAAAAATTAAGAGATTAGATCCGAATCACATATTTCAAGGGAAAAATAAAGGTTACAACTAGTTTTTGGGGTAGAACAAGAATTCTAAGCCTCTAAAAACTATTAAAATAGGGTCTTCTAGGAAAAACCAAGACTAAAATAGCTAATGTGGGCAAGCTATAGGGTATAATACTATTCCTATAGACCCATAAAGTATAATAATGTGTTGGGAGTGTGATGATAATCACTACCACAAAGACTACATCAAATTGAAATCTGAATAGCCAACAAAACATCAAGTTTATGTATTAGTGGAAAATTACATAGATGATTTACAAGCTACCCTCATATAGGTAAGAGGTACTATATTTGGACATCCTATGACTATTTTAATTAATTTTCATGAAATAGATTGATTTATTACACTTATTTTGGTAAATTGCTGCAATCAGAAGCCTATTCATTTAAGAGAAGGATGGGAAGTTGAGTTCAGTACTAGAAAAAGGGTGCCTATCCAAGAGTTCTTGAAGCATTAATCTTGGTATTTTTAAAACTAATTTATACTTGTGTTTTACCCACTTAGGGTCTTATAATGTTATATTAGGCATGGATTAATTGTAACAACAACATGCATCCCTTCATTATTCTGGGAAAAAAATGCAATGAACTAATGAGCATGGAAACCTCATGGAAATTCAAGGTGTTCAAGGGTACCAACCAATAAATTTACTTTCATCTCTACAATTGAAGAGACATATAAGAAATGGTTGAAAAATCTATATAGTATAGTTACATGAAATAATCCTTGAAAAGGAGAAAATATACCAAGATTCTCCTATCATAAAAGAAATTAAGGATTTTTACCCTAAAAATATGCCTAGTTTAGCCCTTAAATGAGACTTTTAATTATCCATTGAACTTATTCTAAGGGCTGCCCCTGCATCAAAATCTCCTTATAAGATGAACATGGTAGAGATTTCTAAGAGCTTAAGGTTCAATTTTAAGAAAATTTGGACAATAGAAGTATCAGACCTAGTGTGTCACACTAGGGTGCTCTAGTAGTCTTCATAAGGAATAAATATGGCACCTTAAGGTTGTGTAATTACTATAGAATGGTCAAAAGGTGATGATCAAAATTTGGTAGCCACTACCCTAGGTTGATGATTTATTTGATCAAATTAAATTTGCATTAGTGTTTTTATAAATTGATCTAAGATCCATCTATCACCAGTTTAGAATCAAAGAGGAAGACATTCACAAAACAACCTTCCAAACTAGACATGGCCATTATGAGTTCATTATTCTACCTTTTGTCCTAACAAACACACCATCTACATTTATGAATTTAATAAACATGTTTAGATATTTCTTGGACACTTCTTTTTTAAATATTTTTTGACGACATCCTTGTCTACTCTAAGAATGTATATGAGCATGATCAACACTTAAGATTGGTTCTTCAAAGACTAAGACAATAAAAACTACATGGAAAGCTATCTAAATATGCCTTCTATCAAAATAAAATTCACTATATAAGACACATAATTTCTAAGAAAGGTATTATAGTAGACCTAGCCAAAATACAAACCATCCAAGAGTGGCTTACTCCTTCTAATGTACATAAAGTACATAGTTTTATGAGCTTGGTAGGGTATTATCAATGGTTTTTTAAAATTTATACTACATAGCCAACCCTAATACAACCTTGTAGTGAAAAGGTAATAAATTTGTGTGGACTTCTCAGTTTGAAGAAGCCTTCAATAAGCTTAAGGATCTATTGACCACAACACATATTTTGATCATACCTAACCCCAATGGAAAATATGAAGTGTGGGATGATGCCTCTAAAGAAGGATTTGTTGGAATAATAACCCAATATGGGAAGGTAATGACCTATGAGTCTTGTAAGCTAGTGGATGAAAAGAACTACCCAAAAAATGACTTGGAGCTTATTACCATAGTGCACACACTAAAATAGTGGAAACATTTCCTGCTAAGAAAACCCTTTAAGGTGAAATTTGATCACTACAGTTTAGAACACATCTTTTTGTAATATTATTTGAATTCCCACTAATGTAAGTTGATGGAATTTATTAATAACTTTAACATGGACATATTTTATGTGAATGCCAAGGAAAATCAAGTGGTTTATGTGCTCAAGAGATGTATCTACCTTGATATCCTATAAGTACTACAAGAAAATTTTAAAAACACTGTATTAAAATAACATGAGGATAAATATTGCAAATAATTAAGTAGAGAACTAGTTGTTGAGCCTCTAACTAAGGCATTTAATGATTTTTTTGTTAAATCATATGGCCTTATAAGGTATAAGGGTAGAATTTTTGTACCTAAAATAGGTAATTTACATAATGTTTTAGATTAAGGTAAAAACAGGTTTTGAAGGGGCCCCAAAACCCTTTACATCAGATAGATAAAAACCTTAAGCACACCCAGGACACAATATAACCTGGAACCTACAAAAGCAATACCTGATTAACCAGTAATCAGATAACAATAGACAAGAGCAAAACAAACAATAACTAATAGTTATTATTTTTTTTACAAGACCGAAGTCTCATATCTAGAGGAGGGACCAGAGGCTTAGATTTTTTCCTCTTAACAGTAGTCTAGCCATCCTCTACCTTTGCTGCCTCAGCAACCCAATCCTCAGAAGGCCAAGAATCATGAAGCCCAGGGGGTGACAAAACCTCAGCCAACACCTTAGTAGAGCCAACCAACAACTGACTCCTAGGAGAATCCTTCAGAACAGGTGGAGGAACCACCACCTCCTCGAAAATTGGTTCAGGAAGATTACATAATCCAATCTCCATCGAACCTTCAACAGGAACAGTCTCCCAATGAGACTCCTGATCTGTCAAAGTAGATAAGATACTCTTTTCATTCTCAGAATCAGAATCAGTCGAAGCTTCCTCGGGTTGTTCTGCAATATAGTGATCATGATCAGCTTCAGCCCACCAAGAAGGAGATCTTCTGGGTCTAGATTTCCTTGCAGTGCACCGGGCAGCAACATGCCCCGTCAGGTGACACTTTCTACATCGAAAAGATAGTCCTTCAAAATCTAACATTTGCGTCCAAGATCCCCTAGGGGAATCCAGACAAATCACCTCAGGAAGGCCCTTAGAAACATCCACCTCAACCATAAGGCGAGCACAGGTCGATCTGAAATACCTCTTGGTTTCTGCATCCATAAATAAAAATTCCCCTATAGCATTTCCAATGGTTTTAA
The DNA here is from genome assembly GCA_037957365.1 of Torreya grandis. Lineage (NCBI taxonomy): Eukaryota > Viridiplantae > Streptophyta > Pinopsida > Cupressales > Taxaceae > Torreya > Torreya grandis. The sequence continues at coordinate 228,591 of JARHVA010008061.1, forward strand.
ACACCGATTCATGCCATAGATGTAATGGTAAATTAGGGAGCCGAACCCAGACAGGGATCTTGTTGAAAGTTTCCATAATAGGATTGAAATCCATATGCCACCGTATGGCGAAGAGAGGGTATTTACCCTGCCAGAAGAAATTTCTGTTGGAAAGAATTGTCTTCCTTTCCTCAGCAATGTGAAATGAATCTATAAAAAAACCTTTAACACAAGGATAAATTTCAACATTTCCATCAATTAGTGGCAGCCATGTCTGGGATATCCAGCCATGTAAATTGGCATGAGATGGCCAGAAGCCACGAAATCTACAAATAGCTGCAGACTTTGAAAAGTACTCTGCCTGATCAAAGATTTCTTTAACAGTATCAGGATCAAGATTAACCCTGATAGGTTTTAAAGCACTTACAGGTGATTCGCTTAGTCTCCCAGCAGAAGCTTGGCATTTCACATCATGAATTTCAGCTTCAAAAGCAGCCACGTCCGCATAAGTCCTTCCCTTAGACCCAGGGACAGACCCAAAAATAGGGGCACCATTTTTTGAATCCGTTATTGGAGAAGAACCCCCTTCCATGACTAGGATCCTATCCCCATTCACTGGTGGAGATTCAGCCACACCAGCTGCCAGATCTTCCGCAGCCTGGACCAAGCTGGACGTTCGCGCACGTGCCTGAGTTCCCGCTGCTTTCAAAATCTCCATGCGCGCACAGGGAGCAGGGGGCATGCGCGTGTTGGGAGCATAATTTACATAGTTTTATGTTGAATAAATTGCATACATTACCAAATTTGACTCATCCTAGTGACACAAAGATGACTCATGAGTTAAAGAGACACTATTTTAGTTGGGATAAAGCTAGATGTTGTCTATCTAAAATGTCAGTGTGTGAAGGATTAACACTTCTACTTAGGAGGCTTGTTGTACCTACATGACATACCTAAAGATAAATGGATAGTGATTTCACTAGATTTTATTTTTGGGATGCCTAAATACCATATTTGACATGACACCATTTTAGTGGTAATTGACAAAGAAACCAAAGTTATCCACTTCATAGCTGGTAACCCAATGAATGACTCTTCCAAGTTTATAGAATGGTACATTAAATAAATGGTATGAATACATGGCATACCATAATTAGATATTTTAGATCAAGACAATGTATTCACTTCAAGGTTTTGATGAACTTTGATTATGGTGTTTAGTACTTGACTAAATTTTAGATCTTCATATCACTTGAAAATGGATGGTCAGATTGAGTGGATAAATCAAATAGTTGAGGATATGTTGTGTATGTATATCATAGACTAGAATTCCAAGTGGGAGGACTACCTCTATTTGGTTGAGTTTACCTACAACAACTCATACCATTTAATACTTAAAATGTTCATTTTTGAAGCCTTATATGGGAAAAAATCCCAAAACCCACCTGGTTAGGATGGTTTGGAAACCCAAGATTATTATTGGGCCTAAAATTATGCAAGAATATAATGATCAAATGACCTTAATACACCAAAATTTAAAGGTTATTATTGATTGGCAAAAGAGCTATACAAATCAAAAGAGAATGCCACATGAATTTATTGTTGGTGAAAAGGTTTTTATATGTACAAGACTAAAGAAAAGTTTGATTAAGTTTGGGAAAACCTCAAATTTAGATCCATGTTTTGTCAGACCATTCAAAATTATGTATAAGATCAATCTTGTTACCTATCAGCTAAATTTACCACCTTCTCTATCAAATATTCATAATGCATTTCACATTGCATTGTTAATAACATATGTACCTTATCTATCTCATGTGTTATATTGGAAAAATATATAGGTTTTGAAAGAGAAAAAGATACATTTAGAACTAGTGACAATCTGAGGACATCACAACATTAGATTGATAAATAAATAAATTTAATAAGTCATGGTACAATGGGAACCACTGAGTAAAAAAAATGCAACATGGGAAAACACAAAACTGTTTAAACAAGACTATGAATAGTTTTTTTAATTTATCATCGAGATGACTCATTTTTAAGTGGAGAAGGATGTCATAACCTATTATTTTGACCATTTATATTAAAAATTATTAGATGTTGTTAGTAGAATGTGAATACTAGTTATCTGAATTTAAATTACATTTGATACTTTCATATAGTTATTGAATTGAAGTTATGATGTAATAGTACACTATGATTTTGCTTATTTATGATGTCATTAGTATAATTTTATATTGAGATGTTTATTATTATATATATGTAGAGTAGATGATGTTGGTATCATGTTTTATGGCTATAGGGATCATAGGTACATGAGCTAGGTTCATGGTGGACTTTGATGGTTAGGGAAATAAAGGTGGGGAAAGTGAGCAATTGGGTAAAAAAATGGTAACAAGCCATTTAATCACCTTGAACAATTGTAACTTTGTTTAAAGTATTTATTTTCCATCTTAACTTGTTGATTGAGCTAGTTTAGATATTATTGTTTTTATTCCTTTAGATTTTAATCATGCTCATGTATAAATTTTATTATCTTGTTTATTTTCATCCAATGTTATATTAATCATTTTAGTGATTATGCTTGCCTTGTTCATTTTAGTTGTCAACTTTTATAGTTCTAGCTACTAAGGGGATCAACTATTTTAATATCATGTTCAAGATTGTTAACATGTTTATTTACCATGGGTCACGTTGTGTTTAATTGCTATATCCTTGGTCTAAAATGACTTAAATTTTCTCCAAGGTCATGTTAGCTATCCAAATATCACCCAATAAAGTTCAGATTTTTTCAAGTCCACCATGTACCTTGACTAACATGAGAATGATCTAAGGCTGTGGGATGCCTATAACTAGATAAGACCTCTAGGGGTTTTTAATGAGGCTAGTTCCTTAGATATAATAGTTTGGATCTCTCTTTATAAGACCTAAAACTAGTTGGGGTGAAAAGAGTTAAGAGATTGCATAAAAATAAAACATATTCTAATATGTGGTGATGCACCATGAATTTGTCATATCCACTCTTAAGCTTAGACTCATTAACACACTAGTGGACTATGAAATAAGTTAATGAAATTATTGATATATTTATATGTAATAGTATTTCATATACATCTTAGTTTGATACACTCAGGATAGGAAGCAATGAAAACAAGGTCTGGTTGAAGACACTTACATTTGGCAGTCCACTATAACCTTGAGAGATCAATGCTAAGACACATTATATGACCTATAAAGAAATTTGATAACATTTAGGTTTAGCTTGGACCTATAAAGGGAAACTAAAAAACACCTTTGCATATAAAATAAACACAAAAAACTAAATACAAATTAGAAAATAACTACAAAAATGCTCTATTCACTACTCCAAGAGGTGCATAATATAATTCTAGTAAAGTCAAGTCATAACAGCCTGAGGGGTCCTTAATAATAGATAAAAGGCCATATTTATATAAGAAAGGGAAGCAAGAGAGAGGGATTTTGGAACTAAAAAAGGGAATCAAAATGGGCATAAATCTCTTTGAAATCAGTTATAACTACCTCTACATTTATACCCATTTTAGCTCCCTAATTGATCCAAGTCACTTCAATCCATTATATAGTTACACTATTCCTTTATTGATGATATTTTATGGTTTCAATGATGTGATCAAGATTTATTGACATAAGTTCTAACATCAATGCAGCTACAATAATTAGATCAATTTGTTAGGGTTTTGTCATGGTGCAAACTTGCTCTTTACTAGTTTGTCATGTCATACAAGAGTGGAGAGAAATGTTACTTTCATGCAGATGGTGTTGGCAATGAATTCATTAAAGTTTGTGTGTCTACCTTATTGGAATATTTAAATATGTTGGATCTATGTCCAAACTAGACCATACTTGAACTCGGCTCGATGCTTTTTATTTACCTTACCCTGTCAAAAATTATTTTATCAACCTTCATCTAAATCACCTAGGCTCACCTTCATTTAAATAGCCTTGGAAAAGTAATTCAAATCACTAATGTCTTGACTCATCTTACTCTATTGATCTACTTGATTTGAATGAATTTGATCCATAGATCCTCTACTAAGATTCACATGCTTATGCCACTTGTTAATCATGCATTGATCTTAATATCCTATTGTTATTCTACTGTTTTATGTACTTATTCCATGTGGTGGCCTCTCGAGATATTTTATCTCTTGACTCATCTCACACTATTAGATATAGATATGTGAAACAAACAAGCCTTTGTTCTATCTGTACCCACTCCCCTATCAAACAAGAATACACTATTGGATCTCAACTTGATGAACCTACACTATAGGATATTTTTATTTCAATTATGATGGCTACATTATGGGGCTTAAATTGGACATCTATGTACCTGTCAATTGATGTCTAAAGGAACATCAATGATGTACGTGTGATCATTAATATTTGGACTCTAATGGATGATTTCTAAACTTTATTTTGATGTTTATGTACCTATTACCACCCTGCTAGATCAACATTGCCAAAATAATTTGGTCTTTAGGGAAATTGTTGTAGAATAATTTCCCTAGAATAACTTGTTTTCTTGGAACTTTTGCATTGGGACATTGTTGTGATCTTTGTGAAAAGACATTTCCTCTAAAATAATTTGGTCTTTGGGACTTTTGTCTTAGACAAAATGTCTAAAAGAATTAACTTATGATGTAGATAAAATGTTTGAGAGAATTATGTCCTTAGCTTTTTTCATGGGTGTTTTGATATTGGATAATTTCCCTAAATGAATTTTGCCTTGTACTTTTGTTTTAGGAACTATGTCTTTGGTAATTTTTTAAAGGACACTTTGCTAAAAAAAGGACCCTTCATGATTTTTATATTGGGACACTTTGTTGAAGAATCAACCTTCGAGAAAATTGTTCTAACAATCTTCTTGAAAGAAATGACCTTTAGGATTTTACTATGGATAAAATATCCATAATAATTTATGTCTTCAAGCCTTTTATTTCAGATAAAATGTCCAAAATAATTCCCAACTCTTAGCCAAAAAACTTGAAATAATTCCCCAAAAGAATGAACATTTAGTCAAATAGAGGTTTGAAAGAAATAAACTTAGCCAAATGGGAGCCCAAAGCAATGTGATAAGGACTTAGCCAAAAACAAGGATTTTTCACTTAGCCTTTTTGGCCTATAGGTTCTTCTAGACTTTTTCATGGACTTTGAATTCTCAAAATGAATTTCCAATGCTTGTACAACTTGTCCTTGACCTTTAAACTACTCAGACACCATGAAACCTGCTTAGGAAATCTTCATCCCTAATAGATTGATCTGATTATTGTAGTTGTATTGATGCCAAAACTTATCTAGAAATAGCTTGATCACACCACTGTAACCATAAAGAAGCTTCAATGAAGGAATAGTGTAATTGTGCAATGGATTGAAGCGACATGGATCAATCATAGAGATGGAATGGGAATAAATGTAGAGGTAGTTATAACTATGAATTAGGAATTTGACTAAGAAGAGGAGATTAGTATGGTTTTAGTGAATGAAACCAAATCAAAAACACACTATGCTAACATCTCCATGCCTAGTTACTAGGGTGAGATTGGTAACAAAAACAAATGACAAATATAACTAAAAAGTAAGGAAAAACACAAGAATTCCTTCACCTTCCTTTGATGCTCCAAATGCTTTTATAGTAGTGGCTTGCTCAGCTTGTGCTCATGAATTATTCATCAAAGGAGGCTTGGATACCTCCATCTCTCCTTTGCACCTTATGGCTTTGGCTTGGCTTGACTTGGAATCAATTTGGCACGGTAACACTAATTGAAATGGATTTTGGAATCATTTTTACATTACAACTTTGCATTATCAAGACTTTTGAAGATATTTGAGCATAATAAATTTGCACCAAAATAACTTAAAAAAGATGTTCATGGCCTCTCTATTTATAGATTTTTGAGAATGTCTAAAATCAACCTGAACCGTCCATCCTAAGATTAAGATGTGTGGTTGAGGATTAATTCAATTTTTTTAATTAAGTTTATAATTATCCTCAGCATAAAATTGGAATAAGGGGCTATTAAGAGGCATGGAGCGCATCATAGAATGCATTAATGAGGCATGGAGAGCATATATCCTAATATTTGTGGCATTTATGGCCTAGAGATGTCTTCGTAAGAAATGAGGTCACTTGATGATGCAGATATTCAATATTCACTTTTAAAAATAAGTATTCAAAAAGTTTCCATGGAATTATTAATTAGGCCTTGATTTGGATTAAATAGCTCTTAAGCATGCTTAAGCACTTTGTGCACAAATTACTCAAATTGATCATAATGCCTTGTTATTGGTCCAAAATTTAACTGAATTAGAATTGGAAGGTGATGTTAGATGTGTTGGATTCATTATCCCATTTAGGATGTTATTAAAAACAAATAAAAAAGTAATGAATCTTGAGCAAAATATTTGATAGGAAAGAGCAATTCAAAGCACCTAGGTGCAAAATTGGCATTGACTTGGAAAGATCTTATCAAAGTTAGCTAGCCCATAAATTGCATTACCCCATTTAGTGAGACACTAGCCAAAATTAGCACTTGAATATGTTAATTTCAACTCATTTAATGCATTTTAGTGTTTTTAAGCAAAATTATGTATTTTGGGTGGAAATTGGCCAAAATCCTGATTGGAGGTTATTGGTGGCCAATTTTAGGTGTCTATAGTTTGACCCTATTTGGGAAAATGTTACAAACTATAAGCAAAACAATGTCTTCTCAAATAATGATAAAATTCCATGTATCCCAAAAATAAGATGATGGTTTAAGAACAAAGATCCAAATGATTTTGGGAAGCCTATGATGATGCCCCCTCGAGGGAGTGGTCATCACATTTGTTGATGGATGGTCCCTTGAAAAGAAACAAGAATAAAGGTGGAATTAATCCATGGTTGATATTAATACAAATGAGAAAATGCCTACATGTATTGATGTAAAAAGGATACTAATTTACCCAAAGGTGGTTATGATCAAGATTAAAATTCAAAATAATGAATTTCCCATAGGTAGTTATAATCGTTAAGAGGAACTAGATTGGCTAACGATGATTGTACCCTAGTTAGGGTTGATTAACAAGCATAACTCAAGGATATAACCTGAAATATAGATTAAAAATGAGTGGGTAAAAATTTATGAAATAGATTACTATAAGAATAAGATTTATCAGTGTGAATGATTCAGTTGTACCTATCAAAGAGGAGATGCTCATCCTGATTAACAATGATACAACTAGAATGGCCAATGGGTTAATTTGATCAAGGGTGGGATGAAAGGATTTTCCAAGGTGCCAAGGAGAAAATTCTATGGCTCTATTTATTATAGGCATTATTTAAGCTAATTTTTGTTGTAGCATGTGATGGTAGGCTTCATGATAGAACACCATGAAGACTTAGTTAAAATATTCATAAGGACTGACTCTCGATCCAATAAACACTTGAAAATAATACACCACTGATAAAAACCATGATGATAATGTTAATGGATGAATATGGATTGACTCAAGAATAATGTTCTCAAGGAATCACCCAATGAACACATATAGACTAAGTCAAGGCAATAGTGTTGGAAGCAAGCAAACAAGCACGCAAGCAAACAAACTAAAAAGAAAAATAAACAAACAAACCAATAGAAAAAAACAAACAAACAACCTAAAATTAAAAAAAATCAAGAGAAAGATTGAAAATAAAAGAAAAAGAAAACATCCTAATAATGACAATACCTGAGTAAGGTGGATTGAGGATAACTAACTAGGCTTAGATAAGACAAATATTTTTGTATTTTTAAAATATTTGAATGTTTTTAGAATTTTGAGGGTATCTTAACTTGTTAGAGAATGACAAGATACCTGCTCATAAAATGGTGAGAGCATATGGAAAGGGGGACTGAGGTGACCTCAACATGAATTAAGCATGACCTACATAGTCCCAAAATGACCTCAAGTCACACTAATTCCATCCACACAAAAGGTGAGGAAAAACTAACTAGGTCCCAACAATTCCTCAAAACTGGCAAATGATCAGTCAAATGAAAATAGTATGGCAAGGTGATATGATAATGCATGATAAATAAATGTTACCCTAGTTTTCCCATATTAAATTATAACTAGGATACAATGGCATAGGTCAATGATACTAATTTTCCCATAGGTAGTTATAATTAGTAGCAAGACTGGTGAAACATTGATTTGCCCATAAGCGGTTATAATTAGGCTCACATAAATAAGATTGATAGGATGAAATATATCTTTGCAGATCAACTATCACACTACTTTCATAGACTATCATTATAAATATGGATTGGATTGACTATTGAAACTTGATCATAGTCCCTTCACAAAAGGCATGAGAAGAAACAAAGTACCAAGATCAAAACAAGATTGGGTAGGATGAGTAAAAAAATAGGCTTTGGTATAGATAGGAATGGAATGATAGGATGTATAAAATGGTAAGAGAGTTTTCCCCCAAGTGATGGGGTGAATGGCCAAAATCTACAATAATGGCAAATGGATATGTAATAATGGCAATGGCATGGGAATGTGAATTGGTATGGTACATGTGTTTATCTTGGGTATGGTTTTTGACTCTATTATTCTTATTGATGGGGAGATGCACATCTTAATCAATAAATGATACAAATAGAATACTTGATCATGTTAATTGGTAGTGCACACCTCATCTAAATAACTACTCCATCAAGAACTAGCTATAGATTTGGTTGTTAAGAATTATTTTGTGATCTTTGTTGGTCAAACATCAAGATAAGTTATCTTTGTAGGTTCTATAAAGGAAAGTGAGACAATGGATGGTAAATAGGTAAAAATAATGGATGGTAGGCTTTATTTTGAAATGGAATGGTTGATGATAATGGAATGTGGAACGGTGGGGAAATAAATGAAGATCAAGACTTTTAGTCACATGTAATGTTGTTGATTCTAGATTTGACATAATTTTGGTTGTGGTAGGGCCAAAGACTTATTCTCTCAATAGGACCACCAATTTTTTTTGTTGTTTTATCTTGAGAGTAGCTACCATCTGATTAGGTTGTAGATAGGAAGCTATTTTTATTTCATATTTGATTTTATCTCCATCAAGAAGTGAAGAACTTTTGTACTCAACTATTGGTTCCTCAAAGAGGATTTCACCAATGAAGCTATCTTGATTATGTTGTAGCACCTTCGAGAAGGTTTCACTAAGTAATGTTGAATTCTGACTTTGATTGTCTTCTATCACTTTCAAAAAAGTTTCACTAGAAGATGCTGAGTTTTGAATTTGATTATCCCCTAGTGCCTCCAAAAAATCTTCACTAAGAGAGTGTTCAATTATATGAATGTGGTATTGGCCTCCTTAGTCTTCTTCAACTGCTATTTCACCATGGATGTATTCCAATAAAGTGTGATTTTGTCAATCCCAATCAACACTTGTGGGAGATGGAATTTCAATGATATGGTTATTTTGGTTGATGGTAATGGCTTGTGGAATGGGGAAAGGCCATACTATCCTCATATAAGATACTAGGATGACTCATGTCAAAGCTAAAGTACTCATCCTCAAAAACTATACAAGTATCATAAATGTATTCAAATTAATCTGTGAGGCATGCATAACCAATGTTGTAACAACCATGAATATATTATTATTTTGAATCTAATTCTAACTCAAGGGACTCTAAATCTGATTTTGAGACTGATGTTGATTCATATTTTGATGGTAAATGTGATGTCAATTCAATAATAGAACTTGACTCTAACTCTGATTCTTCACCTAACTGGTACTTTTTTATAATGATGTCTTGTTGAATATTTGGTTTTGGACAAGTAATGGCATGTGATGGCATAATGAGATCCATAAAAATTAGTTTATTAGAGTGAGATTGCTCTAGGATGGGAAAAAGGTCAAGAGACAACTCCTCAAAGACTGGCTTGTCAATAGAAGGCTCTTGAAAAATAGGCACATAGTTGAGGTAATTATTTTCCCAAAGGAAATTATAATCATTAAGAAGTGACTCAACAAAGACTATCTTATCTATGTGAGACTCCTTGATAATTGGTATAGGGTCGATAGGTGATTCATCATAGGTTGACTTATCACAAATGGTTGATTCAACAAAAACATCTTAGATTGGTTGGTTCTCTTGGCTTTGGTTTCTAATGAGCTGAAAAATACTAGTTTTGAAAATGGATTTATCTTTGAATGATTGGATCGGTTGAGGTTTTGTTAGGATTGGTACTAGATGAGGAATGACTTGTGGTTGGATAATGTTAGGGCCTTAAGGAGTATAATTGATCACATGATCTAAAAGAAAAAGTCCCGAGATGGTAATGATAGGGTAGTGTGGATCATTATTACTCACACAAGCTAAAGGATAAAGTCCTAGGATGGTAACGATAGGGTAAACTGGAGCATTATTGCTTGCACAAGCCAAAGGACTAGGTCTTGGTATAGAAATGGTTTAGCATTGTAGAACCTGATTGCTCGCATAAACCAAAAGATGAGGTCTTGGTATGGGAATGGTGTGACATTGTAGTCTTGGAATAAAAATGGTATGATGTGGTGGAGCTTAATTACTTGCACAATCCAAAGCATCCAAATCTTCCTCATAAAACATATCATCCTAGTTATGAGTTGGCTCATAAGTTGGTTCTTGACTATGTTCCATGTACTAATTATTACAAAGAGGGTATTGATCCGTATCCCAAACAACATTATCTATATTTGGATCTTCAAAGTCTTCCCCACAAGCCTCTTCATACCAATCCAAGTCTCGATTTGGATTTTTTGTATTTTGACTATGTTCCCCATATGGTTATTATAGGGAGAATAATAAAACTCTTTAGAAAATCTTTCTCTATAGGGGTTATTAGTGGGATTTTGTGTGGCCATTCTATCATAAGTTGGATTGTATGTGATTTCACCATAAGTGTAGTGAGACATATTCATATAAATGATGAAATATTTGAAACAAATAGTCTTAGAGTTCTAAAAACTCTAAAAAACTATGTCCACAGGACAAATTGTTCAAGCTTAGTCTAACTTGGTCGAAGGGGTGGAGCTATATCTCTAAAATGGTTTGAAAGTGGAGCTGTATCTCCAAAATGGTTTGTGATAAGACTTTATATAAAATAGTCTAATATCAAATGTCTAATGTCAAATTTCATACACATAAAAGGTCAAGCATCTGAAGAAAAACTGGCATGTCAAAGTTCTAGGTCAAAGTGATCCAAACAAGGTCTAAACTAGGAAAGAGAAGAGTTGAGTGACTAGGTCTTTTATCCAAACATGGAGTCAAAATCTAAGCTCAAACAAATAGGCATACACTACGACTTTTGGATAAATAGTGTCAAAAGATAGACTTGAAATAATGGTATCATGTGATTTGATTTAATCTAACAAGTTTGGAAACAACTTTGACATAAACTTGACACATAGAATCAAATATAAACATAATTAGTTGGCATAAGGCATAAGACAAAAGGATCTTTAAATAAAGATAGTTTTTTCTCAAATAAAGGTACAAACAATGATAAGGATAGGTATTAAACAAATAAACCATCAATAGTTTTCAAAATTAGGTAACTGATTAACCGAAGTTATGCAACCCAAAAGAGAAAGATTGGTGTATCAACTCCATGAATTAAGGCCTAAACAAAAATCAATCAATGTTTGAATCCAAACTTGACAAGGATAATTGAAAACTCAATATTTATAAACTAATATTTGACCAAAAAAGCTAGACAAGATCGGATAGCATGACGGCACAAGATAAAGGTCCAAATGGTACACATGACATGGTTTGAAACAAATAGTTTTTGATACAAGGTAAACTAGTTTTAAAATAAGTTGAGCAGCCTAATAGCATAAACATACTCAAATGATATGATCTATGTTATGTTTCAAAGACTCAAAAGGATAAAAACATTTTGACATGAGTTGGGTAGCATAACACTACCTTATGCAACTCAAATGACACACACACAAACAAGTTTAGAAAAATTTCAAGGCACAAGTATGGTGTAAAATGGTCAGCATAATACCTCTTTAGACAAAAGAGTGACATATAGACAAATTGGTTTTGACATGGACTATATACAAATAAACAATTTTTAGTCTCAAAACATACCAAATAAGATAAATGACCAAAATACACTAAGTATAATCTTCCAAATCCTAGCAAGGGTATGGCAATGTGGGGTTGACTAAACTAGAAAGATTTTTAATGTTTCTAGGGGAATAAATTAGAAAATGACTTTCACATCAAACAATGTAAAAAATAATAATATATTTTGTTTTCATATCACTTAGATTGTTGCCAAAAGGTCTAGTCCTTTTTCAACCACTACATCTTATTGTTCACTCAATATAGTGTGATGTCCAAAGTGCCACTACATCCTGTGTGCAAGTCCTATTAGGATCCAAATGAAGTCACTATTAGGAGGTGAAACCCTGGGTCAAAGATTCCCTAAAGAACTCATGGGAGGTGATTAATTCCCCCTCATAAGCTAATTTTGCATAGAAATAAAGAAATCATGAAAGTAGAAAGATTTTAGGGTCATTTTCAAGGTCACCCAAACTTTGATGAGTTTTTAGGGAGTGCTTTAGATGAATTTATTTCTCAGTCTTGGACTAGGCTAATTTTAATAGGAATGGTACTTTTGATTCCAAGGGTTATCTAAAGGAGACAAATAGAAGAGCATACATGCAACATCCCTCTTTTTTCCAAACAAAAATTTAATTTAAACAACTAAGTGAATACAAAAAGTTTGAAAAGGTGAGTTTATTTTAAAGCCCAAATGGAAAATGATGTGGTGTTCATTTGACCCCTTGGTCTTAGTTGTAAACTTTGAAAACATTCACCATAAACATCTAAATTTTTTTTTAAACACCAAAACAAAGTCCCTAATTGATTTTTAAGAATGCAAAAGGTGATCTAAACATGTTTATAGAAAATGTCAAGCCTGGTCCTACAACAAAAATGCTAGCATGTCCTTTAGCCTTGAAGCTCTTTTAGGTTTGAAATAATGAACTTTAAAAAAAGAGCTCTCGAGTTTGTGTTTTAAGAGAAACATAGTGATGGACATTGGTTATATAACTGATGATGGTTACATTTGTTAACTGATGATGGTTATCTAATTGACATCGATTATACTAATGTGACTGATGACATCTATCTAACCAATGTCATTTTTACTAATTGACATCAGTTACTATGTAAACCCATGGAAAAAAAATGTCAAAACAAAGTTAGAAAATCAATTTACAATAGTTTTAATGATCTAAATAATGATTTTAAAGATGCAAAATGATCTTCTTCATGTGTGGGATGCATCTGGTCCCATTAGGTTTGCCATTATGTGAACTAAGAATTTGAATAAGAAGAGGAAATTAGTATGGTGTTAGTGAATGAAACCAAACAAAAAACACACTAAGCTAACATCTTCACGCCTAGTTACTAAGGTGAGCTTGGTAACAAAAATAAATGACAAACACAACTAAAAGGTAAGGAAAAACACAAGAATTCCTTCACCTTCCTTGGATGCTCCAAATTCCATTGGAGTAGTGGCTTGCTTGGCTTGTGCTCATGAATTCTTCATCAAAGGAGGTTTGGCTACCACCATCTCTCCTTGGCACCTTGTGGCTTTGTTTTGGCTTGGCTTGGAATCAATTTGGCATGGTAACACTAATTGCAATAGATTTTGGAATCATTTGTGCATTATAAATAATTTTGAAGATATTTGAGCATAATAACTTTGTACCAAAATATCTTAGAAAAGATGTTCATGGCCTCTCTATTTATAGATTTTTGAGAATGTCTAGAATCAACTTGAGCCATCCATCCTGAGATTGAGATGTGTGATTGAGGATTAATTCAATTTTAGAATTATTTTCATAATTATCCTCATCATGACATTGGAAGAAGGGGAAATTAAGAGGCATGGAGGGCATCATAGAAGGCATTGATGAGGCATGGAGGGCATGAATCTTGATATTTGTGGCATTTATGGCCTATTGGTGTCTTCCCAAGAAATGAGGTCACCTAATGATGTAGCTATTAAATATTCATTTCTAAAAATAATTATTAAACAAGTTTCCATGGAATTCTTAATTAGGCCTTGATTTTGATTAATTAGCTCTTAAGCATGCTTAAGAATTTTGTGTACAAATTGCTTAAACTAATCACAATGCCTTGTTATTGGTCCAAAATTTGACTAGAATTGGAAGGTGATGTCAGATGTGTTGGATTCATTATCCCATTTAGGATGTTACTGAAAAAATAACAAAGGCATGCACCTTGTACCAAATATTTGATAGGATAGAGCAATTTAGAGCACTTAGGTACAAAATTAGCATTTTGACTTGGAATGATCTGATCAAAGTTAGCTAGCCCATTAATTACATTACCCCATTTAGTGATACCCTAGTCAAAATTGGCACTTGAATATGTCAATTTTAACTCATTTAATTAATTTTAGTGTTTTTAGACCAAATTATGAATTTTAGGTGGAAATTGGCCAAAAGCCTAATTAGAGGTTAATTGTGGCCAGTTTTAGGTGTCTATAATAACTGCATTTCTAAGAGGGTTATGCCCATTTTGATTCCCTTTTTAGCACCAAAATCCCTCTCTCTTTCTTCCCTTTCTTCTATAAATATGGCCTTTGAGCTATTATTGAGGATCCCTCATGCTAGTATGACTAGACTCTACTAGAATTATATTATGCACATCTTGGAGTAGTGAATAGAGCATTTTTGCAGTTATTTACTAATGTGTATTTAGTGTTTTGTGTTTGCTTGATATGCAATTTTTTTTTTTAGTTTCCTTTTGTAGGTATAAGCTAAACCTAAATGCTATCAAATTTATTTATAGGTCATATAATGTGTCTTAGCATTGATCTCTCAAGGGTATAGTGGACTGTCAAATGTCAGTGTCTTCAACTAGACCTTGTTTTCATTGCTTCCTAGCCTAAGTGTATCAAACTAACCTATATATGAAATATAATTACATAGAACTATAACAAGTAGTGTGTTAACTTATTTCATAGTCCACTAGTGTGTTAAGGAGTCCAAGATTAAGAGTGGATCTGGCAAATTCATGGTGCATCACCACGTATTAGAATATGTTTTATTTTTATACAATCTCTTAACTCTTTTCACCCCAACTAGTTTTAGGTCTTAGAAAGAGAGATCAAAACTATTATATCTAAGGAACTAGCCTCATTAGAAAAACCTTAGAGGTCTGATCTAGTTATAGGCATCCCACAACCTTAGATCATTCCCATGTTAGTCTAGGTATAGGTCAGACTTGAATAAATCTAACATCTATTGGGTGTTATTTGGATAGCTAACAGGTCCTTGGATATGATAGTTTTTTGCATCATGATATGACTTGGGACTTCCACATGATCTTTATTTGGTCCCTATGAGGGAATGATTAACCCTTCCCCATGTATTATGATTTTGTTTAAAAATAATTTTTATGCCATGATGGCCAAAGGGGTAGTGGACTTTATTGTCTTGTACTATAGTATTAAATAAAGTTGACCCTTAGATTATTAGGAACATGATGGAACTAAAGTTTATCTCTTCACCTAAAAAGGTTAATTTAGTAGCTTGCATGTAAAATAATTTAATTTTGGTGTATGTACTTGTGGAGAAAACCCTAGGATCAAATGGTGACCATGGGGAGTTATGGAGTCTCTAAAATCACCCTATGGGCCTTAATAGTAGGGAGAAATTTGAGCATAAGGAAGGAAGTAAAGAGGAGGTTGATCTATGAGAAGAAGAAGGTAGTTCTAAAAGGATTTCAAAGTTTGGAAAGAGAAATGAGGTCATAACTTCATCTTCTTTTGTAAGGGGCATAGTTATTGAAATTAAGTAATGCTTTAAAATTTATAGTTGGAATTTTGATTGCCATGGCTAATTAGAATCAATTTTATCCTATATAATTTTTTTATATATGAAAGTACTTATAGTTTAAAGAGGAAGTCATGGGACTTCCTGATGAACCTATAAGGTTTTCATTTTTTTTTTAAATCTTTCATATCTTTTGTATCTTGGTTTTAAAATGATTTAAAGTTGTTGGGTTTCATACCTAGCTATTTTGGGTGTTTTATATATACTTGTGCCTTGGGTTTTGAACTCTTTTTTAACTTCTAAATTTTCAAATGCATTTAAATGAAATCCTAGCTACTTTTTTCATCCTTCTAGTTGTGTTCATGTTTAATGATAATCTAGGTTTTGTTTCTTCTTCCATAATTTGACTTGGGTGGTGAACAGTTAAATCTTGATAGTCTTTAATTATTTTTATGCCAATTCATAATTATGGCCAAGTTATTTAATTTTTATTTATGCTTATTTTGAGGGATTAAATCTTGTTGGTCTTTATTTATTTATTTTATTATTTATGCTTATTTTTTAGATTTTTATAATGCCAAGATCAATGATATAAGGGAATCAATTTAATAATTTTCTCTCTCTTCCATTATGATTTTTTGAGATAAAATCATGGTTGTGCTTGTTCATTTTCAAGGTTTAAAAAAATAATGTTTGACCACCTTTGGTATTCTATTTTTATCATTATTATTTTTATGCCCAAAAGCTTGTTTCAGGTTTGTGTGATTGAGTGCAATCTTTAAATTTTGGCCATGGTGTGTATTTATCACTATTTGGGTATTATGTGTAACTAATTTAGTTATTATAGTGATGAATTGAATCTCATTGTTATCACATCCTCACCCTAAATCCTAAAATCCTAACTCCACCACCTAGATGATGGTTGGGGTAGTAAGGGCCACCGATTGGGGGGGGGGGGGGGGTCCATAAGATGGGTCGTGGCAATTTGTTTCATGTTTGGATCATCTTTTGGTGGATGATTAAGCTCCATTGAATTGAATGGTTTGCATGGTTCCCACTATTTCTTGGTTGAAATAAAATGATGTTCTCCATGTAGCATGTTTCACTAAATCATTCTCTCCATTATTTATTTCCTGTAGCACTTCTGACAATGCACAAATGATTCATATTTGGCAGACTTCATAAGATAGTGTAAAATGACATTGTAATGATGCTAGTTATGGATTATTTATTGATATACCTTAATTATTTTCTACTCATAATCATATTATTAAATAACTACAACCTATAGTGTTGTGTTGGTGTAAATAGTGTATTTGATAAATAATTATGTTAGTATATTAGATGTTGAACTAAAATGGTATGCTTATGAAGATTTCTCAGTTTGGTTTGTATTGCTATCATGATTGTTTATATTTAATTACATTACTTTAATAGTATTATAAAATATTAACTCTTAGAGAGTGATGAGTAAATTTGGACAATTATATTGAGAGCATGACATAATTGCATTTATAATCCTTATCCTATTATGTTAATTATAGAGTGTAAACATATCTTTAGTGGTAGTTATGATTGTGGTTAAATGGATATGTCAAATTTTGTTTATCCATGTAATGATGTAGATGAACTTAATATTCATTATGTTGGGTGCCTAAGTAGCCCTATTGAACACTATGTTTGTCTTGGGAAAATCACATTACTTTGAAAAATGACTAGTATGGTATAACCAAGTATAAAATCACTTGAGTTCAATTTTATTCTTAGAATATGAAGTGATGAAATTTTATATGCTTCTATAAATTAATTTTTGAGTTTTAAATTTCATTAATTTCATTATAATGACTTGAAGCTGACGACAATGACCATTGCAATAAGTTCTATTTGGTCATTAACCTATTCTTGAGCATAATGGTTAGTCATGATTATGATTTAATGTGTGGATTGACCCTAGAATGGGTAAGAGTGATCTTGCTTAGAAAAGAGACTATTTTTTCTTTTTAGTTTTAGATTTTTAAAATGTAGTTAGCTATAGTAAGTGGTGTGATGGTGTCAACCAGGTGCTAATACAATGTTGGTAAGTGACACTATGGTGTCAATATAACATATATATATTAAAAATATTTGGGCATGTTTTATTTACCATACTTTATTATTATTTTGCATAATAGTTGTAGACACCTAAATCTGGCCACCAATAACCTTCAATCAAGGTTCTTGACCAATTTCTATCTAAAATGCACAATTTGGCCTAAAAATGTTAAAACATGCTAAATGATGTGAAACTGACATATTAAAGTGCTGATTTTGGCTAGAGTATCATTAAATAGGGAAATGTAATTTATGGTCCAACTAACTTTAATCATATCATTTTAAGTCAAAATGCCAATTCTGCACCTAGGTACTCTAGATTGCTCTTTCCTATCAAAACTCTTACACGAGACACATGCCTTTGTTATTTGGTGTTGGTACAATCTTAAATGGGATAATGGATCCAATGCATCTAACATTGCCTTCCTATTCCAATTCAATCAAATTTTGGACCAATAACAAGGCATTCTGATCAATTTAAGTAATTTGTGCATAAAGTGCTTAATCATGCTTAGAGATAATTAATCCAAATAAGGGCCTAATTAAGAATTCCATGGAAACTTTTTGAATACTTATTTTTATAAATAAATGTTGAATATATACATCATCAAGTGACCTCATTTTTTGGGAAGACATCCCTCAGCCATAAATGCCATAAATATTAGGATTCATGCCCTCTATGCCTTATCAATGTCTTCCATGATGTCCTCCATGCTTCTTAATTGCTCCTCTATTCAAAATATTTATGAGCCTATTTATCAATTATAATTGTAAAATTTGATTAATCCTTAGCCACACATCTTAGTCTTGAGATAGATGTTTCAAGTTGATTCTGATCAATCTCAAAAATCTATAAATAGAGAGGCCATGAACATCATTTCTAAACTATTTTGGTGCAAAGTTATTGTGCTCAAATATATTCAAAAGTCTTGATAATTCAAATTTATAATGCACAAATGATTCCAAAAGCCATTTCAATTAGTGTTACCATGCCAAATTGATTCCAATCCAAGCCAAGCCAAAGCCACAAGGTGCCAAGGAGAGATGGAGGTAGCCAAGCTTCCATTGATGAGGACTTCATGAGCAAAAATGGAGCAATCCACTAAAACAAGCATTTTGGAGCATCCAAGGAAGGTAAAATAGAGTTTATTTTTCATTTTAGTTGTGTTTTTTATTCATGTTTGTTAACTAATCTCTCTCTAGTGTCTAGGGATACATATGTTATGCTAGTTAGTGTGTTTCTTTCATCTTATTTTTATTTTGAAATTAACACCATACTAACCATCCTCTCTTGAGCTAAATTACTAAATCACATTATGTCATGCCTAGTGGGACCAAATTCATCCCACATATGAAGAAGATAATTTTGTAGCTTTAAAATCTTCATTTGGATCATTAAAATTCTTGTAAATTGATTTTCTAACTTTGTTTTTCCATTTTCCTTTGTCACGGGTTTACATAGTAACTAACGTTACTTAGTAAAACCAATGTCAATTACATAGTTGTCATCAGTCACTATTAGTATAACCAATGTTGGTTATATAACCATCATCAATTTGCTAGTGTAACCGTCATCAATTATATAACCAATGTTGATCACTATGTTTTTCTTAAAACATAAACCTGAGAGCTCTTTTTTAAAATTTTATTATTTCAATCCTAAAAGAGCTTCAAGGGTAAAGGACATGCCTACATTTTTGTTGCAAGACCAAACTTGACATTTGCTAAAAACATGTTTAGATCACCTTTTGCATGCTTAAAATTCAATTAGGAACCTTGTTTTGGTGTTTAATGAAAAATTTAGATGTTTATGGTGAATGTTTTCAAAGTTAAAGCTAAGACTAAGGGGTCAAATGAAAACCACATAATTTTCCATTTGGGATTAAAAATGAACTCACCTTTTCAAGGTTTTTGTATTCACTTAGTTTTTTAAATTAAATTTTTGTTTGGCGAAAAGAGGGACGTTGCGTATATGCTCTTCTATTTGTCCCCTTTAAGGAACCATTGGAATCCAAAGTGCCATTTCTATTACAAGTAGCCTAGTCCAAAGCTTAAAAATAAATTCATTTAAAGCACTCCCTAAAAACTCATCAAAGTTTGGGTGACCTTGAAAATGACCCTAAAGTCTTTCTATTTCATGTTTTCTTTCTTTTTATGCATCTTGGCTTATGAGGGGGACATCATTTCCTCCCACAAGTTATGTAGAAAAGATTTTACCTAGGGTTTCATCTCCTAGCATTGACTTCACTTACTCCTTTTGAGTTACACATGAGATGTATCTGTATTTGGACATCATACTACACTGTGCAAACAACAAGATGTAGTAGTTGTAAAAAGGACTAGACATTATTACAACTAGCCAATGCCACAATTGTCCAATTTCTATGCTTGTATTTTGCATTATTTGATTTAAAAGTCATTGTGTAATTTATTCCCCTAGAAACATTTGAAACTTGATAGTTTAGTCAACCCCACATTTCCATACCCTTGCTAGGATTTGGACAATTATACTTGGTGTATTTTGGTCATTTTCTCTTAGTATGTTTTGAGACTAAAACTTGTTTGTTTGTTCATAATCTATGTAAAAATAAAAAATTTTATATGTCACTCTTTTGTCTAAAGAGGCATTATGCTGGCCAGTTTTACACAAAACTTGTGCTTTGAAATTTTTGTGAAACTTGTTTGTGTGTGTGTTATTTGAGTTATAGAGGTAGCGTTATGCTAACCAAATCATGTCAAACCATTTTGTAGTTTGAGTCTTTGAAACATAACATAGATAAAATCATTCAATCATGCTTACAGCATTAGACTACTCAATTTATTTTAAGACTTGTTTCACCTTGTATAAAAAACTATTTGTTTCAAACCATTTTGTGTATACCATTTGGACCTTTGTCTTATGCCATTGTGTTGTCCGATCTTGTCTAGCTTATTTGGTCAAACCCTATTTTTAAAATGTTGAGTTTTCAATTATCCTTGTCAAGTTTGGATTCAAACATTGATTTATTTCTATTTAGGCCTTAATTCTTGGGGTTGATACATAATTATTTCTCTTTTGAGTTGTATAACTTCAGTTAATCGATTACGTAAATTTGAAAACTATTGATTGTTTGTTTGTTTCATGCTTATCCTCATCATTTTTTGTGCCTTTATTTTGGAAAACACAGTCTTTCTTCAAAGATTCTTTTGTCATATGCCTTATGCCACCTAATCATGTTTATGTTTGATTCCATGTGTTAGGTCTACATCAAAGTTGTTTCCAAACTTGTTATATTAAATCAAATCACATGATACCTTTGTTTCAAGTCTAGATTTTGACATTGTTTAGCCAAAAGTCCTATCGTATGCCTTTTTTTTTTAGCCTATATTTTGACTCCACATTTGGACAAAAGACCTAGTCATTCAGCTTTTCCCTTTCCTAGTTTAGACCTTGTTTGGAACACTTTGACCTAGACCTGTGACATGCCAATTTTTATTTAGACACTTGAAATTTTATGCATATTACATTTGACATTAGACATTTGATGTTAGACTATTTTATGCTAAGTCTTATCACAAATCATTTTGGAGATACATCTCTACTTTTAGACCGCATTGGAGATACAACTCCACCCCTTCGACCAAGTTAGACCAAGTTTGAACCATTTGTCCTTTAGATAGTTTTTCAGAGTTTGTTTAACTCTAAGCCTTTTTATTCCATAACTTTCATCATTTACATGGATATGTATCACTACACTTATGGTGAAGTCATGTGTAATCCAACTTATGATAGAATGGTTACACAAAATCTCACTGGGAACCCCTATAGAGAAAGATTTTTTAAGGAGTTTATTTATTATCCCTACAATACTCTATATGGGGAACATAGTAAAAATCCACAAAATATAAATCAAGACCTTAATTGGCATGAAGAGGCTTGTGATGAGGAATTTGAAGAGCCAACTATAGATAATGTTGTTTAGGATACTTTTCCATACCCTCTTTGTAATAATCAATATATGGAACACAATCAAGAACTAGCTTATGAGCCAACTCACAACTAGGATGATATGGTTTATGAGGAAGAATTATATGCTTTGGATTGTGTGATTAATCAAGGTCCACCACATTATAACATTTTTATTTTAGGACCATAATATTGCACCATTTCCATTTTAAGACATTATCCTTTGGCTTGTGCGAGTAATCAAGCCCCACAACACCCTATCATCACCATTTAAGGATTTTTTCCTTTATCTCATGTCAGTAATCATGTTCCCCAAGGCCCTACCATTATATAATCATAAACCATTCCTTGTCCAGTACCAATCCCAACCAAACCTCAACCGATCCAATCATTCAAAGACCAAGCTATGTTCAAAACTGGTATTTTTCAACTCATTGGAAACCAAGGCCAAGAGAAACAACCAATCTGAGATGTTTTTGTTGAATCAACTATTTGTGATAAGTCAATCTATGATAAATTGCCTATTGATCCTATACTAATTGTTGAGGAGTTTTACACTGATGAGCTAGTCTTTGCTGAGTTACTTCTTAATGATTATAACCACCTTTGGGCAAATCATTACCTCAATCATATGCCTATTTTTCAAGTGCCTCCTATTTGACAAGCTAGTCTTTGAGGAGTTGTATCTTGACCTATTTCTAATTTTAGAGGAGTCTCACTTTGACAAACTAATTTTTGTGGAGCCCATTATGCCATCATAAGATATTACTTATCTAATACCAAATATTTAGTAAGACATCATTATAATAGATTACCCATCAGATGAATAATTAGAGTTAGATTTACGTTCTATTCTTCATCTAACATTGAATTTAGCATTAGAATCACAATCAACATCAATCTCAACATCAGATTTAGAGTCCCTTGAGTTAGAATCAGATTCAAATTAGAATATGTTCATGACTATTAAAATATTGGTTATGGATGTCTTGTAGATAAATTTGAATACATTTGTGATTCTTATATAGTTTTTGAGGATGAGTACTTTAGCTTCGACATGATTTATCCTAGTATCTTTGATGAGGATTATGTAGCCTCTCCCCATTCCATTACCATTTCATAGGCCATTACCATCAACCAAAATAGCCATATTATTGACATTCCATCTCCCATAAATGTTCATTGGGACAAAAATACCACACTTTGTTGAAATACATCCATGGTGACATAGCTGTTGAATAAGATCAAAGAGGCCAAGACCACATTCATATAATAGAAGAACACTCTCTTAGTGAAATCTTTTCAAAGGCACTAAGGAACAATCAAATTCAAAACTCAACATCTTCTAGTGAATGTTTTTTGAAAGTGTTAGAAGATAATCAAAGTCAAAAGTCAACATTCCTTAGTGAAACCATTTTGGAGGTGCTATAGAACAATCATGACAAATTTATTGGTGAAAACCTCTTTGAGGCACCAATAGCTAAGCACAAAAGTTATTCACTACTTGATGAAGACAAAATCAAAGATCAAATCAAAATATATTCCTAACTACAACTTAATCAGATGGTAGCTACTCTCAAGATCAAGCAATAGAAAAATATGGTGGTCCTATGAAGAGAACAAGTCTTAAGCACTACCACAACCAAAGTTATGTTGAATTTAACATCATCAACATTACGTGTTACTGAATGTCTCAATCTTGATTTGTTTCCCTACCATTACCCTTTCCATTATCATTTTCCATTACATTTAAAAATCAAACCTACCATCCATTATTTATCCTTGTTTACCATCCATGGCCACACTTTATTTTATAGAGGCTACAAAGATACCTTGTCTCAACACTTGAAGGAATCATAATCAATGACCAATGAAGATCATAAAATAATTCTCAATAACCAAATCCATATGCCATTTTGATAGATTAGTTATTTAGATGAGGTGTGGGCTAGCAATTAACATGATCAAGTATTTTGTTTGTATCATTTGTTGATTAGGACATGCATCTCCATCTCAATAGGAAAAATATAATCATATGCCATTTTAACATACCTAGTCCAAAAACATGTATCATATCATTTCATGTTGTCATTTTATTTCCATCATTATATATACTTATTTACCATTATTGTAGATCCCAGCTATTTTCCCCATCACCTAAGGGAAACCCTCTTGCCATTTTATCCAATTTATCAAACCATCGTTATCCTAGAGAAAGATCATGCCATCTAACCATTCCATTCCTATGTAGACCAAAGCCTATTTTTAGTCATCCTACCCAATCATATTTTGATCTTGGTTCATTTGGTTCTTCTCATAGCTTTTATAAGGATATTCTAATCAATTTTTAACAATCAATCAAATTCATGTTTACAATGATAGTTTGTGAAGGTAGTGTGATAGTTGATCTGGCAAGACATATTTCATCATATTAAGTTTGTTTATGTGAGCCTAATTATAACCACATATGGGAAAATTAGTGTTTCATCAATCTTACTACTAATTATAACCACCTATGGGAAAATTAGTATCATTGACCTATGCTATTGTATCCTAACTATAACTACCCATGGGAAAACTAGAGGTAACACTTGTTTATCATGCATTACCACATCACTTTGCCATCATTGTTTTCATTTGATTGGCCATTTTATATATTTGAGAACTTGTTGGAACTTAGTTGTTTTTTCCTCACCTTTTTTGTGGATGGAATTACTATGACTTGAGGTCATTTTAGGACTATGTGGGTTATGCTCAATTCATGTTGGGTTCACCTTAGTCCCCATTTGCATATGCTCTCACCATTCTGTGAGAAACCTAAGCCAAATGCTCTCACCATTTTATGAGCAGGTATCTTGTCATTCTCTAACAAGTTAAGATACCTCAAAAATCTAAAAAACATTCATAACATTTCAAAATATCTAAAAATATTTGTCTTGTCTAAGCCTAGTTAGTTATCCTCGATCCACCTTACTGGGGCATTGTCATTGTTAGGATGTTTTTTTTAATTTTCTTTTTAGGATTTTTATTTATTTGTTTATATTAGGTTATTTTTTGTTTATTTTTAGCACTGTTGCCTTGACTCAGTCTATATGCATTCATTGGGTGATTCCTCAAGTACATTATTATTGAGTCTATCCATATCCATATGTCAACATTGTCATCATGTGTTTTATCATTGATGCATTATTTTTGAGTGTTTATTGGATCGAGAGTCAGTCCTTATGCATATTTTGGCCAAGTCTACATGGTGTTGTATTATGAAGCCTACCATCACATGCTATAGTAAAAATTAGCTTCAAAAAAGTATACAATCAATGGAGATGAAAATGTTTCTCCTTAGCACCTTGGAAAATCCTTCCATCCCACCCTTGATCAATATCAACCTATTAACCATTCTATTATATCATTGTTAATCAGGATGAGCATCTTCTCATTAGTAGGTACAACTAAATCATTCACACTGATCAATCTTATTATTCTATTCATCTCTTTCATCACTTATCACCCACTCATCTTTAATCTATATTCTTAGTTACATCCTTGATTTATGCTTTCAAATCATCCCTAACTATGGTGCCTTTAGTTTTAGCCAATCCAGGTCTACTTAATGATTATAACTACCTATGGGAAAATCATTATTTTGACTTTTATTCTTGATTATAACTACCTTTGGGAAAAGCATTATCCTTATTACATCAATTCATGGAAGAATTTTCTTATTTGGATTAATCTCAACCACAAATTAATTATACCTTTCTTATTATTTCTTTTTGAGGGACCATCCATCAACAAATGTGATGGACACTACCTTGAGGGGGCATCATTATAGGCTTCCCAAAAGCATTTAGAGCTTTGGTATTCAACTATCATATTATTTTTGGCATACAGGCCATCTCTTATTATTTGAGAAGACATTGCTTTGCCTATAATTGTCAACATCTTCCCAAACAGGGGCAAAATGTAGACACCTAAATCTGGGCACTGATAACCTCCAATTAGGGTTTTGACTAATTTCCACTAAAATGCATAATTTGGCCTAAAAACACTAAACCATGCTAAATGACATGAAACTGACATATTCAAGTGCCTATTTTGGCTAGAGTATCATTGAATAGGGCAATGCAATTTATGGGCCAACTAACTTTAATCAAATTATTTTGAGTTAAAATGCCAATTTTGCACCTAAGTGCTCTAGATTTCTCTTTCCTATCAAATATCTTGCATGAGACACATGCCTTTGCTGTGTTGTTTTGGTAACATCCTAAATGGGACAATGGATCCAATACATCTGATATTGCCTTCCAATTCCAATCCAGTCAAATTTTAGACTAATAATAAGGCATTCTAATCAATTTGAGTAATTTGTGCACAAAGTGCTTAATCATGCTTAGAGCTAATTAATACAAATTAGGGCCTAATTAATAATTCCATGGAAACTTGTTGAATACTTATTTTTAGAAATGAATGTTGATTATATGCATCGTTACGTAACCTCATTTCTTGGGAAGACATCCCTAGGCCATCAATGCCACAAATATCAGGATTCATGCCCTCCATGCCCCATCAATGCCTTTCATGATGCCTTCCATGCCTCTTAATTGCTCCTCTATCCCAAATATTGATGAGCTTATTTATCAATTTTAATTACAAAATTGGATTAATCCTTAGCTACACATCTCAATCTTGAAATGGACGATTCAAGTTGATTCTAATGAATCTCAAAAATATATAAATAGAGAGGCAATGAACATCATTTCTAAGCTAGTTTGGTGCAAATTTATTATGCTTAAATATATTCAAAAGTATTGATAATGAAAATTTATAATGCAAAAATGATTCCAAAAGCCATTGTAATTAGTGTTGTCATACCAAATTGATTCCAAGCCAAGCCAAGCCAAAGCCACAAGGTGCCAAGGAGAGATGGAGTTAGCCAAGCTTCAATTGATGAGGAATTCATAGCACAAACTGAGAAAGCCACTACAACAAGCATTTTGGAGCATTCAAGGAAGGTAAAAGAGAGTTTATTTTTCATTTTATTTGTGTGTTTTATTCATGTTTGTTAACTAATCTCTCCCTAGTGTCTAGGCCTAGAGATGTTATACTAGTTAGTGTGTTTCTTTCATCTTGTTTTCATTTTAAAATTAATAGCATACTAACCATCCTCTCTTGAGCCAAATTCCTAGATCACAATAGTGATATTTGGAAATTTAATTCATTCATCCACAAGTGTAAAGGAGTATGAGACTTGATCTATTATACTCATCTGAATTCAAGTGTTTAACAATTATGAAGACTAATGAAAATTATTAAATTTTTAAATATTCCATATAAGTTGTGTTGAAGGCTTATTATTTCAGTTGTATATGATTGGAATAATATGGAATATGTAAGTTAGTTTTACAAGTATGAATGTTTTGATGCATGTAAAAGTTGTAATCTATTAATTTATTGAATTAAACAAATGCCTATAGGCATATAATGGAGTTAATACAAAAAAGCTATTTTAGTAATGTAGTAAAGGTAATTGCATAAATTAAATATGGTTAACATATCCTTAGATTTTTATGAAGAAATGAACTATTTTGATAAGTTTAAATATCCCTCATACGTCATGAATCAAATGACAAGTTGGAAAAATATAAGGGTTGGAACCCTAGTTATTGAACTATAAGGTTCTTTATTTTGTGTTCATATAAACAAATTAAGTAATGTTTGATTAAGGTGATCACACAATAGAGGCTTACTTGTGTGATGTCATATATGTTTGATGAGAACCATTGTGTTTTATTCTATTACAAAGAGTAAATTATTTTTAAGTAATATATCTTATCTCAAATCATGCTAAGTGGAAGAGTATGGTACAATGATCCCTAAAATTTATAATATCATGGTATAATGATCTAAATGGGATAACACCATTGCAGATTCCTTTCCTATGGAAATTTTAATAAACCAAGGCATCTTTAAAACCTATTATTCTATTATAGACTTTATATGTGTACATTTTCAATGCTGACCACTACATGGTAAAAATATTTTATTAAATAATAGTATGATAATTCTTCATCATTATGAATTTTGACTTGTAGGAATGAAATGTTGTGTATTCTTGATTATTAGTATAATGATATCAATTTATGATTAATGAGAAAATTTTATGGTTGTTAATCTATTCCCCAAAGAATCAAATATTATGTAATGGTCTAGGTGCTTATTTCAAAATTCCAAGTATCCTAAATGTGAGGAAATAGTGTTTTTATACCCTATCCAATAACTATAATTTCATAGATGTGATTTTTTAAGGTAGGATAAGGACACCTAGGTGGTTATATTGGGAAGGTGTCTTCCCCGCCCCCCCCCCCCCCCATGCAGTTTAGAGCTCATTGTTATGAACCACATATTGATATGCCCTAAAATGCATGTAGATTTCCTAAGGAAATAATCTTCCTCGTATAATTTTCTAAGGGGTAATTACCCTAAATAAGGGTTGCATATAAGTAAATTTGGTTATGGGGTTGTGGGTGTATTACACAAAACCAAATTACATGTAGTGGACCCTATTTATAATTATGCTTTGTATTTTGAATGAAGTGACACTCAAGTTTTTTAGGGGGTCATTTCAAAATGATATTAGGAAATATGTGCACACCATACATCTGATATCTGAGATATTATATAAAAATTAGCATAATCAAACTTATCAATTATAGTTCTATATTGGTTGTCAATTTTTTTATTTAATTTCCTTGCTGATTTTTACTTTGTAATTTTCATATCCTTTAACATTCATAATTTTCTTCCACATATAACTCTTTAAATTATTTTAATTAGGTTGTCCACCAAATATTCTCTTGTGATATGGATCATGTGCATTCTTTCCCATTTATGCAGAGGGTACATGTAGAATTTTTTTAATATATTATAAAATATTTGAATAATATACACAAAAGATTGAATTTTTTTGAGTAATAAATGAAATCCACGAAACACAAAAAATATAGACATAATAAGAGACTATGATACCTAAAATCTAAGAGTAATGTAGATATGGTGGTGAGCCCTCCTATGGAGGAAGACATGGTTGAGGACTAAGTGGATGGTAATGCCCCCTACACAACTAATATATGTGTGGTTTTCTAGATAATTATCAAAGGTATTGCAAAAAATTCCTTAGTTATGAATATTTTCAAGGAGAGGATAAAATTTAAGAATTCTTTAACCTTTATACAAATATTAGTCAAAATAATAATGCAAAAAGGGTACAAGGATGATCCATATATCACAACTAGGATATTAATGGATGCCCAAGGAGGGTAAACATATATTTCTAAAAAACCTAAGGTTAACATCAATATGCACAATAATGTCACAACCTAGCCATGAACATCATAATAAAAAAATATAAATTTCATTAGTCATTGATTATCTTGATGGCATTTCCCAGATGTTAATATTGTAGGAGGAAATGGATGTAATAAGGAATATATAAGTTGAGCTCCAACATTGTTGGGATATGGAATCAAAGGCAAGGGAAGGTCTTCAGAAGGGACTGAGTGTGAGAGAGGTTGATGACCTCTAAAAAATAATTACTATATTACTCTCATAAGGAATTGTATCACGTTTCAAGAATTAGTGATATAATAACATTTAGAGTGTAGTTTAAGAATAGACAATAAGGGTGCACAAGGTTAAAACCACATGAAATACCAAATATGATCAATATTTGCTAATTTATGCCACATTTTATGGTTAGGCCTTATGTGACATTGATTAATACTAGATAAAAGGTGAATATTATCACCAAGGAGGTATGGTGAAAAATGGAGAGGTGGACATGAAAAACATTTTGATACCACATGGAACAAAGGAGTTGAAAAGGATGTTCTGACTTAGCAAAGGGAAGAATGCTACACTTCCTCACTATGATGGTTTGAAACATACTTCCATATACGTGAATGATCCATGGGGGTGCTTACCAAATGATAGGTGACATTTAATTTCATTGGTATATACCCTAAAATTTATCAATGTGTGTTGGTGGAAAATGTATAAACATGCACTACCTACATGGGATGTTGTAAAGGAGGCAATGGGAAAATACTTTAAATAGAGGGAAATTAAATGTAGGTTACCTAGTGAGGGTGTAGATTTCTATATGGATAAACATATGTAAAGTTGTGACTAAATATGGGGGAAATTTTTATTCCATATCCTTATGGGGTTACAGTTATTAGTTTATATGATACCTTGAATACTTGATCATGTACATGTATCATCAATATTGAGGCATAAAAATAATGACCTAATGGGAAACTTTGA
The DNA here is from genome assembly GCA_037957365.1 of Torreya grandis. Lineage (NCBI taxonomy): Eukaryota > Viridiplantae > Streptophyta > Pinopsida > Cupressales > Taxaceae > Torreya > Torreya grandis. The sequence continues at coordinate 258,806 of JARHVA010008061.1, forward strand.
AGGTAAATTTCACCTCTACCTTATCCTTCTCCTTGTATAAGCTTGATAATTTTAATCCATTATAATTTATGCATAGATATATTATGGAATATGATGCTATCATGGATGAGCACATATGGAATATTCATAGTGAAAAAAGTCTCACACTACCATACATGTTATAAAAAATAGTGCACATAGTGACTTAAGTGAATTAGATGTGAGGTATAAATAAAGTACAACTGGAAATTTAAATGTAATAATGAAAATCTTGTTAACAAAGTAGTGTATAATAATTATAAGGAGAACTCAAACCAATTATACATTAAAACCTATTATTGAGAGTGAAAATTATAAATGTGCAAATGGCATTAGCAAGTATTACAATATTACCCTAACAAGTAAGAAGGTAAATATAGGTACTTAGGAACATCCAAATATTGATAAGATTAGATATTTTTGAATAGTTGAGGATTTGGGACAAATAGTTGAATTATTACACAAGTTTCAAGGTATTTTATCATGAAATTACCAAAGTCCACATTTTCAATTTCTACTAGACTTTCGAAATATCAAGTCCCCCATAGTTAAGATAAGAATCAATATACTATTTTTATGTTGATTTTTGCCTATAATCCCCATAATCTCAAGTAATATTGACATAAAGGGGTGGTTGGATATGCATTTCAACCCATGTTTCCAAAATCATACCACTTTATCTTACTTCAAATGTTAATTTGGGTTATCACACATATATGCCCCTAATCATCTACATTTATCTTGGTCATAAGTAGATATGGTGTTGTTTTGTAAAATTTGTTATATGAGGAAATTAATCACAAGTGAAATCAATGTAAAGGGGTTGTTCGGTGTGTGTGGTTCACTAATGAAACTTAAATTTCCCCAATCACATCAATTTGGCTTATATTTGAAGTGAATTGAGGTGACCATGCACAAGTTTTCTTGAATTTATTTACATTTACCTGGTTGTAAGTGGCTATAGTGTTATTATCAATTTTGTCATATAAGGAAACTAATCAAAATTAAAATAAGCTTAAATTGGTGGTTTGATGTAAGTTACATTATAATAAAGCTTGGTTAGGTGTGCATGGGTAACCATTGTGACCTACATTTCCACATGCATACTTTGGCATGAATTTAAATAAAATTAGGGTGACTACTCACAAATCCACCCCAAATTTAATTATGACAAACTCAAATTTCCTATAAATGTTAATAGGTAATCTAAAAGGTCCAAGAACCTAAAAAATGGACAATAGTTTCAAAATTTATGCTCTAATATCCTTAAGTTCAATATTGAAATCCTAAAAAATGACTAAAAATTGACTAGATTGGATTTTGAAAAACTATATTCCAAATCATAACTCATGGCATTACAAAAATGACTATATAATATGTAGAGTGATCCTAATTCATTATAATTACTAAAATATATTAAATAATAAGTAATATAAATGTAATTTTCAACTTATACTCCATATTTATTTTAATAAATTGGACCCCTACCTTTCAGTTATTGTAGTTTGTTGGTTATTAACACATGAACATTACATACATATAGTAATGCATATATGTTATAACATGCACACATTATTATAAATAATTCATAAATGCTATATTATGTACATGTTATTTTATATTAAATTTAAAAAACATGCTTATAAGCTCAAAATGTCCTAGATTCCTAAGCATAAGTCCTAGACCTAAAAATATAGTTAAATCTATGTTTTTGACTAAAAATAACAAAATCCACCTTATGCCATCATAAACACTATGAATTTTATCAAAACATTTCATAAAAATATTACCATGATGTTGATCACACTTTATATCCAAATATAACATTTTTTTGATATTTTGACTATTTTATGATTTGCATCTATATTGATTTATAAGAATGTATTTTGTTAGGCCACTATATGCCACAACTATAAAGGTTTATATTTGATTTTATATCTGTATTTTAATTAATCTAAATGAAAAACAAATTGTTTCAAACTATGCCTAATTCTATACATATTAAAAAAATTAAATTTTGTTATTTTTTGAGGTAGTTAGGGGGCTTGGGCAGAGGGGGCACACAATCATCTATCCATTTTTTATTTGTTTTCAATCCCTATTTACTTTAAAATAAATATATATATTTTTAAATATAGGTTGTAGACTATACATTCTTATCTAACTTTCTATGAAAGGGTTTTAAACAATAATAAACAATGCTCAAAAAATGAGGGGGTGCATGGTCAACTATATACTCTGTTTTAATATATATATATATATATATATATATATATATATATATATATATTTCCTCTTATAATTTCATATTTTTGACCTAATTATACTTGACCATTTTTAAAAATACTATTTTAGAAACTAGACTCGAAATTCTATAATTCATGTTCTTATATCTTCAAATTTTGAGTGTAGATATCTCAAATAATCTATACAAGTTGATATTTCTAATTTTTTAGATTAAAAATGTCTATGGGTAACTCCATTTTGGCCCATCAATTCCATGCACTTACCCTATGGTCACCTATAATTGTTTTTGCTTGCTTTGTTTTATGACTTGAACCCTAATAATGTGTATAACTCTAGAAATCAGTGTTCTTTGACTTAAAACCCTAGATGTACTAATGAGGGATATAAAACTAAAAAAATAAAGATATTATTATGGGCTGAGATAACCCCAATCAACCATGTATAATGATTGACCATTACCTATAAATATAATACTCCGAGAAGGGAAATCAAGCCAAACATAGTTTTCCTACCTAGTGTTATTATGAAATTATGTTCCTTCTCTATATCTATACATCAAATGATGTGGATTTTGTACTTTAAAATTACTTTATTAACTTATATTTAGAATTCTTTATACTTGGCTTATGACTGCTCCTAGTGAAGGTTTGAAAATTGGTAAGAATATGACATATTTTTTCAATGTATAATAGTGTATACATGTATATAAGATAAGTGTCAAATCCATTTTGAATGAGACATTTATTTATATATGGATCCAATTGAATAATTTATCACACCACTGACATGGTAGGTTAATGGGGTGACCCTAAGGATGAATTCAATTTTATGAAATAGTCATTGAGCATGTTGGTAACAACCAAATCAGGTTAATATCAACTGGTGATACTAACTATACCTAGAGGAATGAACCTGTGTATAGGAGGATTAAAATGAGAGTCTTGAGATGTCTATGTAGGATATTTAGTGGGTTTGAAATATGTAGTGAGCTTCTTATAGGTGTGTAACATAAAAATGGAATGATTGATTCATATGATATCATGCAAGTGTGAGATGATGATAAATTAGAACCTTTTTAAATGGTCAAATAATAAATGGAAAATATTTTCAAGCTTGTCATTTTTCAAATACCAAATATCATATTTTAATATCTACAAATGCACCTCTTTTATTTTAGTAATGGAATTGCTAGAGTAAAAGAATAAAATGTACCTGAGTGTTTACAACACACTTTGTCTTTGGGATATAAATCCAAATGTACATCTTTGCTCCATGAAAAACTTGAAATGAGAATTAAATATTAAATTTACATATGTGAAATTTAAAATCTATAGTTGTAAATTGAAAAACATTAAGAGCAAGGAAGGAGTACAACTATATGTGAGTAAACCATGCTTTCATATATCATTTTGGAGATGATGCTTCCTTGTTAAAGCATTGGATAATTATTATTCCTTATTGAAGTACATGAATAGTTGGGGTGATCATTCCCATAAATTTTATAACTATAGGAACATGCCCCAACTCTCATGAATGTGGGTAAAAATACACTGTGTTAACCCAAAAAACTATGCAATAAATAGATTTAAAAAAATCAAGTAACTACATAGGTAAATGAGATAACCATTAGGTAATTTTAACTCAAGTAAGTGGAATTAACCATTATATAATGGATTAAAGATTAAATTGTAAATTTTCACTACATTTCAATCAATTTTTATTCATGTAAAATAAAATGCATGATCAAAAGGGAAGGAATAATTTTCACACCCCCATCATGAACATAGTTTTATATTGTGAAGTTTAACTCAATTTGGAATAGAATGCATGATTATAAGGGAATGGACCATTTCCATGCCCAAATCATGACCATGTATCTGATAAGAATGAACTGTAATGACAATAATTTTCCATCCAGCTATAATTGTATTGTCTTGTATGTGCATGAACTAGTACCATGTCCCCTAAATTTGTGCCAATAAATATATAATGTTATTAATATATTTTATGAATTTGAGAAATTGTATCTCAAATGTATGTGTATATAGAGACCTATAATTATTTTTCCAATAACTTTAGTGCATATGCCCATGTGTATATACCTAGGTGTGTATGAAGTTGTGGTCAAGTGTATGTAAAGTGAATGCATATGCATGCCATATTCCATTATAATTTGTATCAATGTGCCCATATATATCATGTATATGAGTTAATATCATCTTTTAACCATATAAATATCTTAAATATGAACTTTGATATGATTTTATGCTCATCAAGGCATATATTTATTTGAAAATCCCATTATAATGCCATCTTTTTTAGATGAGAGATGTATTTAGTAATTCACTCATCTCAAAATAAGAGTTAAATATATATTTTCATGTGTAAATATATCATCATGTAATACCATTTGATCTTATGGAGAATATGTCATCATAGTAATTTATATATTAATCAAGGCATGTATGTAATACATGGATTGTAGGTCATGTACGTGTCATGCATATATAATAATATCAATGAAGCACATAGTAAAAGTGTAACTAAATAATAGTATGCATTAATATTGCATGATATAGATCATGACATCCTTTAATGTTAGAAATCTAAATAAGCACAAATGATAGTGTCACACATAAGGTTAAGATCCACACACTAGAGATATAAAATATCATGCCAAAGGATGCACACAGGAGGACATAAATAATATCATAAATAAGGTACGTCAAGGATGTCACATGAAGTAAGGCCAAAGGAAACACCAATATTAAAACATAAATTATCCTATCATGTATAAAAGTAAAAACATTAATGGATCTTAGAACAATGTACTAACCTACACCATTAATATATATGCATTCCACATCACAATAAAATGGCATATCATGTATGATTGTAAGAAATGATTAAGTAATAAGTCATGTGTAAGAAAAATAGGTAACTAGACATGGTGAAACTTTCACAAAAATATATAACATGTTATAGTGAAACTTGTGAAACAAGATACCCCCACTATTAGCATGAACACAAGGTAGAGGGAAAGGTAACACACATGCACACATGCATGCATGCATGCTCACACACACACACACACACACACACACGCGTGCGCGCACGCACACACACACACACACAATATTAGCATGAACACAAGGTAGAGGGAAAGGTAACACACATGCACACATGCATGCATGCATGCTCTCACACACACACACACACACACACACACACACACACACACACACACACACACACACACACACACACACACACACACACACACACACGTGCGCGCGCGCACGCGCACACACACACACGCACACACACATGCATGCACACGCACATGCACACGCACATGAACATGCACACGAACACACACACACACACACACACACACACACACACACACACACACACACACACACACACACACACACACACACACACACACACACACACACACACACACACACACACACACACACACACACACACACACACACACACACACACACACACACACACACACACATGTGCACACACACACACACACATCCATGTGTAACTTGTATGTCATACATAATAATCAGATATCATAAAATGCATTTATGTATGTAAATAATATGCCATCTACCAAACATGTGATAAATAAAATATTTAATTAACATAAACTATAAATCATTTCATGCTTAGATCGTATTTTTATACAAAAAATTATTTATTTTTATTATTTTTGGATAGTTTGAAATTTGGGCTCATGAATATGAAATTAGGTTACTTTCATCAGGATTGAAGTTTACATATCCTAGCTTGACTTAGAGATTATGTAATCACATTGATTCTTCTTCTTGTAATTCTGATTGTTTTTATATTGTGTCTTTTTTCATCTCTAAAGATTGTGATCTTTGATGGAAATCATCATCATGTTGAATCATGATCATTATTCCTCCATGTGATAAAGTGATATGTTGTGTGGTTGAATCTAATGTCACATTCATCTTATGCTACCATCACTATCTTAATATGAAGGGTACTCTATATTTAAGAGGTATAACCCATATGCTTGTGTTAACCACTTTTGCCCCACATATGATTGGCAAAATAATATATCCAAGGGGTCCTATCCACTGTATGCTATTTTTTAACTCTATAATGTAATGTTCCATCTATTGTAATCCTCTAACACTACATATGGCATGTTGTATGTTATCATTAATATGAACATTTGTTTTGTCTTCACCTTCGATAAAGATGGTAATAATTAATGGCTCTTGTTAAGGATGATTTCTAGTCATTTTTATTATAGATTACATATTTATGGGGATTGATTTGGGTTCTTATTTTTGGTGCTATAAAATCTTGATAATGCATTCATCCTTATATTTATGAATTTATTTTTGCATTGCTTCATAATGATCTATGTCATTTTCAATGATTATATTATAACCAAAATATGTCATTCTTTCTTGATGTAAAATATGCCTTAAAAATTGATGTCTAGTAGATGGTAATGTGATAATATTATTATAGAATTGAAGACACTCATTACCCAAGATCTCATCCACAAATAATCACCATAGTACAAGCCATACATGACATAATGGAAAATATAGAATATTAGAATAATATTAAAATTTATGCATATCTCTCACATTTACTAAATTATTATGATGCTACTACATTACTTGATTACAAGTACAAGAGGTGAAGGGTATAAATAAGTTGCACAAGAATTATCCCCTCAATATCCAAAATTATGTGCTATAACATTATTTTGTCTAGATAAATCTGATGACACATATCACACTCTTTAACTAGATTTAATAATGATAATATTTTAGAGATGTGACATGTGAGTTTATTAGACATGTGAACATAAAAAATTATAAATTAATTACTTAAGTTATCTAGAAAATAATGATACCTAAGTAAACTAATGGTGCATAAATAATTGATTATAATAATAATTATGATCAATCAATAGTTGTAATATTGCTCATGATCTATCTTACATATTTATTACTTACAATGTGTTGGAGTTTTATAATCTACCCTCTCCAAATTATTTACTAAATTATATGATTCCTTCTTCATGAAAGGATTTTTTATTTACCATTTTATAGTTTGTGATAGTCTCACAACTAATTTTTGCATTTAAGATAGATTCATGATCAATCATTGTTGCCTTTCTTTTTCTCTTAATGTATCATTTCTCAGTAGGATTTTTTAAATTTCCCTTCTTTGGTATTTATGAATCATCTTGATATGTTCCAAGTCTCACATGTGAGAGTGGGGTATGAGATAAGTATTATTTTTAAATAATGAAGTGTAAATTTTGTATCTAATCATCTATCATATATGCTATATTAATATTATAATTTCACCCATAAAAGAAGAGAAAGAATAGGTTATGGTTGTTCTAGATTAAATCATGATTTTTTTGTATAATGGCTTAAAGTGTAATAATTGGTTCCTTATGTTTTTATCTACTTGGTTAATCCACCTCATATATGTCCATATGTGTTTATAGAATGGGTTGTGATGGGGAAATAGTAATTTGATCTTCCAATTGTAGTTGGGATTGGTACTCATTAGTATTTTGTTTTATTTTTCAATCTCTAAAAGGATATTTTTATGCTAGTCCTAAATAGGAATAGCCTTCATGCATATATTTGATACATTTATGTATTGTTGATGGAATTGATTCCATAAAACATATCCATGCTCATCTCAAAAGAAATTTGTAATGTAACTAATTAGGTATAACATGAAAAGTATTAGGTATTATCCTGAGACCTAGTGTCACATATAATGAGATGGTTCCAACTATTTGAAGTGTAATGTTTTTTAGCCAAACCACCCCCCCCATTATTTTTAGAATTGGGACCCACATTTGACACATAAAAATGAGAAAAACATCTGAAACTCCATGAAAATAATTGTTTTTATTTTTTTTATTTAGTTCTAAATTTTGATTTAATATATGCTAAAAATTATCTTAATTATCATTTCAAATCAGACTTATGCAAACCAAATGGCTTTGTTTAGTGCTTATTCACTAGTTTTCACTATGCTTTGACTTGTTTTAACTATATTTTGGGTAATTTTTGTTAACTAATTTATAAGGCTTTATAATAGAGTTATTTATTTCCTTCAATGCATTTAAATCCATCTTTTTACTTATCTGATTATAGAGTGTTTGATTATTGACTTAATGTTATTTATCACAAGATTTTGCATCTTAATCACACATTTTCTCAAGTTCAAGAGACTCAATAATAGTTCTTCATAGGATTATCTATAAAATTGTAAGCCATCTAAATGAAACTAATATCATTTAGAATTAGTCAAATTGATTCATAGCATTTCAAAGGTAGGATCAACTCATGTATGCCATATATCATGTTCCCATAGTCTTGTGTTGATGTGTTCCTACACTCCCACACTCTCATGATGTGACTTTCATAGCTCTTATACTCCCATGATCTTTCACTAACACAAAGTTAAATTATAAAATAAAGGATCCTTTAACCAACCTAGGATTTTTGCCTACCCATCCTTCACTCCCATACTCTCATGATGTGTATGATCAAGTCAGAGAGTTGTACAACATGAGATGAATCACCTAATAAATGTTGGGCATTTAGTAGAGACATACTCCTAGATTCACATAGTACAAAATGAATTGATATGAAATTGATGAAAAATGGTCTAATGCAGAAGGCCCTAACTCAATTACCATGCACCACATGTATTCATTCCATGGATATTTGTGGTGTAGTCCTATGCTTTATGAAATTAAAAATAATTAGGAGATGACAAGTGTCATAAAAACAATCATTTGAAAAATAAAGGGAGTTATGTATTCAAAATCTCAAATCAAAGACTAAAGCTATGAAAAATAGTTATATTTGGTAGGGATCATAAAGCAACAGAACATAATGGTACCTAGTTGTCAAACTTGACAACTATGTCACCCTTGATAAACAAATTTATATTTTATAGCCATCATTATCCATAAAAATGTAAATTTTTTAGGTGTTAAAATGACTTACAATCCTTTTCTAATAAAATTTATTACATTAAAATGGGAGCACATTTATCAATCATGAAGTAGACTTAATTTCACTAATCATTTGAAACATATCAAAATGGTATTATAAGGAATTAAATTTGAATGAAGAATTTTTGAAGTCTTAAATAACATGGAGTGGTCTTATTGGAAAAACTTGTTATGTTTTTGTCTAGCTAGGCCACTTGAATTTTGTCTCTTCTACATTTTCCTGATAAGTGTAACAAACATGGCCATCATGGCCATAAGTTGGAAAGGTCATATGCTCTATAAAATAACTTATTATGAACATTGTAAGGGATGCTTCATTGGTTGGGTCTACCAAAATATATTTATAGTTTTCTAACTCACCACTATGTTGTTGAAGGTCAGCTTTTTGGCTTACTAACCAAAACACATTGTTAGTTGGTCTGTTTCACTAGTTTTTTTGCCATAAGGAAGAGATTTTGATAAAAATGTAAAGAGGGAACTTCAAAATTATCTATAATGTTTGTGATTTTTTCTTTGTTTATTCTTTTATTTCTTAATTTTATAATAATGTTGAATGAATTTTGGTGCTTTAATTAATTACTATAGAAGTTTATGTGTTTTATTATAAATAGATGAAAATGTGTGATCTAGTTATTCCAATCATTTTAGGAAGTTAATATCTAATATGTTTTACTTGATTTAGATGTGTTATAGATATCTTATGTTATGAATTAGATCTTTATAAATTCATTTTAGTTGAATATGTTTTAGGCTATTATTTGTGGCTGGTTTATCTTGCAAGGAGATACTTCTAGGATTGAATCTTAATCATTATCCCTTACAATATTTCTTTTTGTTTATTTATATTTGAGTGTTTAACTATATATGATGAATGTTAATTACTTTGGTTCAAATCTTTTAAACTATTTCTTGAGTGAAATAACTACCAAACTAAAGTCTAAAATACTTTTTCTAGCTTATCCTCCCCTCCTATTTTCATTTTTGTTTAATGATATCTTTGATTTTGTATTATAGAACCATTGTATATATACATTTATGGGTGTTTTTCTAATTGGGGTGAATCTCCCTTGTGGTATTTTAGGTTACACATTAATATTCCATCAATACTGTGTAGGAGAGTCTCAACCTAAAAATCATTTCCTAGACCATCACAATAGTCCTAAAATAGGAGGGTGAAAATTGGTGACTTATCCTCAATGTGCTTAAAACACACATCAAGTGATCAAAAACACTAGTGCTATAAGGACGGAATTCTTATGATAATTTTTCCCATATTTTCTTTTTAACATTTGTCAAATATGTCAAAACTCACTAAAATTTTGAAAATCATAAAATAAAAAGAGATAAAACATGAAATTTCCACAAATGAAAAGTTTCAAAATGATATAACAACTTAAAAACATGTTCTTGATTTTAAAAATGTCATGGGATTCTTAATTATTCATCATGAGGATTGACCTATAGATTTTTTCCCTTCACATTGGATGGTCTTGAGTATGATAGGTTCTTAAATTTAATGCCTATTCAATTCATAGATGGACATAATTAGAGGATGTATTTTTTCTACAAATAGGAAACTAGTTGAAACACCCCCTTTTAAATCATTTCACACTCAAGTTGCAACCTATTGAGCTAATTAGGTATATCAATATCATATTTCGAGAGATATATAGTAACATTCCCATAAACAATAGAATTAAAGAGGATACCATTCTAAATGTATACATAACTTCTCTAGATACTCTCATATCTGTAGTTTTTAAAACATATATAACAAATAATTTAGTTCTAACATATGTACTATCATTCATTTCATTTATATATTCTAGTTTAACCAACTATGACATGTCTTGTAGATAAAAATGTATGTGACATTATTGAATATGCTAAAAATGGAAATATTTATGAGTATTCTAAATCACAAAGTGATGCAAAAGAGGTTCACATATAATATTCATATGAAGATTAGTAGCCATTAAGTGAGGAGAGTCTTACATGGAATCCAATCAACAAGTTAGTGTTGAGGCTGATTTACTAAAATAAGATGATGGTGATGGATAAAAAAATGACATCAATGATGAAAAAATATTCATTGAGTCTATGAATAATGAAGAAATAAAATCATGTTTCCAATCTGAACCACCTCACAAAGAGTTGGTATCAATTGTGCCTCTATTTCTAAATATTTCATAGGCCTAGGTAAAATTATTTCATGAATTCATTTGCCCTGAATTTGAGGTACATTCACCTATAGTCAATTATTCTATTGATTTTGTGTTTCATGAATATTATTATGTGATTTTTTTACTTTGCATATTTTTGTGTTTGGAATGTGTAAATTGAACAAATTATGGGAAGAGTACAAATATGTCTTTTCTATGTTGAGGACTATGAAAAGTGAAAGTCTTCTCTCATGAGGAAATTGTAAATGTTTTATGAAAAGTTTTCAGATCCACTCTCCAAGAATTGGTTGTACATATTTAGTCTAGGATTAGTGTAGGAATATATTCTATAGGCTTATAATAGTTTCCTTTCTATTTTATCTTTTTCATACTTTCTATTTGTTTTTGTGTCACTTTCATTTATATTTTTGTATACTTTAAGATTTATCTCTCTTAGTATCTTGTGGAAAAAATAAAAAAAACTTCTCCTTCCATTTCCTTGTAATTTTTTGATAAGTTGAGTTACCATGGCACTATAGACCTTCGACATTTTCAAATTATATGATCAATTTTGTATTCATTGTGACATGTTGACAATTTTGGAAATATGGTAAATATTTTACTACATATCAACATTATGCTTGGACATTTTATGTTTTCATTAGAAATCTAATTCTTTGTTCCAAAATTATCACATGGATTGAGAAAGGAATTTGCATTGAAAAAGAGTTATGACTATGCTTTATCACATTAAATCATTACCTTGAGGTCTATGTACAACAAAGGAAAAGTTATTCTTGATTTAATATTCTATGAAATCCCTTTCACCTTGTTTGTTGGTTCCCAACCCTTTGAGATATCTACAAGATAAATAAAAATAAATAAAAAGAGGACACAAAATATTAAAATAAAAATCATTTTATTTTACCTAAATGGTGATATAAGTAACCTCCATCATAGGATTTCATGCTTGGATAATAAGGGAACAAGTCCTATAATGAGGCTAGAGGCATCTTTATTAGTGATATAGATGCCTAGGTGGTATAATAGTAATTTCCAAGGCTTCGCCCTCCACCAATGTATAATAAAATATAATACCCTTCAAAAAAAATCATGTGATATCTCTCTAACTATTCCAAAAACCTTATAATGGAAAATAAATGAATTACTATACACACACATATAACTCTTGTAAATGTTAAAGCTTAATATGTTGTGTTCTAATATTGAAACTAATATTCAGGTTTCATTTTTAAAAATGTATTTTATCACATAGTTTTTTATCTTATTTCATATTTTGTCCTTAATTTTTGAGTTATAAATATGTAACAATGTTTTCCCCACAAAGGTTTCCATTTTTTGTGTCCAACACACCCCATATTTTTAGAATGGAGACTTACATTTGAAACAAAAAAATCATAAAATAAAATTCCCAAACTCCATGAAAGTAGTTGTTTTCAGTTTGTTTTTTAATGTCCAAATAGTCCTTACAATTTCATATATTTATCTAATATAATCTAAATATTAACTTACATATCATTTTAAATTTGAGTTATGAACACAAATTGACTATTTTTTATAGCTTATTCATAATTTTTCACTATATTTTGGCTTATTTTTGCTATATTTTGGGTTATTTTTGTTAATAAGTTCACAAGGATTTGTAATAAACTTATATTTTTCCTTTGAAGAATTCTAAGTCAGCTTTTTTACTTGTTTGAATATTAATCACTTTTTCGTTGACTTTATGTTATTTAGTGTAGGCTTTTACACCTAAATTGAACATTTTCATAGGTTCAAGAGACTCAATCATAGTGATTTGTAGGATTATTCACTTTATTCTAAGTCAAAGGTATGAATTTTATATCATTTATATTTAGTCACATTGCTTTGTATAAATTCATATATTTCTAAAGCTAGGCTCAACTCATTTATGCTACCTATCATGTTATTACAGTCCCATACTTCTACATTGACATGTTCTTATACTCCTGCACTCTTGCAATGCATATTTTATAAGACCCATATTTCTCTACTCCCTCATGAACACAAAATTCTATTTTAAAATGATGGATCCTTCAACTAACCTAACATTATCACCTATCCATCTTATTCTCCCACACTCCTACAATGCACAAGATCTAGTAATTAAGTTGTATAACATGGGTGGTATCACCCAATAAATCATGACCATGTAGTAGACTCATTATTTTAGATTATCACATTATATATTGAGATGTTATGAACTTGATGCAAAATGGTATGATGTGAGATTCCCTGACTCAATCATACTACACCATGTGTCTTCATTCCATTGGTCTCTGTAATGTAGTCCTATGCTCTATAGAATGTGAGTAAATCAAGAGGCACCAAGTCTCACTACCTCAAGAATTTTAAAATTAAATGGAGTTGTATATTCAAAATCTTAAAGTGATGACACAAATATACATAATAGTGCAACATAGAAAGGATCATTAAAAAAAGACACAGTGTCACCTAATTATCAAGATCAATAACCATGTCACTCCAGACATAAAAAATTAATTTTGATAATATTCTTTGCTTATCAAACTATAAAATCTATAGGCACTATAATGATTCACATTCATCTGCTATTAAAATTTATGGCAATGAAATGAGAGAACATTTATTAGGCATGGAGTATCCATAATTTCCCTAGTCTTTTTTAAGATATTACATGGTCTTATAAGCAAATTTAAGGAAAATAAATAAATTTTAAAGTAGCAGATAGTGTGGGGTGGTCCCAATGAAATGACCCATTATGTTATTGTCAATCTGTCCAACTTATTTTATTTTGTTTCTTCTATGTTTACCTCATATATGTAAAAAAATGGCCAACATGGCCATAAGTTGTCAAAGTCATATGCTTTATAAAATCCCATGTTGTAAACATTTTAAGGGTTGATTTATTGGTTGAATATACCAAACTACATTACTAGTTTTCTAACTCACTACTATGTTATCCAAGATTGGCTCTTTAGTTTACTAACTAAAATACATTGCTAGTTGGTTTACTTTACTATTTTTTTCCATGAGGAGGAGATTTTTATAGAAATTTAGAGATTTTGATAGAAATTTAATGAGGGAAATTCATAATTCTATGGGATGTTTAATATTTTAGACTAATGCCAAGTGTATTTTAGAGCTTTAAGTAATTAATAGAGGTTTATATGCTTTATTATGAGTAGATGTGAATGTTTGATCTAGCTATTCCAATCATCTTAGAAAGTTAATAGATGATTTGTTTTATAAAATTTAGATGTGTTGTATCTATTTTATGTTTTGAATTGGATAATTTATTAAATTATTATAATTAAATGTGCTTTAATCCATATTTTGCAACTAGTTTAAATTAGAATGAGAAACTTCTAAGATTGAATTTTAATCATTTACACTTAGAATATGCTCTTCATTTATTTATATTTGAGTGTTTATCTCTATTTGATGAATGTTTATTCCTTTGATTTAAATCTTATAAAGTATTACCTAAGTGAAATAAATACCTAGTTGAAGTCTGAAATCCTCTTTTTTGCCTTACCCTCTCCTCTTTTTTCACTTTCTTTTTTATGAGATCCTTAATTTTGTATTATAATTCTAATGTGTGTGTGTGTGTGTGTGTGTGTGTGTGTGTGTGTGTGTGTGTGTGTGTGTGTGTGTGTGTGTGTGTGTGTGTGTGTGTGTGTGTGTGTGTGTGTGTGTGTGTGTGTGTGTGTGTGTGTGTGTGTGTGTGTGTGTGTGTGTGTGTGTGTGTGTGTGTGTGTGTGTGTGTGTGTGTGTGTGTGTATTAGTAACAATAGGATTCTTGTATTGTATATTACATTAATAGAACTAGAAGAAAACTTGGTATTATTCATTGGTAATTTTAACCTTATTAGTGAATTTAGATTTGATATTTATTACCCATTTTATTAAATAATTGATTCAAATATGATTTTATATCCATGTATAATGATATGAAAAAGGTAAATTCATTACTTGTCTTAACCAATAATGCTAATGAAACATGGTTTCATAACTATGTGTTATTAAGGAGTAATTAGAAATTAAATATGAAAATACTACCCTAAGGCTGAAATTTGAAACCCTATAAGGATGAAACCCTAAGTAAAAACCTAGGGTTTGGCATGGTTTGAAATGTGTATAGGTTCACTATTATGTTTTACCCTAATTTTCATTAATGGGAAATTTTAATCTAAGTAATTAATAACTTTGAACTGAAATTCAAATAAATAGATATGACATTCAAATATACATCTAACTACAAAAATATTGAATTAATTATTATGTTTGACAATGACATATGACAAATATATAAATTACTAAATATGTTATGATGCTTAATTTTTATAAGTGACTATATAATTGTGACTATATCCTAAAAGTGAAAATCAAAGAAAAGCAAGCATGTGTTTTTTTTGTTCTAGAATTGATTCAATGTATGTATTGGGTTAGTTTTGTAGGATTAGGTCAATATTACTAGTAGATACTAACATGTTTATAGATAATTACATGTGTGTAAATAGGGTATATTATTTGTCATTAAAATACAAATGTCTTTTATTTTTCTTTATTTTTTTCTAAACCTTGACAATATGCACATCTCAAGAAATCAATCTCCTTTGCTTAAAAACCCTATTTGTGATTGTGAGGGATATAAACCTATAAAAATTTGGAATTGTAATGGATTTATATTGCTTAAATCTACCTCATTTTATGATTTATTGTTACCTATGCATGTAATACTCCATGGAGGGAAATCAAACCACACATATTCTCCCACATAGTGAGATTATGCCATTGTGCTCCTTCGCTATATGTATGTTGCTAATAATGTGGATTTACTAATTGATAATGTTATAATTTAAATTTTATTTTAAGTGATTTATAATTGGATTTTGACTCATTTTAGTGATAGGTTTTAAAATTTAGAAGAATATGGATGATTTTTGTAGTGTGCAAAACTATGTAGATGTATATCAGATAAGTGTCAATTCCATTTTGAATAAGACATTTATTATTTATTTATGGATCCAATTGAATAATATTTCACACCTTATACTTGTTAGGATGATGGGATAACCCTAAGGATGGGTTTGAATTTATAAATATCCATGGTTGAGAGTAGGTCAGTACTGACTAGATCATGTCATTATCAAATGACGATATTGATCATACCTATTAGAACAAACCTATGTACATTCATATAAACTAAGAGTTTAGATATGTCTATGTAGTATATTTATAAGCTTTTAAATAGATAATTATTTTCTTTTAGGTTTTTAAAAATTAAATAGAATGGTTGACTCATGATATAGTATGTAAGTGTGAAAGGATGACAAATTAGGACCTTATTTTCATGCTCAATTCATGCATGGTAAATGTGTGCCAACCTTGTCATTTATCAATTAATAAATAATATATTTTAATACAGTTTAACATATAATTATATATTCACCATTGTAAACATTTATCTATATAATAAAAAAAGTATTATCAAATAAACCAATATGATGAGCTCAAAATAAGATTCTAGGTATTTTGAATATTTTATTTTCATAACATTGTTGGAAAGGAGTCATATACTATAATGGTCTAGTCAAATTTCATGAGTTGTAATGAATTCAATGGGATTTATATTATGAAAGAAAAACATGCATGTTCCTTTGCAACCCTAACATGGTTTTTTATTAATAACCACCTATAACATCATGCTTCATTGGAACTATTCATCCAAAAGGGTAGGACACCTATGACCCACTGATAAAAAACAAAAACACCTATTATATTTTGTTAATTCTTATTCATTCATCATAAAACTATAAAATAATTGAGATTTGGATGAAATAGGGGAATAATCTAAAAACATGTAAAATTTTCAAAACATAGACTATGATAGAGTAACATTAATTATATTACAAAATTTAAAAAACTATTAATCAATAATAATTTAATGTGTTTTTACTCATATATTAATTTTTTTCTATATATTGTTAATTATAACAATAGTTTGGGTTAATAACACATCAAATAAACCTCTACATTCATATATATGCATTAAAATCTAACACCCAAAAAATATTAAATGAATCACATGCAATAGATAAATATACATAGAACAAACTTGTTGGTGTGGTAAAATATATACAAAAATGATATCAATGATAGCAACAAAACTAAGGAAAATAAATTATTCTCAATGTATTCACTCAGAGACATTGATTTGAGGTTAGCTCACTTAACAATGGCTACATTCACCATTTTGGTCTATAAACATTGAGCTATGAAGACAATACACTATTTCAAAATCCCAAACTTAATTTTATATAAACCCTAAGATGAGTCATAGATCATTCACATATCATTGTTTATAATAAGCTAATAATTCTATGCCACAAAAAACATAGTACTCTATAAAATATGAAGATAACCAGTTATTTGTGTTATTTAGATGATAAATACTACCTTCTAATGATAAAACAAGGCTTTGAAAATAATGAAATCACAATCACACAAACTTATATAGAAGTTTATGAAAGGAAAACATATATTAATTATTTAAATAAATGGTCTATACATGTCAAGATATCACAACAATACAATATTTCAAACACACATTTTAGTTTTGCATAAACCCTGATATGAGTCATAAACCATAAAAAAAACTTTGTTTATAAGAATCCAATGATTCCATGCCATCAAAAAATATAGTGCTATAAAATAATGAGGGCACAACCAATTATTTATTTTATTTAGAGGACATATTTTACCTTCTAATGATAAAACATGGCTTTAGAAAGAATGAAAACATGATCCTACAATGTTGTAGAAAAGTTTTTGAGAAAAAAAATGTATTTTTAAAAAAAAATATATAAAAAACTATTCTCATATTTATTCAAAGACACCGATTCGAGCTTAAATTACCTAAAAAATAGTTGCATACCCAATATTTAGTCTATGTGTCAAGTTATCAAAACAACACAATATTTCAAACCAGCAAATTTATTTTATATAAACCCTGAGAAGAGCCATAAACCATTTACAAAGCTCTATTTATAAGAAACTAATGATTTTATGCCATCAAACAATATAACACTATAAAAAAATATGAAGACAACAAATTCATTGTCAAAAATTTTCTCCTAGATGACAAGCTTGTATATAGATTATATTTTTTCAAGATGTTATTAATGGTAAAATTATTTTGGATTAATAACATATCAAATGAACCTCTGCATCCTTACATATGCATTAAAATGTAACACAAATATTAATTATATTGAACACAACATGTAAATATATATAGAATAGACTTATCAGCATGACAAAAGTTACATGCACCATTTCTTCAATTTATTGACCAATCACCATTCTATTTCAAACAGTTAGACACTTACAATCCAACACATCCCTATCGATAGGCTCTTGTAGTGAAAATCCAAAATTCAATAATAGGTAAATGTGATCATATTCATTCTTAGAATGGAAGGCTTTTTCTGACATGTGAACACCTATCAACATAATAAATATATATTTAGTTTCTAAAATAGTATAGAACTTACATATTTAGTCTATGGTATTTCCATCCTTAATGATGAACTGTCCAAGCTTTGGAAGGACAATGTTGAGTGGAAAACCATCATTAAATGTTAAGTTAACGAGAATGGTCTAAAGTCAAATTTAACAGCCTAGGGTTAGGCTAAACATCATTCCACTAAGGTTTTAGAACATTTGTAAAAGGCACTTTGGTGTATTCTAAAAAATGGCGAAGCATACTTATTTAAAATTAATAAAGAATGCATAATTTGGCCAAAAAAGCATTAAGCTAGAAAAATATAAGCTAGTTAAAGAATAAAATCAATGCATAATTTTTGTAGAAGAATAGTTGTCTTCTAGTATAAGAATAGTTAGAATGAAGTAGATTGTAAGAAAAACTAACCAACCATACTAATTCTACTTTTAAATTCTCTAGTCCCTGTAAAGTTTAGTTCAAAAATAAAGGATATAATGTTTGAATACATGCTTATGCAGGTAATAAAATATACATTTCCTCTACTCATATAAGAGAGATGGTGTTCATAAAGTATATCCAAGAAGAATGAGTTATCTTGTGTTAGTTTCAAGAATTGGTTATAGATTGTCAGTATCTTCCTCAAACATGGATTTGCCTTTAAATTACCATATACTAGTGTGGAACACATTTTGAGCGAGCAGAGAAATCAATGTCATAGCTAGATGAAAGATTCAGTCATCTAGATATTTATATTATGTCAATGATAGGAAAACAAAAAGTTTGGGGTTTCAAACCTTCCTAGCCAAAACATTTCTTTTTTTAATATGTAAAATAAATTATTACATAGTGAAAATACAATCATTCCCCTTGCTCATAATTTACTCTATCTTCAATCTCATTCTGGGAAATGTTACACGAGTCAAGGTTTTATATTCATGAACTAAGATGGAATATGGATGATAATATTTGACTTAAAAAACATGGATAGGATTGAATGTTGAAAAATGAAACTTATCTAAATAAAATTTTATTTGTAAAATGTTCTTTTATCAACATTTCTCATTTTCTCCTTAAAAAAATATAGTTAAATATTTTTTTGCTATTATTTAAAAACTAAGATAATCATTTCATTATTTCACATGCTCAATTATTATACATATACTATCTATAGATTTTTTCAATAATATCTACATATTTGTTAAATATTAGTCTAAATTAAAGTTTTATTGGCACAATTCTTAGATTTATGGGGTCCCGACATCTTCTCCTAGCAACCTTTAATTGTCACCTCATCTCCCCATGTTGTTTCTAGGCCCTTTCATTGGGAACATGTAATTCACATTCTTGGAAAGTTAAGAACATTAAGACCACATTCTTGCCAGAAGTTTAGCTAGGAAACCTTCCCTTTTTTTGGATGTAGTCACAGTTAGGGGTCTCTATTAAAATTTTCCTTAGACCACACAATGTTCATGTTACACTATGCAAATCTAATAAAATGTATTATCAAAACTCAACTCTATTAGATTTCAACTTAGGAATTTACAATAGGTAAAAGAAGACAAATGAAATTGCTATCTCATAATGAGTTATGTTTCAACATCAGATCTGCATATTTTTGCTTACTAACTCATAGTATTTTAAATTTTAAAACTCTCAAAAAATAAATCATACTAAATATCTAAATCTATAATCTCCAAGCCAACCTCTCTTGCAAAAGCATAGGGGAATGTCTAATAAGGATTCAAGACCTACCTACTTGCATTAAGTACTAAGTTTCTTGATAAAAATAGTAACACACCTTAGTTGATCACAAAGATTAAATATCTCTCACAATTCCAAGCAACAATAATATATTATATCTGATCACATCATAACTAACTATATCACAAAAAATATTAAATAAATATTTAGCAACTTTAAAAACTTATGTAATTAAATGCCATACACTTAGCAATCACTCATTCTCTAACACATCACAAGGATATATACACCCAAATAAAGGTACATGATATTTTTAATACTTTTTACTCAATAAATGCATTTAACCCTTTGTGCCATGGTCCCATGTCTGATAAGAACATTACCACATTTTACTACATGCTTCCAAATGACTCTCAGATCTTCACATGGATTATATTGTGAAGAATTAGATCCTTCAATAAATATCTTCAACCATACTCCTTATGCATAAAATAATAAGACTTTGTATTGAATTAATGAATACTCTTCTATTTTGGAAGATGTCACAAACTTATAAAATTTCACTAAAAATCCATGCATAGTTGTTTTTGCCAAAAATATTAACATAACTTATTGTGAAAAAAAAATTAGGATTATTTGAATTCTCATAAAATGTATGAACATGGAGCTCTCGGCCAAAGAAGTAAAATTTGAATTCAAGGTTGGGTGGGAAAACTAGAGCTATAAAATAGTGATAACTGAGTGATAGTTTGGAGGAAGGGTAACATATACATATAGAGTAATGATATAGAAACATAAGATAAATTTCATCTATTTGAGAAAATAATGAAAAATCAAATTTGGTGATGGGAAAGAAAATTGTTTCAATAGAATAACAAATCTAGGAAGGTAAATTTGAGGATGGGTGATAAAATATACAATAGATACTAGCACTTATAGGGCCTCAAAGTGGTGGGATGCTAGATTTAGGGTGAACATGAGAGATTTTAAAATTAAAAATAAGGCTTATGGCGTTGATGATTCCCAAATTATTGGACATTATTTTTTTATAAATGGATTTATTGTTATAAAGTCTACCTAGTCCAAGGTTATTCAAAAAACTACTAGTGAAAATTCAACAGAGATTAGGGTTGATCAATTCAATGTTGAGGAAGAGCTAGAGGGTTGGGAGGTAGATCTGGTAGTAATTAGGAAATGTAAATTAAAAGTGTGTTAACCATAATCACTATCAAATAGAGTGATTTTGAGTTTGATTCAAATGATTTTGAATATTATACTATCATTTGTAAAGTTAGAGGAAGAATACCTAACTTGGAGAAAGTAAGAAATGAACTAAAAAATATTTGGATTAGTAATTCCCAAATCACTTTCTTTCTTAAGAATTTCTTTGTGGTAACTTTATCTTTTTCATAACTTAGAAACCTTATCTTGAAACATAGTAATAGTTGTTTATTGGGACGAAAGGGTATTCTCATTAGGTCATGGACTATTAGTTTCAACCCACATATTAAAAATGCATACTTCATCCCCATATGGGTCAATCTCTATGCCTTCCCATTGAGATTTGAGGAGAATTTGTTTTTGAAAAAATAAGGGACTCCATTGGTCAATACATGTATTATACTTGGATAAGCAAACATAAGAGATTCTCAAAAATAAGACCAACATGACTAAATATATAATAGGGTGATTTATGAATGTTTCATTCCCATGACCAAAAATATTATTACTTTATTCGAATAAGGGAGTTTAGATTAAAATGATTTACTATGATATTTTTAGCTTCTGATGTTAAGATATCGACAAACAGGTCACTTAGAGAGGAAGTGCTTGAATGACAACACAAATAAAGCACCAAATGTTAATATTAGTGATACTATTGTAGTAGAACCAATACAAAATAATAAATAAATGTCTCAATTTTATCTTTTAGATCAATATAATATCCATCTTCCTTTACAGGGTCATCAAAAAGTAGGAATTCAATAACAATTTATTTCAACTAATTATGTACAGTTGTGAGACTATAGACATTTGGAAGTTATACTAAAAATTCCTAATTAGTAGAGGATCCCTCCAAATAAGGATAGGTAGGTGTCCAAATACTCATTTAGTGCTGACTATGAGAAATTATTTTTAGCATGGATAAATGATAATAATCCTAGTGATTATGATATTCTTTAAGACCACATGAATTTCGTGGAAGAACAAAAAAATATTGAAACTCTAACATACTATCTTTAGATCCTAAAATTAAATAATTCCTTTTCTAAATTTGCATATCTTTAATAATAATTACTATTTTGTAATAGTAAAATTAAACATAAGAGTCATAAAGTGTAAAATTTTGTCCTTTTCATATAGTTGTGGTTTATTTGACTATTTATTTGTTACAATTTGGCCTAATTATTTTGTGTCTTATTTTATGCTCATTTAGTGGTTGAAATGTATTTGTTTATCCATAAGGACATATAAAATATTTTGGGGCCCTTTTAGAACCCTTTTTTTTACCCTTATCATTTTAAAAATCTTATTAACAAAGATAAACAATAGCTACACACAACAAGTGACTTGCACATAACACACAAGCATACTTTTAGGCTATGCAAAACTTAGAAAATTTGGGGCACACTCAACTGTGGCACAAAATAACATACAAACAATTCCACACTTGCATAATATTACAAAAAAAACATATGCATAATAAGAAACTTGTGAAAAATAAAACTTAGCCAAATTTATTAAACTAACATATTTTTGGTTGATGCAAGATTACAAGTGAACCTAAATGATCTTGAGTCATACACCTTGGGTAATGAAAGAAAAATGAAATCCTAATCATGCACCTTATAAGTATTTGTTAACGGTATTCCTTATTTTCAAATTCTAATGTGTTAATCTATTTTGCATCTTCTATTCCTTAGCCTTTATACTTTATCATTGATTTTTTATATTCTTTTCTTATTATAGTTTATACACAACCAAATTTGGTCAGTCAAACATAAATACTTTGTATTTTGTAGATATTTCAAAATAAATTCTTAATGATGAATGAGGTTTTTTTTTACATGGTCACTTTGGTATTTTTATCCTTATTGTGACTTGTTTTCCCTACTTTTACACATTCAATGGTATTACCTCATGTTTATCTAATGTGTTAATCCATGTCACATCTTCTATTCCTTAGCCTTTCTACTTTATCATTGATTTTTTATATATTTTTATTATTTTAGTTTATACACAACCAAAGTTGGTTAATCAAACATAAATACTATGTCTTTTTTAGCTCTTTCACAAGAAATTCTTAATGATGAATGAGGATCTTATTTACATGGTCACTTTGGTATTTTTATCCTTATTGTGACTTGTGTTCCCTAATTTACACCTTCAGTGATATTATATCATGTTTATCCTAATAATTGGGGTCCCTAACCCATTATTTTCATTCACAACCCAATATTTCGCACACAGGACAATAGTGCACTGTGCTATTGTCCACCTTAACACTATTTCCCAATAGTCATATTTTTAGCTTGTTTTGGGTCTTTACCCTTCTTTGGGTCTCTTCTTCTGATTTTATATATATTTTCACCATTTTTTAATACAAACAAGTGTCTCAAATTCAAATTAAAGTTACTTATATATAAAGAGCCTCAGAAGGCATTCTTCATCTAGCACTTACTATTTTGACATGAAATTACATAAAAATTAGTCAATAGTATATTTCAACACTCTGCATATTACTCAGCATCACACATAGATATCCACTCTTGATCAAAGAAGGGCCTAAGAAAAAATTCATTATATCATACTATGCACATTGATTATATGTGTTCCCTAAGGGAGAACTACATTCAATCTAAGACCCCTATGATTGGGGTTAATGTAGGTAGTGGCCAAAAAAAAAGTACAGGTTTTATATCACACAATCATAATATCCTACAACCCACCTTTCCTCCTTCCTTTTGAATCTAATTTTGTTGTTGTTTTATGTGTGTAAGTACTCATTAAATTTTGGAGGATAAATAAAAACAATAATGATACATAAGGATGATCGAAAGCTCTTAAGCACACCTACAGAACCCAAAAATACCCCCTCCCCCATAGCATCCCCAAAAGTCTCAAAGCCTTTGTCCATAAAAGGACATTAGTGTGATGCCTTTGATAATTTAAAATTTTATCTAGCTGACTGTATATCCTCATAAGGTAGTCATAACTCTAGTTCCGAATTAAAAGGACTCCAAGCTATTCTCCCAACCTATTTCAACATTACTATCATCCAGTGAGATATGTTTTATTTTAAATAAGTGTATTTTATCCTTACACTTTATACTTAGGGTAAATTAATTAAATTAACCATTTTAAATATTTATCTATATTTATCCCCTTTACTCAGCCCTTTAGCAATCTAGGATTTACACTAGTAAATACCTAGAATTTAAATCATAGTCTTTTTAACAATATTGTACATATTTATTATTAATCCAAGGTTTCTTAAGTAGATTTTATAGTTTTTTAATAAGTTAATTTCCATTCCTGTATGAATAGGAAAGGTCCTTTTGAGAATTTTAAGTGAATAGCCATCTTGGCTTTTTTATTATAATGCTTTGCTCCTTTTCAACTTGAATCATGAAGACAATTTTGGCTTGCACCAAATATTTCTCATTTTCATTCCTTCAATAATTTATTAGGCCTGACAGTGGTATCAAAGCTTTGTTTTTTTAATTGGTCAATCTAATTTTATCCATACCTCTCCATTATATTCACATCCAATAAATTCCTTCGTTTTCTTTTCCTTCTTAATCCAAAGACCATGTACCACCTGATTGTAGTGGAATAACAAAACTTTTTAAGATAAATTTGGTGCATTAAATGTTATTATGATAAGTTTTTTTGTGTGGAAGTCTTTTCTTTTAAGGAGTATCATCTCAAAAGAAGGTATATTGATCATTTTATACCATTTTATACTAATTTCATGTTGTTTCTAACAAAATACATGCCTTATTAATTACATGTGGCATGTAGGAGGTATATTATTTGATTTATCATAATTTTATGATCTTTTTTTTTAGTTTGGTAGTATGTTATAAGTACATTTGTCTCTTTGTCATTTCATAACATATGTAGGAGGTGTTTAGCTACTAGAAGAATTCTTGTATGATATTTACATACATTTAGTTGAGTGTTATCTATTGATGGATGGTGTATTTGTAAGTTTAAAGTTTTCTTAATATTTTGGAATATATTTAATGCTATGTGGACTATTTCTCTAAGTATTGGATGCATAGGGCTGGTGCGTTATACCACTACATCTTAATTTACTAATAATTATCCATTCATACCTATACATGGATATTGTAAGGGAATTTCACATTATTTAATGATATTTTATCCATATGAATAATGTATCATTGAGATAAGACTATATTTAAGGAATTTTATACTCTAAGAAGGGTGTAATAATTATAGACCTAAAACTGGACAAAACTAGCCTTTGATCAAACTTCAGATTGATTCTTACCAACCATTTCAAATTAAGCATAAGAATCACTAAATGTGCCAAATTTTCTTGTGCATCATTTTTCAAGGCTCAAAATCATGTTAAGACATCCTTAATTATGGTATCATATTGTATACAATAATAATTTCTCATAGATTCATCCTTAATCATCTTACAGCATCAAAACTTTCAATTTGGCCTATTGACCTATTAAGTGGGGCACATGAACAAATATCAAATCTTGAAAGAGCTAAGAGGCTAATCAGAATAAATTAACAAGCTAAACTAAATTAAATGCATAGTTGAATTATCCATTTGAAATTAATTAATATCTATAAAAGGAAATTTAAAAATTCAAAATATCCTAAACTTTCGTCATTGCCTTTTTGAGTTATCAAGCTCTTTGAAAATATCCTAAAATATATTATTTTGAGATCCATGCCTATTAATTTCAAATCATAATTATTTGATAATTATTAACTCTAATAGGGTTATATTTGACTTATCTAGGTTAGGTTTAAACCCATTCCAAGCCTTAACTCAACCCTAACTCACCTTGGGTGAGAGTTGAATCCTTGGCTATAAATACAATGCCATACCTCTTCATTTTTAAGCTCTCATAAGCCAATGTTATAATTCAAATTTGGAGAGAGAAAAGACATGATTTAGTGTTATAATTCCAAAATTGCCTTTAAACTAGTGTTATAATGCCAAAATCTTGAGCCAAGTAATAATCAAGACACATCAAATCCAATGGTGTCAAGGAGAGAAGGAGTCAACGAGATTCATTTTCCAAAGATTCTTTGATGCAGAATCCAAGAAAGCTACTCAATAAAACATTTGGAGATCCCAAAGAAAGTAAAGGATTTGTGTTTTTTATGTTTTAGTTATGCTTTCATTTATCTTTTGTTACTAAGCTCTCCCTAAGATCTGGGCTTGGAGTGTAAGTGTCATTGTGTTTTTATTTGAGTTTTCTTTCTTTAACTTACATATTAATAACCTCCATTCTTAGATTTATATGGTCACAAATGGCACACTTGATGGGACTTCAAACATCCCATACAAACAAGTAGATGAAAATGTTAGCTCTTAGTTTTTCTAATGAGTGATTGAAAATCTTTAAAAATTTATTTTTTACTTTATTTTTTTGTATTCTAAATTTTTAGTCACAAATAGTTTTACACAAAGACTGATGTCAATCTTCCTAAACCAACATTGATTCTACCTAACTGGTGTCGATTTGACCAAAATTGATATTGATCCCCGTGTGTAGGATAGAGTATGATGGAAATAGAAACCATCAAGGTTTTTATTAAATTTTATCATTTTAATATTATGTCTAAAATTTTAAATAATGTGTGTCTAACCCTTTTATTATAGGATCTGGTGTTATTGGTGATTTTAAAAGTTCATTTGCTAACAATCCTTTTGTAAAAAAATGTATTTTATTTCTCTGTGTTTTTGCAAGATTGACATTGATCTCTATATACTGATGTCGATTACCCCTCTATTAACTAGCATCAATTTTTACATACTGACATCAATCCCTACGTAGATTGACATCGATCTCTAAGACATAAAAATAGAGAAAACCTAAGAGAAAATTGTGAAATGTCATTTCCTCATTCATATATGGGATTATAAGCATGAAAAAAACCATTTAAAATTTGTACGGCCTAAGTTAGAAGAAGGAAAAAGTTTGGAGATGGTTAAGTCATGAACATTTTGTTTGGCACCTAAAAGGAACTTAGTTGTTTTTATGCTTAGTTGTTTGTGAAATTTTTACAAGTTTTTAAACTAAGGCTATGGGGCCAAATTTCATAAACATCTTACTTTTGTGCATTCCAATAAATGCTCACACTTAGATACATACTTTTAAGAGTGTTTATTTTGTGTTTGGTCTTTCAAAATTATTTATTTTCATAAACTGATTGATGCATGTATGCTCTCCCTCATCCCCTTTAGGGAACTTGGGTGACCAAAATAACTCTTTCTTTGCCTTGATTTCTTTTAGTACAAAAATCATGAAAAGAACATCATCAAGGCCCTCCCTAAATCTATATGAATTGGGTGATCCAAACATGACCTTAAGTATTTTCACATGTCTTTTATTTTTATACATTTTATCTTATGAGTGTGAATTCATCACCTCCTCATGGGTTATCTAGGGAAGTGTTGACCTGGGAATTCATCTCTTGGCATCATTTTAACCCCACTTCATGGTAAGGTATAAAAATTGAGGTCAAATTACTAGAATGCTTATTTGAATGGTTAAACAAACTCTGTTATTAAGATACTACCTCAGACCATAGGGGTAATTTTTACATAACACTACACTAAGCAAGAAATGGATGTATTGGTTGTGAAAATGATAAGACCTTTTCACAATAATCCAATTTATGTGAATCCAAATTATGTGAGCATTTATTGTGTTATCCACACTTGGGACCATCTAGAAACACATAAAAACTTAGTTTAGAACAACTCCACTTGTCGTGGACATACTATTGGTGTAGGTTGAGTAGATCAAAGTTTAATGTCATAGTAAAAACTCATAGGAGAAGAAAGTTCCTAAAAAACCTACTTTTCACGTGCTTTTATTTGTGTATTAACATTTAAAATCCTCCCAAGAGTAAGTATATTGATGGAATTTGATAGTACTATGCAACCTTGTTAGTTTTAGGATATAGGATGTTACATTTAGGTATTTGTGTCATTTTATCCTTTATTGCATGGTTTTTGAGTCTAAATTATTGATCTTGTTTGTTATACCATGTTCAAATGAGTTTTGTCTTGTACATCACTCTATTGTTTGAAGAGGTGTTATGTTATCCATTTGCCACCATACCTTTGCCTCAATATTTTGACAAACCTTTATGTGTTTCATTTGATTGAAATGGGTAATTTTATGCTACCCAAAACTTTTTTCAGTTTTTGTGCATTTAAGTCTTGAAACAAACCATTGATCATATCTTTAGAGCATGATAATTTTTTTACATTGCTCGATTCATTCTATAGACTTATTTGTCTTGTGTCCAAGTTTTCAATTTTGAAACCAAAGCCACATGTGCCTTTTGGAACCTTATCTAGATCCATTATGCCGTTAAATTTTGTCTATCTTGTTTTTGATCAAATAAACCTAGTTTTCTTAAGTTTAGTTTTTAATTAACCTTGACAAAGTTTAAATCCAAAAATTGATTGATTTATGTTTATGCCTTGTGTAATTTGGGCCTAGACATCGACATTTATATTTTGGGTTGTGCAACTTAGGTTAATTATTCACCCAATTTGAAAACTATTATTTTTGCCTTTATTTGGAATATATAACCTATCTTCCCTATGCCTTTTATTTCATGCCTTATAAAAACTGACCAAGTTCATGTTTGAAGTTGAATGCCTAGTTTATTCCAAAGTGTTTCATATTTGTTAGATTAAAACTCATACCTTATTTTGTTTAAAGTCTAGCTTTTTTGCCTTGTTTTGCCAAAAGACCTAGTTATGCCTAATTTGAGGCTAGCTTTTGATCTACATTTGGCCAAAAGACCTAGCAAATTTTTTATTTAGATTAGACTTGTTTGGAAAATTTTCTGCTTAGATTTTAGAATTTAGGTTTTATTTCATCCTTTTGACATTTTATAAGACATTCAACATTATACATATGATGTTAGACTATTTTATAACAAGTTTTAGCATAAACCATTTTTGGAGATATAAATCTATCCTTTGATCAAGTTAGACCAAGTTTAAACCATTTATATTTTTAGACATTATTTTTTAGATATTTTAGAACTCTAAGGCCTTTTTTTGCAAAAATTTCACCAATGATTCAAACATGTCACACTATACTCATAGTGGAGCTATGTATAATTAGGGATATGGTAATATGGTCACACAAGAAGACTTTATTCAAGACCCCTATAATAATGATGTAGTTCATGAGATGGATCCTTATCCACCTTAAAACACTCAATTTAGGGCATAAATCTAAGGTCTTTTAGCTCACTATTTGGTCGACATGCCTTATATTTAGATCAAAACCAAGATAAAATAGTGTAGTAATTAGCTAGCATATCATCAGTTGTAGACCAAGTTTAAAAACAACCATACTATGTTATTGTGCCAATAGCCTATGGTCCTTATTTATTTAATCATCACTTACTTGAAAATAAGGATGAAGTCTTAATCAGAGTCACTAAGGTAGGGGCTAAGTTTCTAGTAGACTTCCCCATGAAAATTTGCCAACTCTAGTTAGAGTTCCTTATAACATACCTTACAACCAAAACATCAAACAAGCCTCTTCTAGTAATCCTCAAGCTCTAGTTCTGATGTTATATCAATAATCTCATATTATTATCATTAAAAAAGGCCTCATGGTGGACTGCTTCATATAGATGTAGATAAAATACTAGACCTATTTAAACTTATCACATAATTTCAATAACATGGCCATGTTAAATGATCTACTTATTGAGCTAGTTCCTTCAACAGGGGTCTTAATTAAATTAACATGCCAATAAAATTAGGGTATAAAAATATTTATGAAAAACACTTTAATTGGAAGCATGTTCAATGCCCCAACTATGGAAGAAGTGTCTACTAATTATATGTAAAATAGGGATCCCAACATGGTGTATAACATGCAAGTGTGATCCAATCCAAACCAAAGTGGTTTAATGGCACAAACAACTATCCCACAAAAAATGTACCTTTAGTTAACACCACAAGTGGTTCACAATAGCTAGGGGTAAGAAATTTTACCTCCCAACCACAAACCACTACCTCTAATCCTCAATTAACTACTTCATCAAGCACACAACTATAATGATTTAGTAGTTAAGCTCAAACTAGTGTCTTGCCTCAACAGAATGTGATGAATGTTACTCCACCACAATAGGTGATGACTAACATTCCAAAAAATTAGGCACAATCCAACATACAAATGTAATAGAGGAAAAACATTTTTCCACCTCAATAGGGGGAAAATAATGTTCCACCTTGCTAAGTAGTGATAAATGTCCCTCTTCAATCACAGGCTAACATACCTTTATAATCACAAATAATGTCTAATCAATAACATACGAATAATGGTAAATTATAAATTCCAAACACTCTGCAAGCATATAATTCACAACTAGGATTCATATAACCAAAAAGTTATACTATTCCAAAGTACCTATTAGGCAACAATTGCCTTTTATTCCCAATGTGCCTCAAACTCAATGACAGGGCCTTGGTTCACAAGTTCCCCTTATCCAACCAATTTTGGCTAGTTGGAAGCAAGTCACTATCTAACCTCAGTAGGCATATTACTTAACTCAAATTCATATCCTTCCATATTAGCCATAATTTCCCCAAAACTAGACCTATATACCAAATCCTAACCAAAATATTACACCACAACACATGTAATTTCAATAAGTGTATCCTAATCTGCATATGCAAATTCCTAGTTAATTCCCTAACCAAACCAATATTACACATAAATCCATGTCTCCATTATACCCCAATAAAAATAATCCACTTTTGACTTCCCAACTTTCACCTTAGGCTAATGTTCCATCCATTTTCCTAGAACAATAACTATAGGAAATGAAGGATGCAATTGCCACTATCCAGTCTAAGAAATAAATCAAGAATTTTAAGTTGGATAATGTGTTTTCTTAACTATTCATCATGGATTATTTTCAAATACCATTTCTTCTAGGGTAAAAACCACCAAAATTTGATAAATATAAGGGTAAAGGAGACCTTAAGGCCCATTTAATGAAATTCTTTGTTTCTTGCCAACCAATGGCCTACAATGACATATACATCCTATTATTTTTCCCAAGGAGCCTAATAGGATAATCCTTGAAATGGTTCCTAAATTTTCCAAAGAACTTAGTATCTTATTTTGATGATATTTTAGATAAGTTTGTGTAGTACTTCTCCTATAATATCAAACATGAGATTTCATTAGTAAACTTGACCCAAGCCAAATAGAAGAATGGTGAAAGTTTTGCCAATTATCTATAATAATGGAGAGTCCTTTCTAGCCACTTCACTCACAATTTACCAGATAAGTAATTAGCCACTATGTTTATGAAGAATTTACATAGTGAGATATCTTATCATCTAAAGCTAAAGTGTACACACACCTTTAATGAAATCATCAACAAAGGTTTATTGATAAAAAAAGGCCCTTACTAATAAAGGGATCATCAATATAACCTCATCAAATCATAACTAAAATCAAAACCAAAGCAATGACCAAAAATAGAACCAAGTCCAAATTCAAGTGTTGTAACCAACCTAGGACAATAATTATAAAAAATCCAAGTAGTTTAATTGCAATAATAATATTATTGGGAATGGGTTAATTGAGTTGTAACATGTCCAAATAGTGTAAACACCATCTTCTTATCATATTCCATACATACAAATTACTCTTCGCCAACAATATCTTCAGTAAGTATAACCTTTACAATAACCTTTTCCTTTGTAAACCCCTCCTCCAAGGCAAAATGAGCATACTCATCAAGTTTTCAAAGACCTTTGAGAGCCTATTGAAGCCATGTTACATAAACTAGCTTCCACTAATCTAATTATTTGGCTAATATCAAAGCACTATCATGAGGGAATTACTTATCCAGATTGGTATAGGCAAAATTAACTCTGTGAGTATCATTGGGTTAATAGAAATAAGTTACGCCATTATGTGCAAATAAAACATCTTATTTAGAATATGTTGGAAAATGGGGAGATAAAATTGAATAATGGAGATTATTACATCCAATCAAAAACCCTTTCTGTAATATAATTATATCCAATAGCAATAAAAAAATCCAAAACAATAACAATAATAGTATCAATAGCTAAGACAACAACAATAAAATCAATAGAAAAAACAACAGAAATAACACCATCTAAATAGATATAACTAAGGATAGAATGATGCCAACAAACAATAAACTTACCATGCCATTACATATGACTACAGTAAAGTTATAGGCCATCTTTTGGGTGGTCACATTTTCACCATTACCATTAATCTGAGACCAAGTAATAACCAAACAAGACCATTACTAATTAATCCCAACTAGTCAACCTATGTTAGTGATATGTCCTTAACCTAGGACTATATATAGATGTACCATCAAGTATGGATTACTAATTTTGAACCTTATAATGATAAGCCATCATTGCCTCATGACCACATGCAAGTGCATTGGCAACTAAGACTTATCCTATCTGGTCCCCCTCCACCATCATTTATTAGAAATAATGGTCATATATCTAATCTTGTTTGTGAAATAACAAATTGGTGGTAAAATATTAACATACCAAGCCCTTGGCCATTTTCCACTACAAACATCCAACCCACCATTCTAGCTAGGAATAAGCAATTTACCACTATAAAGGAAAAGACATTCAAAATTATGGAATAATTATAAAATATTCCCACACAAATTTCCATTTTGGATTTGTTGCATATGTTGCCCATCCACAAGAATATCTTGACATAGTTCTTTACCCAATCTCAAGTTACTAATGACATATCCCCCAAAAAATTCTAAGCTTTGGTTGGACATATAGCCCCAAGCCATAATGTAACCTTTGACCAAAGTGATATGTCATCCCTTAGCCCTCTACATAATATTATACATCAAAGTTATCTTAATGTAGCATAAAGTGAAATGTGTCCTAACTCAGGTCTAAATATTATGTCTCTAAATCTCATCAAACTTATTTGGTATAAAAAAACTAATCTCCAACTAGAAATGATCACCATCAAAGCTTATGACAATGAAGAATGGTAATCACAAGGCACCATCAATTTGCCAGTTATTATTGGGCCCTTGACTCATAATACATTATGCCATGTGTTAGACCTAGACATATCATATAGTTTTCTCTTGGGTAGGACTTAAATACATTATATTTGTGTAATCTCTTTTACATTGCACTAATGTATCAAGTTCTCTCATTCAGGTATGGAGGTCACCATCCATGGGGATTTATAATAATACAAACATTGTAAACATTTAGAGGTTGAGTACGAAAGCTATAATTACCACTTTGGATTAAATCTAGTTCCCAAGATAGACAAAGGGAAAGAAATACTCGTTAGTTCACCAAAAGCTAATTACATTGACCCACATACCCTTGATTCATTTTCCCATATGCCACCTCCTAAAATGTCTAATCATTTTACCATCATGGCTAATGACCCAAGATAATATTTGACCCATGATACATTCCACATTTCTAAGATTCCAAAGAATTGCAAGTCCTAGGGAAGACCTAAAACCAAATCACCTTGCATGGAATGGTAGTGAAATAGCAAAGGCAATATTCATATTCCAACACTTATAATTTTCACATTGGCCACTAGCTAAGAATAGGACCCTTTCGGTCATACATAGAGAATTCAAACTTGGTGATCTTGTAATTAAAAAAACTAATAGAATACCACAGTCGAGAAGAAATGCAAGGGAAAGTTCAAACCCAACTGGATATGCCTATTCATTATTATTATAAACTATCTAATTGGAGAGTACAATCTTACTACACCAAATGGGGATGAATTTGATGAGTCAATGGACATTGTACACATCAAGTGTTACTTCACTTGAGAGAATTAAAGCATTGTTTATGAGGCCCATTTTTATTGTACCATAATACTAACATTTTTTTTGTACCATACCTTTTATCATATACCATTCTACCACGCCTTTCCCATTGACTAAGTTTTTTCACCTCTCTACCCAAACCCTTTAACTTTAGTTCTATTTAATTGGTTCCATGCCCCCTTTCAGAAAGAAGATTCATATCATGTTTTAGTAGTTGATTCAATATTATAGAGAAAGGCCATATTTTCAATTACTATGACAATGGTTTGGTAGTTACATCCTGTATTTCTTAATATATTTTATACCAAGTGGGCTGGATTATTACCACATTTGGACAAAATCAGTGTCTCACCATTATGCTGTTAGTTATAACCACCTATGGGAAAACTAGTATCATTAACCTATACCATTGTTTCTTAATTCTAACTACCTATGGAAAAATTAGGAACAACATTATTTATCATTCCTAGAAGTACCACCTTACCATGCCTATGCCTTACTATGACATTTTCCTACTTTTCCTATTTTTCTTGAGATTTTGTTGCTACCTAATTAAATTCCTCCATGGTAAGGTAAAACTATAGTGATTTGAGGTCCCATCCTAAGATTATGTAATCAAATCTCATTTTATGTTTAGGTCAACTAAGCCACCCCTTTGCCATGCTCTCTCCATTTTGTGAGTAATTTTAAGCTTGAACACTCTCACTATTTTGAGATCTTAGACCATTTAGTATCTCATAATTCTCCATCATGTTGAGATACATAGAGAATTCCATAAAAAAATTTAAAATGATTTATAAAATCCTAAACATTGACCACTTCTTTGCCTTAAGGTTTTTGGTATCCCTAGCTACTTCACTAGAAACCACTTGTCATTTAGTTTCCCCATCCTTACTAGCCTTGCATCCCATGCTCTCTCCATTTTGTGAACACATTCCCATATTAATATAGAACATAATCATATTTCCTTCTCATCATTTTATTATATCCCATATCCTAAGAGAACTAAATTTGACCTAAAGTTTTTATTTGATCTTATGTCCATCGAATTATGTAGGTAGCATCCACTATCCTAGTGCATCTAAAGCCAGCTCAACCACCTCCTTCCTTTTCTTCTATTCCCCCATTTTGTTTATTTGTTGCATTTCTCCTATACCATAAGGTCAATGTTTTTCATCTTATTTGTTCTCTATCTATGCTAACATTATGATTAACCACTAAGTGCATCTCAAGCCAGCTCAACCACCTCCTTCCTTTTCTTCTATTCCCCCATTTTGTTTATTTGTTGCATTTCTCCTATACCCTAAGGGCAATGTTTTTCATCTTATTTGTTCTCTATCTATGCTAACATTATGATTAACCACTATTTGTGTTTATTTCTTATTGTTATCTTTATTTTATTTTGTCCTTTCTTTTCTTAGTGTTTTGTTTATTTGTTTGCATGTTTGTTTGCTTTCTCATTATGCCTTGATTCAAACTATGGGATTTCATTGGGTGATTCCTTGCACGGTATTCTTGAATCCATCCATTTTCATATGTTAACATTTTTATCATGTTTTTAATTAATGGTGCATTGTTTTCATTTGAGTATTCGATTGCATGTCAATACTTATGCACATTTCATCTAAGTTCTCATGGTATTTTATATCATGATGCCTATCATCATGTGCTAAAACAAAAAATAACTTGATAATTTTATAAAGAAATGAGGTTGCAATACTCCTTTCCACTTAAAAAGTTCTCGATCTACCAAAATCATTCCCGTATAAAGTAATTAAATAATGAACTAATTTTAACCCTTGCTAGTTCAGACAAGAATCTCCATAATAATAGGTTACCCAAATTCATATTTATCCTCTATTCCAATTTGGCATCATATTTTCCATCATCAGGTTACCAATGATTATAACTACCTCTAGGAAAATCATTGTATACCATCCCACTTGCATTACCAGTGATTCCAGCCACCTTTGTGTAAATCATTGTATTTCATCTCACCCACTAAGCTAGTGATTATAACCACCTATGGGAAAATCATTGTGTTGTGATCTATCTAGAGGTTAATGATTATAACCAACTTTGGGGAAAAAAATTATCTTTATTAAGCCCAACTGAGGCACATTTTCATTGTGATAATGCTTATAACCACCTTTAGGCAATCCATTATCTCTATCCACCCAACTGGGGAATTTTTTTATCTAGCCAATGATTCTAACCACCTATGGGAAAATCATTATTTTCCATTTATAATGATATAACTACCTTTTGTAAAATCACTCTCTTGTTACCCTAAACCTTTTTTAATGATTATAACCACCTTTAAAAAAATCATTACCTTTTTTCCCACATATGTCGATGATTATAACCACCTATGGGTAAATCATCCTATTTGCCTATCGAACAAGGATAACTCCATATGCCATTGATTATAACCACCTTTAGGAAAATCAATCTTTTCCACCCTATTTCATCTTTTGGGTCCATCATTTCCTCCTTTTGAGGGACCGATCATTGACCCTTTTTTGTTGACCACTCCATTGAGGGGGCATCTACAGTTCATCCATTGCCATTATAGTCATAGGCATATATGAACATTTCATTCTTTGAAAATATGTTATTGTGTCTATAGCTTTTAACACCTTCCCAAATAGGGGAAAACTATAGAAACCTAAAATTGGACATAATTGGCCTTCAACTAGACTTTAGACTGATTCCTACCAACCATTGTAAATTAAGCCTAAGAATCACTAAACATCCCAAATTTTCTTGTGCATCATTCATCAAAGATCAAAATCATGTTGAAACATCCCTAATTACGGTATCCTATCATATTCAATAATAAATTCTCATGGTTCATTCCTAATCATCTTATAGTATCAAAATTGTCAATTTTACCTATTGACCTATTAAGTGGGGCACATGAATAAATATCAAATATTAATAGAGATAAAAGTGTAATAATAAATAATTAACAAGATAAAATATATTAAATGCCTATTTAAATTATCCATTTGAAATTAATGAATATCCAAAAAAGAAAATTCAAAAATTCAAAATATCCTAGCCTTTCATCATTGCCTTTATGAGTTTTCAAGCTCTTTGAAAATATCCTAAAATTTATAATTTTGAAAGCCATGCCTTGTAATTACAAATCATAATTACTTGACAATTATTAACACTACTAGGGTTGTATTTGACTCACATAGGTTAGGTTTGAACCCATTCCAAGCATTAACTCAACCCTAACTCACCCTGGGTGAGAGTTAAATCCTTAGGCTATAAATGCAATGCCATACCTCTTCATTTTTAAGCTCTCATAAGCCAAAGTTATAATGAAAATTTTGAGATAGACAAGCCATTTGATTTAGTGTTATAATTTAAAAAATTTCTTGAAAGTAGTTTTATAATTCCAAAATATTGCTCCGAGAAATCATCAAGCCACATAGAATCCAATGGTGCCAAGGAGAGAAGGAACCAACAAGATTCATTTACTAAAGACTCTTTGATGCACAAGTTTAGAAAGCCACTCAATAAAACATTTGGATCTCCTAAGCAAGGTAAAGGATTTGTGTCTTTTATGTTTTAGTTGTGATTTTATTTGTCTTTTGTTAATAAGCTCTCCCAAAGTTCTTGGCTTGGAGTGTAAGTGTTAATGTGTTTTTATTTGAGTTTTGCTACTTGAACTAACACATTAATAACCTCCCTTATTGGATTCCTATGATCAAAATAACTACAAAAGGGATGTGGAAATTATCATATCATATCATTCTCTTATAAATATGTGTATAAGTCTACAATATTGAGATTTCAAACAAAAGCATACCTTTTTTTTATCATTCCAATATTTGAATACTCTTTCATATAATCCAAATTTTGAGATAAGGTACTTTATTTTAAGATTTTATATTTAAAAAGAAGATTTTTATTTTAATTTTAAGTGTTATGTTTTAAATATTTAAAAGCATTTAAATTTTGAATTTTTTTTCATTAATTGTCATTTGAGAAAGCTACTCTAAAGTAAATTTGGTAAAAAACAACTAAATTTTTAATTCAAGGAGAAATAAGTAGATCTAATATTTTACCCATTTGCTTCTATCAAAAAACATAAATATGGAAATTAGGAAAAACCAAGTGTATAATAAAGCATGAAGTTCTATAATTAAGCAAATGTTAATGACAAGGTGAATTCTTGTCATGTACCACATAGATACCACATACCACTCTAATCTTATGTTCCTTAATGTCTCTTTTAGGTATTATTGAATATATATAAAGGGCAAGCTTATTCCACCTACCAATGAGTATATAGGAAGGGCTATATAGATATGCTTGGTATATAGGTTTAGTGGTATATAGAAAAGGGTACCATTTGGAGTGATAAGGAACCATTTTTTGGGTTTAAAAAACTCAAAAATAAAAACCTAAATAATGCATTTAGTCAATTAAATCATTGGCACAAGATTAACTAGAAAAGACAACTAGTTGGAATGGTTTTAAAAAGTGGAAAAGGCACTCATATTCAATGATCAATTATTCAATATTTTTAACAAGGAGACACAAAAAGTTGATTCAAATGAGAATGAAAAATATATTCATACATGGAGTTAGTAAAACTATAAATCATTGGCCTTGATGAGGGCCTTAATTGATGAAGATGTGTTTCATCATATTCATGGGTGTATTACTCTATGGGAAGCATTTCACAAATTAAAATAACTATATGATTCTTAATATAAGTTATAATTCATTCAATTGCAGTTGAAGTTATTCAACCTCTAGTTGAAAATGGTGATGTTAACATATTAGCTTCAAAAATACATGCAATCAAACATTATGTGGATGCCATGGGTTAAAAATTGAACTCTATATGATAGCATTCACAAATCCCTTCTTCCAAACTATTAAAACTACTTAGAGTCTCTACAACTATGAAATAAATTGAAGACTCTCACATTTGATCAATTGGTAGGAGAATGGTAGAAAGAGAAAAGGCCTTTGGAATAAAAATTGGATCCACAGACGAGAGTGTGTGTTATGTAAAAGGAAATTCTTCCAAAACATTTAATATTTCCACATCTTCCAAAAGTGAAAGAAATAATAAATATAAGAATAAAAATAAGGTAAAATGCATAAAAATGAAAATAAAGGTGGTTAAAATAAAAAACATAATAATAAACAAACTTATAATATAAATTATGTGAAAGAAAAGGATGTAATGAGACTCATGAATGTAGAACACCATTCGATAAAATTGAAGCATATTTTAAAAAGAAAGAGTAAAAATCAAAGAAATAAATAAAATATTCAAACTCTACTCAATTCACTAGTGAATGAGTGTTTTATAGTATAGATGATGACGCAAATACTATCTCATTCAGTTCATCATGGTTTGATTTTTGGGTTCTTGATACTGGTGCCACTCTACATATAAATTTTTGAAAATGCTTATTTGAGGAGTTTGGTGAGTAAAGTGTACAACTTATCCTAGACAAATATACAATTTATCCTACTCAGTAATAAGATAATAAAATTATTTAAGGAGTATAAAATTAAAATAAGATAAATATACAACTTATCATACTTAGTAATATCTAAGATCAGATAAGGTAAGAAACTAATAATCTGATTATAAATACTTTGTTATATTAGGGTCATGACCAATAATGGATCCGCTAAACCTAAACTGGGGTAGTTTATAACATTTTGGCAAAGGAGGGTTTACAAGGCCTCTAGTAAAATTACATCATGTGATAACCCTAGTTAGGTCTTGTGATTATAATCAAAGAAAGAAAAATAATCTATTAAATAAACATGCAAGCTAATTTAGTAAATGAATATAATTAATCTAATGATCACCAAATCTTGTGGCACAAATGGGGAAGATAATAAATGTGAAAATTTAATTCTATTTAAGATACATATAATTAATATAATCAAGGAGATATATAATTCAATCCATTAATTCTAAAAATTCTACTTATCAAAATATGAAGTTCTTATAGTATACTTACCTTGTTGAAGTGAACCCATCATGTCAAAATCTCTCCCTTGTCCAGTGGTGTTCTTCAAGAGGTTGTTATGGCTTTCAAGGATCACACAAATAGATTAGATCTATGCTACAAGAATTTTCCTATGTGTCCAAGACCTTTACAAGACAAGTGTTACTTCTCCAAGAAAAAAAAGAAATAAAACCTCCTATTAATAGTATAAGTATATTTATGATCTATAATGATACTTAATTAAATGATCCTAATTTTATAAATGAAGTTAAGGGGGTATTTATATCCACATATTAACTTTAAACCCTTTTGGTAATTTATTTAATGAGGTCATCTGGATCGATCTCATTTGGTGAGAAATAGAATCATTAGGATTTGAATTATGTCAGCCTAGGTTGTTAAAGTTCTATAACATATGTTGAATTACCAACAAGGTTGATTGAGTCAACATAATAGAAAAAATAGAAAATAGGGTGTTTGCTTAGGTATGAGATATTTTGGATGGTGAATTGCTTACGGGAGTTTGTTGTAGACACCCTATTTTGGTTGCATTCCTAGCCTAAGTAAACTTCAAATTGATTTCTATCAAATGATGAAAATTAGGCCTATGAATTTCATCTATACATCATTAATTAGTGCCCATAATCATTTTGAGGCATCCCTATTTTGGGTATTATCCTATGCATAATTATAACCTCCCATGGATTCATCCCCAGTCATATTGCAACCTAACAAATTGATAAATTGGCCTTTATACCCATTAAGTAGGGAACTTAAACTATTCCTAAAATGCAAAAACCCTAAGTAAAAGGAATTAACGAAGTAAATATAATTGACTATTTAGGTAAAATTTTCATGTGCAATTAGTGAATATAATTTTTTTAAACTAAATTTCAATAAAATTGAGTTCATGATGATGTCATCATCCTCAAAGTCAAGGAATTGAAAATATCTCCATTAAATCATTAAATTTAGTAATGAAAAGCCATGCTTAATAAATGGTATCTCTATTAAGTATTTATCTCCTCCTAAACCTAACCATAATTAATTTTAACCTAATTAAACATGAGTTAGAGTTAGTTGGAGAACTTATAAATACATGTATCGACACCATTTTTGAACAAGCTCTCAAGCCAAAGTTATAATGTTAAATTTGTGAGAGACAAAGATTTACTATGTAGAGTTATAATGCTAAAATTTTAAGAGATAAATTCATTTTTCCAATCCAAGCCAAGCCAATACAAAGGTACACAAGGAGAGATTCTACCCAAAAGGCTAATGTATTGACCAAAAGACTCCATTGCACACATAATCTGAGCACCAACACACTCACATGATAATGCATGATCTCATTTGACAAGGGAGGTAAAGGTGGTTTATTTTCCTTATTTCTTAGTACTTGTTCTTATATTTTTTATTTCTCACCCAAGTATGTAGGCAATTAGTTGTTGCTTTCCTAGTGTTATTTGATATTGAGGTTTTATAAACTAAACTATCAATATAAATCTAAAAAATCTCTTTCATAATTATACACTACATAATGGCATGTTCGATGAGTCCAAGCACCCCAAAAACACTAAGGGAGTAATATTAGACCCTAAAATCCAAGAATTATTCACTTACAACTTTAGTTTTTAGATATTTTACCTTAAAAGTCTATATTCATATGTCTTTTTTTCATGTTTCTTGCTATCAACTTTGTTATTCAATAAATATCAACTTCACCTGCTACATTCAGATGAATTTTACCTATGTCATACCTAATGAAAACATCTAATTTGTTAGAATTAAATGTTGCTTCATCCTGTTTGAGTGACAACTGCTCGATTGAGTCATTCAACTATTTGATTATGCCACTCAACTATTTGACTGCATCTCTTGACTATTAATAAGTTTATAAAAAAAACCTTTTACAATTGTCACCCAAAAACTTTTCCATTACCTAGTAAATTTTTTATTTTTTGACAATTTTTTGTCACCTAGTAGATTTTCCATCTCTTGATAGCTTTATCATAGACCAATAATGTCACTATTGCCTAACAACTTTTCCAACATTTGACAACTTTTTTGTTAAACAATAGTGTCATCATCACCCGACAACTTTTCCATCACTTGGAAACATCATTCATCACCCACTAATGTTATCATCACCTAAATTTTTTATCATAGATCTATATTATCACTATTGACTGATAACATCACCATCAATTTACAACATCATCATTGACTGATAGCATCACGATCGAACGATAATGTCACCATTAGTCAATATATTTTTTGCTATGTGTTAAAAACTTGAGAGCTTCAAAGGTGAAGGTTATTTTTGGACTAACATTTCTAAACAAACATAAGTGAACCCCCTAGCATTTCTTGTAATAAATTAGGTTAAAAGGAAAAGGTTTAAATCACTTTTAAAAAACATTGACAATTGTATTTTTTATGTTTAAAACTTGAACAAAGCAACTTTAATTTTTATTTTTCAAAGTCACAAGTACAAACACACAAAGGGATAAATATGAATTCACATTTATTTAAGTTATTTTGAAAATTAAAAAAAATAATAGGTTAATTCTCCTAAGAGCTTTTATTTTTTTCAAAATTACTTAGTTTTATTTTCCTAGATTAGTTTCTTTTTTGACAAAACTTCACATGTACGCTCTCCCCTAATTCCCTTTAAGGAACTTGGGTGATCAAAAGTGCATCATTTTTAACTATTTAGTTGAGTCTTAGAAGTGAATAAAAGTTATATATGCTCTCCCAAAGCTCTAATTGACTTGGGTGACATAGAAATGACCCTAAAGTTCTTCCATTTTCATTTATTTCTTTTTTTGAATTGGCTTGTGAGTGGGAATTGATAGCCTCCTCATGATTTATCTAGGACTACCTTAACTAGGGTTTCATCTCCTAAAACTATTATAACACCATTCTATGATGAGGTATATAAATTAAATAAACTATTAGATCATTTAATGATGAGAAGTTACCATGATCAATCTAATAAGTACTTTGATCTTTCATGTACTAGACATCAGACTTCACTAAGAAGTACATAGATGAATTTATGATACAAAGGACTAGACCATTGCATAACAAGCTAGGTTTAACCATTTAATTTATGTGTTAATCCATTATGTTATCTACACATGTGGAACATATAGATGTTCAAAAATTGTATATTTATATCAACCCCATTAATGTCTAACCAAATGTTGAATTGTTTTGGCACTCTAAGTTCATGCCATGCATCAATGCTCGATAGACGTAGGGGGCCTAAAACTATAGCTAAATGTACTATTACTTTTCTAGTTGATAATTAATTATTTTTGAGGATTAGTATATTATTTGAAACTTTGGTGGAGACTATGCAACCTTGTAAGTTTTTAGGGTAAGATGTGCACATAGGTGTTTTTTCTTATTATTTTACTTGTATTTATTTTAGGTTCTAAAAATTGTTTTTTGTGTCAAAAACACATCTAAAACAAGTCAAAAATCATGTTTCACACACTAATTTGAGTAAAAAAGTATTACATTATTAAAATTTCTCCAAACCTTTACCTTAGAGATTTTCAAAACTACTGTTTGCATCCTTATTCAAAGAGGTGTTGTTACACTACCCAATCTATTCTAAAAAATTTTGCCATTGTGCATAACTATTATCCTTGCTTTTATACACAC
The DNA here is from genome assembly GCA_037957365.1 of Torreya grandis. Lineage (NCBI taxonomy): Eukaryota > Viridiplantae > Streptophyta > Pinopsida > Cupressales > Taxaceae > Torreya > Torreya grandis. The sequence continues at coordinate 303,314 of JARHVA010008061.1, forward strand.
CAAAAAACATTTATGAGTTAACCTCTAACATTTTAGGATGTCAATGAAGATTAACATCACTCTAGGGCACAAGTTTTAGGTATTGGTTATTGTAGTGACTAGTGGTGGAATAGCTATGAGCAATACAACTATTAACCCAGATGGTTTAGATATAAATATGTATCCTATATCTAATTGGGTTGAATGGAATGTCAGGATCTTGCTCCACCAATAAGAGCACATATGATTACTTCTTGTATTAGCAACTAAACATAGAATTTAACCAGAAGTAACAAGTAACTAGAAATATGAAACAACACAGGAATATGAGAGACAATACACAATTGTATTAATAATCACTCAAAAGAAAATACAATAAAGAATATGCCACTTCTTCTTCCACCTCAAAGGCTCGCCACACCTCAAGACCTTCCCTCTCTCTCTCGGTCCCAACAATCAACTCCAATATAGAATTGATGTTCACCTCCACTAGTTAGAAACAACGCTGCCAGTACACCAAGTACACAACCGTACTCCAAGTAGATCTCCTACTCTCTGCTGCTACCTGCAAATCACTAGACCTTACTCACCATTTTAGATCTCCAAACAAAGCCATGCACACCTGCTAACCAAGATCATACATACACGAAGAACCCTTATGATTCTCCAAACCAGCACCCACAGTTGGTACTATGGCACTAGGAGGAACACACCATTGCTTTCCTCTCTCAGAAGGTGCTTATTTGCTCTCTTACTCTCTAGAACTAATTTACAATACAGCCCATGAGTCTATATATAGATCTCATGCTTACAATAATTAGACATTCTTAATTACAATAATTAGATCCACAGCTTCTAGTCTAAATTTGGCTCTTGACATGCAAACACTTGGTTCATTAGCTAACTGCTCATAAAACACTCACAGCTCGAACCATACAGGTGACCGACATCGGTCCCTATCTGCCTGGGGGGTGCCGATGCCAGCCAACTTCTGATTGATGTCAGTTGTTCTCCTACCTTATCCTATCGACGTTAGTTGGCCTGACCGATGACAGTGTCTATGACACTCTGCAAACACTCTGAAACCTCCTTAACTCCTCTTGTTTACATCTTGGTAAAGCTTTTAGCTCCACAACCTAACAATCTCCCACTTGGAGATAAACAGCTGCACTCATACCTATACCTGTACACCATCTAATTTATTTCCTAACTTGTATCCCTCTTCAAGCTGAACCCTGAAGACCAACCACCACACAGCCTGTGATGCTACACCTGTCATCCAAGTAACCTGCCACATCTGAACCTACAACTCCATGTAGTGAAGACCTTGACCCTGCATAACAAGAATCCCTACTGCTAGTCCCTAAGAATCCACTGAACTACCCTTCAGTACTCCTTCCCCAAATTGGCTCCATACCTTCTGACAACTCCCACTGCTTGGGAAAACTCAGTTCTACTCTAGACCTCATGTGATTTCAAACCCTATTCTAAGCTAAGCTTGAACTGTCTAGCCCTTGGTGTGCTTTTTGATTCTGCATCCTACATCATGAACCCTGCCAACACCATCTTCACACCAGCTCCCACTAGAGATAAAATCTCCATGTCTCTTATGCCAAAGAATTTTGCTGCTCCAAATTCTTCATGACATACCTCTGAACTAACCTTACCCTTAGCTCAGCAAAACCCTATATGTACAAACCTGCTAACAAATCACCCACATACAATAACTGGATAATGTCGCGACTCATCATCCACCTGGTAAGACAAACACAATGGTTAAACCTCCATTGCCTTGTAGCTTGCTCAAGACCATATACCTTGGCCTTCTGTCTCACGTATCCATCCACTCTCTTCTTCAACTTGGGAATCCGTCTATCTCTCAGTGCTTTCTTCTAGCTGACAACTCCACCAACAAATACCTATTTGGTTCTTCTCCAAGGACTCACACTCCTCATCCATGCCAAGCTCCCACTGTATCTGGATTCTACCTGCATTGCTTCTTCACATCTTCCTAGTTCTTGACCATCAGTAAGCAATATAAAGAAGGTGAATAATGAATATGAGGTTCACTTACCCTTTCTGACCTCCATATGAGCATTTGAGACCTTTTGATAGCTTGTTGTCCACCCACCATCCATTCCAGTGACCGATCTCGGTCATCTCCCAGTCTGCAACCGATCGACATTGGTTCCCTACACTAACCTTAACTGTCAACATCATTTCCCTGGCCAACGCCAGTATCCTTTCTGCCAATGTTGGTTCCTTACTGACTAATGTTGGTCTTCCTATTGCTGACGTCGATCACTATATGACCAATGCCGGTACCTGTGTTCGCATGTGAGTGATAACTTTTTACTCGTGAGTTCTCCATGGATCAAAATCCTATTCAAATTAACATAGCCCTGCTTAGAATAATTCAGTCCCCTCCGCTAATCTCTATCCGCCATCTCCTCCATGAATACCAAGGCTTTCCAGTTCTTAGTTTGTCAAAGACATCTAAGCTCTGCTTAAAAACTTGCATTCTCCTCCTACATATGTGACCAAGCCTACAAAGCCACATCTCTATAACAAAAGGTGAATTAGTAATATAAGTAGATAGATAAAGGATACCTACTTTCTTACCACCATCTAATTCAAGTGCATTCGCTGTGAGATTTACAGTGCATCTCCCATCACCCAACTTTCTTGAAGAAATTAGACTCATCTCCAAGACTGGTACCTGCATAACCTCCTTCAACACCTGCGTGTTATCCGTCTACAATTTTAGCTTCATTTCCCCTTCATCAATAATCTGACAAGGCTCACCAACCCCTAAATAAATCTCTCCAAAGTCTCCAAAGACATACCCATGAAAAGATGCTCTATTTTGGGCTGCATGGAAAGAGGCAAAAGAATCTGTAAACAAAGATTCTACTTTATCTAGAGCAACCTGTGCAACATCACCTGTAACATCTGCTTCTACACGTTGATCTTCTACCAACCAACAATCTTCCTTTACCTGCTCTTTCTTTCCATCAATTAGACCATTCGTGCTATTCAATTTCTCCATTCATAGCTTACTTTCTTCTACCATTGCTATACTCCCACTCAATCTGAAACCCCTGTGAGTGACCTATAATCAACAAACACTACCAGATCTAAACCACCTATTAGTCAACCCAACCAAAAGCTCTGATACCACTTGATGGTATCAGCTCTTGAACCTACAACTAGGCTCTGATACCAACTTGTCAGGATCTTGCTCCATTAATAAGAGCACATATGATTACTTCTTGTATTAGCAACTAAACATGGAATTTAACCAGAAGTAATAAGTAACTAGAAATATGAAACAACACAGGAATATCAGAGATAATACACAATTGTATTAATAATCACTCAGAAGAAAATACAATAAAGAAGATGCCACTTCTTCCACCTCAAAGGCTCGCCACACCTCAAGACCTTCTTCCCTCTATCTCTCGATCCCAACAATCAACTCCAATATAGAATTGATGTTCACCTCCACCAGTCAGAAACAACACTGCCAGTACACCAAGTACACAACCGTACTCCAAGTAGATCTCCTACTCTTTGCTGCTACCTGCAAATCACTAGACCTTACTCACCATTGTAGATCTCCAAATGAAGCCATGCACACCTGCTGACCAAGATCATACATACATGAAGAACCCTTCTGATTATCCAAACCAGCACCCACACTTGGTACTGTGGCACTAGGAGGAACACACCATTGCTCTCCTCTCTCAGAAGGTGCTTATTTTCTCTCTTACTCTCTAGCACTAATTTACAATACAACCCATGAGTCTATATATAGATCTCATGCTTACAATAATTAGACATTCTTAATTACAATAATTAGATTCACAACTTTTAGTCTAAATTTGGCTCTTGACATGCAAACACTTGGTTCGTTAGCTAACTGTCCATAAAACACTTGCAGCACGAACCATATAGGTGACCGACATCAGTCCCTATCTACCTGGGGGGTGCCGACGCCGGTCGCCTTCTGACCGATGTCGGTTGCTCTCCTGCCTTATCCTGCTGACGTCGGTTGGCCTGACCGATGCTGGTGTCTGTGACACTCTGCAAACTCCTTAACTCCTCCTGTTTGCATCCTAGTGAAGCTTTTAGCTCCACAACCTAACATGGAATGGTGATAGAGATGGATTTATTTTATGGTGGATAGGATTTAAATAAAACATAAAAAGGAGAGAAAGACAAAGTATAAAAGAAGTGTATGAACAAAGAACATGAATCCTTTCTAATAAAATTTAAGACAAGGATAAATTCCAAAGAAATAATGCTTGTAAACTAATACTTTATCACACAAAACTTACAAACATAGTGAAAAGGTTTAAGGGATATGATGTGGTTAGCTTGAAGTTATTAACTAGAGATTGATTTTTATCAAGACTATTATAACATATCTTAACCTAAAGATTATAGATAATACCAAAGAGCATATTTCACTAGTTATGGCTCAGTCTAGGAATTTGAATCAAATGGTGTCTCTACAAAAATTCCAAAGACCAACTTAGCTAGCTTGTTATTAAAAAATAAGATCTATAAACGTAAATTTCTACTAAACATTCCAATTGATAAAACATTATCAATCAATTACAATCTACTTGAAATTATTATTGCATATATAAGGAAAGAATAAGTTATTGGTTAGATCAAAATGCATATACACTACAACATAGACATGAAAGAGAGGATGAATCATACAACACATACAGAATAATGTGAAAATTTTGTTATCTATATTGAAATGTCAAAATTTCTCTTCTTTTTGGAAATGTAGGAGATACATGTATATATAGGCTTGGGATGGGGTTTCCTCATCACTTAATTTATTCTCAAAGTTTACATATGTTTTTAAAAAATTGCCAAAAGGAACATAGATGGGACACCTAGAAAATGATGCCACTAACAAATAAAACTTGTTACAACAAAACTTAGATACCACTAGCTAACATCATTCCAAAGGTAGTTTCCTATAATGAGTAAGTTGAATTGGTGGACACCTATACTCTAGTGGTTGTTAATATTATGAATCAATTTTAATTAAAATGACATGTGGAGCCTATTTGTTCACTTGAATCTACATGTAGAGGGCATGGATCACTAACAAATCATTATCAATGGTCTTAAAATATAACAAAGGCCTTTTGAAAAGTTGGGGGAGCTTATACATTAGTTTTTTATGTGCTTTGAATACATCCCCAAACTCTACATAAATAACCACTATTTGAATGACCCCTAGTTCTAAAAAAATTTACCAACTATTGTAGATTATTAGGTGTCTTGTACACTATGCCCTTAACTTATACTTTGAAACTATTCATCATTATCTAAATAAGGTATTCAAATATGAACTTAAGGACAAATTCCCCACTTTGATTTGTTAGTCCAGTGATCCTCAGCTCTTTTAAAATTATAGTGGCTTCACTCTCTTAGTTGATAAGTTATTGTACCACATTCTGCATCTCTTGATGACACTTAATTAAAATATCCTTACAAGCAAATACATAATGTTGGGCCCATACAACATCCAAAGTAGTTATCAAATTTAGGTGACTATAAGCTTTGTCTCTGGCTGCTCAATTCAAAAAGAATAGTTTGAACTCCATCTTCTTCATATCCTCTAAAAGGGAGGAGACATCCCCCCATTTGGGATAGGATTCCTTTTTGGCATCTCTTATTAATCAAAGGATATCATATAACCTTCAGGATTCTCACTATACACTACCTATGAGGTCCTTTGTAGGTTAAATTATATTACCCCCTGTAGGGCCTTCAATGATTGATCATATCCCTTAAACATTTATTTTATCACTCCTCTTATAGATTCAACAAAAGTATAGGGGTCCTCTCTATGACTGCCCATATCCAAAAAGGTATATGTGTCCTCTCTATGACCACCCAAGTTAGAGGAGTGGGTTTTGTGCCTCTTGATCAATTAGAACACATTTTATCTTTGTTCCAACTCCACTTGTTATCCTTCAGCGATTATATTTCTATTTTAATCTTCCTCATAGTCTTAGTTTCTTTATTGAAATGAATTTTAACTATGGGTTTATCAAAAATGACCATGTCCTTTATACCCTCCTCTTTTAGTTACATTTTTTAGATCCATTCATAAACATTGAAGGCAATTGGTTATTTTTAAGGCTCTACTTTTTGTGTAGGAGTAAACGATGGGGATTGAACTTAGGATACCATGGGCTTGTGAGAATATGTTTTCAATTGAGGGAAAGGAAGAATGGCTCTTCTCCACCCAATGAACGTTTTTAGATCCACTTTATCAACTATTATTTTCCTTTTAGCTGACCCCTTCTGTGTTGTAATCATGGCCAACTCTATTTGAGTTTCAATACCAATTGGTAGGCCTAATTTAATGGATAATTGAGGAGGAGAAATGGGGAAACAAATATGATGGTGGAAACCAATATTTCAAAATGCACTTATTTATTTAGTTCAGAGGGATGAGGGCTTGAGGCTGTAAAGAAGGAATGAGTAGAATGGGTATTAAACAAGTTTTGAAAATAGTCTATTATATATGTATGAGTAACCCCAATAAGACCTTTTAGAACTTGGATGGGGGATGCAACAACTTGAATTATAGGGGTTATGGATGGGGTTTGTAAAACTATCATTATAGCCACTTAAACCTTATTTGATTAGGTAGAATAATACAAAACATGAGGAATAACCATTACAAAAATTTTGGGGACAAAAGCAATTCTAGTTATAGGAGAGGAAAAATAAATGAGAGCACTCACCCTTTGGCTAGTAATTACCTAGGAAACTAATATTATAGATGTTATATATGCTAGGAAGTATTGAGGTTGGAGGAAAATTTATCAATTATCCCTATGTTGAAGCTAGAGGTTTTGAATCCACTTCATCTCCATTATCTTCAACTTAATCTTGAATCAATTCAATTGAGCCCGATTTAGTCTTCAAAATTATAGTGTCATTAGACTGAGCTTCCTTTGGCATCCATTCATCCTTTGGGTTACTATATGTGGTCTAACTAATGGTTTTAGATAAGGAGGTTTCTATATTGTCTTCCCATTCTTATTCATTGAACCATTCTACCTCTACAAGCTTATCTTTATCATCTTTATCATCATTAAGTATTTATAGGGTTTTTACTTCCTTAGAGCCTTTTATTTTATCCTTTTCTCCCTTGACTATTTTTTGGAGGCTCCTTTTGTTAGAGTGACTGAAAGGGAAATAAAAGGGGCCTTAAAATTTCTTTGGTATACAAGAGGTGGTCTAGTAGGAGCATTATTTGTTTATGGAGGGGAATAAAAAATAAGTGAATCTAAAGGGATAATGGGTGGTGATGAAGTGGTGGAAATAATGGTTGATGAAGGGGAAACTAGGGAAGCAAGCAAGCTAGAAATTATGGGGAGGAAAGATGAGAGGCTTACCTATTGGGATACCATGAGTTTATGGAAAGGTAACACATAAAATGGACCACTAGGATAAGCCACACATGAATTATCTAGTATTGTAGCATTTGGGTGTGAAGGAGTGGCTATTATGTTGCTTGTTGTTATGGTAAATACTAGAATGGAATGTTAAGGGGACCCTTTAGTGATTCCTTATTCACTTCTTATAGAAGCATGCCTAAATGGTATATCCTAATATTTCCCTTGAATTTTAACTTGTGAGAGATGTCTAGGAGGGGACATTTAATTCCAATTCTCTTTCTCAAACCTTCATACATCCTCCTTGGTGGTATTAATATTATACTAAATATGTTTGGCCACTAACATTAATATACTTATCCTATTCATCCTAGTATGAACTCATGTATCAGTCAAAGTGTATAGGAATGCCTCATCATGTGGGAATTAAATGTGGACATAATCAATTTTCACCTTACTTCTGATTCTATCTAGGTGGTTCCTAACCCTTTTCCTTAAATCCCATTTCCTATAGGGTGCCCATTTGAAATCATAATATGTTCTACTTTTGTTCACTAGGCATAAATGTTCCCATATAGTATATTAAATTTGACCAATACTAATGGTAGTTAGGTGTAATGCTTCATATTTGGAATTTATTAGGGTAAAATCCACCAAATCTTCCAGTTAAAAAATAATTTCTTTCTCCACCACCTTATCTAGCACCAACTGAGGGAAATACATAGGAAGGGATTTAGTTCCCTCTACTCTGATAATTGTGCAATCTAAGTACAACCAATATATATTAATCCTTATAATATTCCTTTTGAAATGATCAAATAACTTAGGCATATCCTTTCCATAAATATCTTGGTACACCATTGCATAAAAGGTCTTTGTTAAACTGATAATGTTCTTCTTGAATTTATGAATGTAAAGGATATTAAACTCATCATAAATTCTATTCTTAGGGTATTCTAATCAAGATTGTTATAATAACAATCCCTAAGAGGGGGGTGAATTAGTGTTTAAAATCTTTATTTCAATTATCCTTTAACATTCCTTGAACCATGAAATCAATATAGTGATATAACAATGCATAAAAAATCATCACATGAGTACAACATAAGAAAACACATATATGAGTGGGAAAACCTAAAGGGGAATAAAACCCACTATGATATATAAAAATAGACTATAATCATATAAAACAAAATACTAAATTATATTGATTACCAACTCAATTTAGAGCATGAATGCTAATGAAGTCAAGTTCTCACTTGACTAGGCTTTAGCAAGCACCTACTTGCAAGGAAGCACCAACTCCCCAAGTGACATAGAACCAACTTAGACACCTCATGAATTTTTATCACCACACCTATAAGATTTTTTTATGGTGTCATTTCAATACCTCATTTTTCTCTACCAAGAAATATTTTATTTTCTTATATTGCATATTTTCAAATAAGCCTAAACTGCCTTGTATATATACCAGACACATGGTCACACACCACTTGGTTGTCCACACACATTTAAAATCTTAGTTTATACATATAATATATCTTAAAAATCTTATGAACATGATTAAAACATATTTTTAACCCCTTTTTGTTTGAAACAACTTAATTGGGCCTTATTTCACTTTTAGGTCTCATGGAGACCTAATTGCATTAGGTTTATCCTCCTAGCACCAAAACTTGATCTTCTTGGGATTAGATGGCCTAATAAAAATATATAAAATTATTTAATCACTTATAAAATTATCTCTACTAACCTTCTCCATGATTGGTTACACATGTATCTTTCATTCATACCATGAAAGCTCCTTTAGGATAAACTACCCTACTAGGCCTATATACCTCAAAAGTATGTCTTGCAAAAATGAAGCTTAACACCCTTAAAATATTAAAATATGACAAATAAAAATTATATATTGGTTATACATGAATTTAGGGTCATCGAAAAATTCTTGTAACACTTTCACTTAGGATATAAAGTCTCAAGAACATCTCTACAACTCACTTACTTAGAATTGCTAATTCACTTTAAAAATAGTCATGATGAATTAGACCTCCAAAAACTAGTGTAGACAATTTTCATGACTAATGATGCATGTAAATTATCCTATGAGATATCTAGAACATCATCAAATATAAAATTTATATGTTCTAATGCCAAATATTGGTCTTGCAAACTAATTTCTTGACCTTATATCACACAGTCTTATCAAAACCAGATAGGTCATTTTGTTAGCAATTATTTCATTATATACACTAACCTCCAAAGATTATAAAATCATGATCATGATTTATAAATCATAAATAAGTCCTTCATGCACTTTTTTGCATCAATCTATCATGCATAGACCCTGAAATCTATCTTTTCATCTCTGTCTGGGATTTGCACTATCAAGTCCATCTGTTATTATCTAATTTGGATAACCAAATTAGAACATTTAAAGGATATAAAATAACCAAAAATCATCATGGACATGTAAAATGAGTCTCTATATTCTTATATCATCCATTTTATTTTATTGACCAATACAAATTTTGAGAACTACAATAACTTCTTGACAAATAAGCTTGTATCAGTGTATTTTCTCTCTCATCTAACTAACCACAACCACCTAGAGGTACCTAAGAGAGTTTATTACATGATACAATAGTTTATCTAGACATTTAAATCCATCCTAAGTTGTTTCCAACAATATATTTCATATTGGGTCTTTATTAGAGTTTTATGGATCTTCAACACAGGTATTGGTGTTAACAATGGTTCATAATGGACTACCCCTTCAATCCAAAACTAATGCCTGGAGATCATAGCTAGGACCCTTCCCCATATCTCAACAACTTATATTGTTGTGAAAAGGTTATATGTGCTAATGAACATCTAAAAGTTCTTTTCAGGTCTTGAGACCTTATTATGTGAACTTGAGAAGGCCTAAAACACTAATTCATGCAATTTATTTCAAACCATTGACCTCAAAATTTGTGAACATGCCTAAAAAAACTTATCTCACATATGTTAATTCTCACATATGCATAATTACCTTGAAATCTGATCTTCATAACTTATTAGGCCAAATAGGGTCTAAGAGAGGTCTAGATATAGTCTTAGTCTGAAGGTCCTACCCCTATAGACTTACCCTAAAACTCTCATGAATTATTCAATTCCTTACATACATTCTCAAAATAATTCCATACAACCTTCAAATGTCTTTGTTCATTCATTTTCATTCACATACCTCTTCATGTCATGACTAGGCTCATGACTAAGATTCCTATACACTTTGACATTAATGACCTATACATTTATGAAAATATAATACATTAATTGCCTTCAAATTCTCTCTTTCTCTCATGACATCACTCTCTCATGACAACACTCTCTCAATTGATTTTGTCACATCACACATTACCAACTAGGCTTAGTCACCTTTGACATTAACCTCCATAATATGCACCATTGGCATAAATGACAATACTCAAAAAGGGTTTATAAGGTTTTATAAAATTTGAGTGGATTGTCCTTGTTATGGCATCCATTAGATAATACATCATATAAAAGTTTCCATCTAACTAGTTGTCTAAACTACTAAATTGGTGGATCAAATTATCACTAATGATTTTACTAGTGGTAATAACATTATAGAAGGTGAGGATGGTGTCTATCAGGGAATCCAAACCTCATTGACATAGGTTATAATTGTAAAGGCATATATTTTATTTAATAAGGCCTTGGTAGTCCTAATTATTGGCCTAAAAGTGGCAACTGGGATGGTAGAGATGAGTCCCTTGATATTGAAGGTGATTAGGTCATGTGCCCACTCCTAAAAATTATTAATAACATTGTTGGCCAATATCCATTGGTCAATTAGGGCTTGGGTGTAAGCTAATTTAGTGGGAGAGGGCCAATAATAATTATCAAAGCATGCCCACTGACAAAGGCTAATGGTGTGTTGTGCTGATAGAAATTTAGGATTTTTCCATAAATTTGGTTATTCCCAAATAAATAATATAGTAGATTTATATAAATCATTACCTTAGGTTTTACCATTGCATCATGTAGGCACACTAATTTTATCACTACTAGGTCCTACCTACATCTTTGTGAAAAAGTAAAGAGTTGCTCTTTAGGGCCATAGGGTTCTACTACCTCAACTTCCTCCCAGATAGTTGAGTAGTGTTTGAAGTCCTTATTAAGAGATACTTCATCAAAATTTATATATGTATATTTATTAGACCTCGTAATGGAATACACATAGGTTGAGGTGGTAACTTTGAAGAGGAAGCCATTGTTATACACTCAAGTTCTAGATCCCTAGAATTATGTGGATTTTTGGTTGCAAAATGGATTTTCAATTTTCATTTACAGTCACTAATTAGATGGGAATGTGATTTCCCTTGACTTGGTTAATTACCTGTATTACTATTGTCATCAAATTATGAATCCTAGGACACTTTATGAAGCTCCTTCAATTTGATGCAACATTGAATCATCTCTCAAGTTTGTGGGAACTTGTAAGAGAGATGAATCTCTAGGATTGAAAGGGCTAGCTCCCTAAATTCTTCTCTAAGTGCCTATCACCTAGTCTAATGCTTGTTAATGAAAGAGTTAAGAGTTTGCATAAAATGAATAATATACTATAAAGGTGATCCACCAAGATATATCCCATAGACTATCATACTTCTACTAAGCAATAATGCTTTCCAAGACCAATTCCATGTATTGAAGGATCCTAACATAGTGTTTCAATGTGAAGGTAGCATGCTTGGGAAAATAAGAAATATACTTGAACTATGGGAATATTTCACACTATAGAGACAATTGCATACTTTAAAGATAGATTACTATATTTAACACACTTTACATGACCTATTAACATCAGAACTCTTGTTTAAACAGCATCCTAGAGTTTAGCATCCTTGATAATTGCATACAAGCATCCTTACTCCCTTTATTATTCATTGAAACTATACTCATAACTAAGTTTAAACATCCTTACTCCCTTTATTCTTCATGTTTAAATAGGAGTTTTGATGTTAATAGGTCATGTGAAGTGTGTTAAATATAGTAAGCTATCTTTAAAGTATGCAGTTGTCTCTATGGTGTGAAATATTCCCCTAGTTCAAGTATATTTTTTATTTTCCCAAGCATGCTACCTTCACATTGAAACACTATGTTATGATCCTTAAATACATGGAATTGGTCTTGGAAAGCATTACTGCTTAGTATAAGTATGATATTCTGTGGGATATATCTTGGTGGATCACCTCTATAGTATAGTTTTCATTTTATGCAAACTCTTAACTCTTGCATTAACAAGCATTAGATTAGGTGATAGGCACTTAGATAATAATTTAGGGAGCTATCCCTTTAAATCCTAGAGATTCATCTCTCTTAAAAGTTCCCACAAACTTGAGAGATGATTTAATGTTGCATCAAATTGAAGGAGCTTCATAGAGTGTCCTAGGGTGCATAATTTGATGACAATAGTAATATAGGTAATTAACCAAGTCAAGGGAAATCACATTCCCATCTAATTAGTGACTATAAATGAAAATTCAAAATCCATTTTGCAACTAGAAATCCATATAATTCTAGAGATCTAGAACTTGAGTGTATAACAATGGCTTCCTCTTCAAAGTTACCACCTCAACCTATGTGTATTACATTATGAGGTCTAATCAATATACATATATAAATTTTGATGAAGTATCTCTTAATAGGGACTTCAAACACTACTCAACTATCTGGGAGGAAGTTGAGGTAGTAGAACCCTGTGGCACTAAAGAGCAACTCTTTACTTTTTCACAAAGATGTTGGTAGGACCTAGTAGTGTTCAAATTAGTGTGCCTACACGATGCAATGGTAAAACCTAAGGTAATGATTTACATAAATCTACTATATTATTTATTTGGGAACAACCAAATATATGGAAAAATCCTAAATTTCTATCAACACAACACACCATTAGACTATGTCAGTGGGCATGACTTTGATAATTATTATTGGCCTTCTCCCACTAAATTAGCTTATAACCAAGCCCTAATTGACCAATGGATATTGGCCAACAATGTTATTAATAATTTTTAGGAGTGGGCACATGACCTAACCACCTTCAATATCAAGGGACTCATCTCTACCATCCCAATTGCCACTTTTAGGCCAAGAATTAGGATTGACAAGGCCCTATTAAATAAAATCTATGCCTTTCCAAATATAACCTATGTTAATGAGGTTTGTATTCCCTGATAGACACCATCATCACCTCCCCTAATGTTATTATCATTGGTAAAATCATCAGTGATAATTTGATCCACCAATATGGTAGTTTAGACAACTAGTTAGATGGAAACTTTTATATGATGTATTATCTAATGGATGCCATAACAAGGATAGTCCACTCAAATTTTATAAAACCTTAGAGTATAGTTTCAATGTCAAGGAGGAGTTTCAGTACTCAAAGATGCTTGTGGAAGAGTTTCAATGCCACAAGGAGGAGTTTCATAGCTTAGCTCCTCTATACATCACTCACACACTTAGAAAAAAATTTCACAACTTATAATTAGACTTGTAGTCAATGTTTAAAATCAAATTGTAATGTCATTTTATTAGGGCTTCATCATACCAACTTTGGTCTCCTTTACAATAGCCAACATGGATTCATACTTATAGAATTTTGGAAGAAGAGAGAGAGAAGGGAAGGTGAAGAGGCACAATTAAAAATGTTCAAAGGTGAAAATAAGTTACAATACATGTGTATGAGGTGGAAATTTAGTTATGAAACTCATTCACATAGCATTCTATCCTAGATAAGCTTCTTCTCCAAGTGTGGCATAGTAATCTTCTCAATCATTCTCTCTTGTGAAACTTCCTTCATGATTGGCTTTCTTGAGCACTTCAAACTAGGTTAGGGACAAATTTTTCAAGGAAATTAGATGGAATAAAGATAAATTAACTGATTTGGACATGTGTCCATCCCAAACTAAGCACTTTCCTTGATTTGGCATTGAAACTCTTCCACAAGCATCTTTGAGTATTGAAACTCCTCCTTGACAAGTGGCAAGAGGCAAGAATGTGATCATGAGATCTCTTGGATAGTTATATTTGAATCCCAAGAACACTTGGAAACCATATTTAATCATATCAAATATTTATATTACCTTCAATCATTAATTCCCCTCTTAGGTGTCATAAGGTCTCTTTGTCTCATTAGGCCCAACTTGGCCAAAATTGCTAAAATTTGGATTTAGCTAAATTGGTGTAATTTTTATTCATGAAAGGCATTTTTTCATCATATTGGACTGAAAAAAATCCATTTTGAATCATAAATATCTCACCAAAACCTCATGTTGCCTATAGATCCTTCACTAGGCCTTATCTTCTTATATCCCTATTTTAACACAAGTCTCCTTGTGTATGAGAATGTACAGACCTCTAAGACTAAGTAAGATCATTTTTTAGTACCATTATTCTCTTTTCCAAGTTTCATGGATCAAAACCCAAGGCAAGTGTGTTTGTCGATCCATTAGTCCTCCCAATTAGGCCTAATTAAGCCTCTTTAGCCTAGAAGACTAAAAATGCCTACTTTGTGCTCCCAAAATCATGAAATGAAAAAATTTCATGTGATTCACTTTTTTTATCTCCTTATAATCCCTCATTTTTAATTTGAGTTCCTGATCACTTGTACAGACCCATGTTCTAATATTAAATGCTCTTTTTTAGCCTATTATGTACAACCTTATACTTATAGGTACAAAATAATGGCATGATATTGATCTTATGAGATTTATTAAGGTCATACTAATTATTTTCAATCTTAAAACATCCATTTTATTGCTTTTTTGGCCTTTCTCTCTCATCATGTTCAAATCAAGCTTCTTGGAGGGTTTGGAGTGCATTACCCCTTAAGATATTATTCATAAAGGATCCACATTGGAGATTATTAAAAATGAAATTTATGTATCCTTAAGGACCTTATATAACACCTCCAATCATCTTCAAGTCCCATGCATAAGCTCATGAAAGTTTCAAGCATTTGAAGTTGGCCATTCGAGCCACTTGGTGCATTATGTGAGGGTTAAAGAGATTTTAAGCCAAGAATTAGATTATTAATGTATTTAATTGAAAATACATGGTTAAAACACCTCTTAATATTTCCCATCAACATTCCTCAATCATTTTAATATCTCCTCAAGATCTAGGTATGAAATTTACCCCTTATTTGGCATTAGGCTTATGCCTTGCCAATGATCCTGACTGCACTTTGGAGCCAAAATGCCATTGATTGCACTTGGCATACATCCTCATATATTAAAACCATAAATTTTAATCCCATTAATATTATACAATAAATTTAAACTCTTTCCTAAGGCTTAAACTTTAAATGGCCCCTCATTTGGAATCATGCCTATTTCTTTCCTTACCCTGATGACTGTAAACCTCCTTGTGTGGAGTATCCTGATTATCCTTGAATAATATATAAAGGTTTTATATTTTTTTTATGTGTTATTAAACTTTAAAAAAATCATTTTATCTTATTTTATCTTTAGCTCACCAATTTCATCATTTTCCTCAAAGTTGTCATCTCTATGCATAGAAAAATTGCCCCTACTCTGAGACAAAATAGAGAGTATTTTAACTATTATAAATAGAAAATTGATTATTTTAACATATTAATTATGTATTTATGGTACTATTTACCAATTTTTGGCATTAAAATCCTCCATTTAGAATTCCATCCAACACTATTTCCAAGGTAGACTTTGACAAGGTACCCTAATGAAGTGGGCAGGGTATATGTTGTACTAGGGAATTTAGGGATTGGTTTGAGATATATTAGGACACATATGAATAATTCATGACTTATAAAACATATTAATACCATATTATATTTCATTTTCTCCTCAAACACTTCCTTACCTTTTGGAAACCATTAACTAGGCCACTGATTGCTTGTTGAGGAATCACTATTTAGGATACTAGCTATAAGTGGTTTTGAGTTTGTTTTGGGATTTAAAGACACAATACAACATAAATTTATTCTAATAATATAATTTATGTGATAATTCATCAATTTTACAAGTTTTAGTTCAATTTATTTGCACTAGTTCATGACTTATTCCCAAGATTAGGCTCACTGTTTGTTTGGATTGAGACATTTTCAACCTGCTCACCTAGGTCATGTGGTTAATGGAATAATATTTTCACTTTATATATAGTGTCCTTAATTAATAAATTCACTATAAACCTTAAAATTTATTAATATATTCCTAATTGAGACAAGATCTTACCCAAGCCTGCTATAGATAACCCTTCCCAGGCTTGTGTATGGACAGGGAAGTTTACATTAGTGATCAAAACATGAAACTTCATATCTTATTTGACCTATTAGATAAAGAATTATATTTTAGATAGTTTTTATTGATCAATATTAGTGTCATATATTAGTATTTCCAAGTTTAAATTCAAAACCATTTTCCAATCAATGCCCTGTAGATATCACTGCCCCTTTTCAGTGGGTTTTTGGCAACTTTAAGACCTTGAAACTCTCATCACCACTCCTCCTTTACTCATTAAAATTGACATAGTTATTTTGGATGGATAGGTATATTATATGAAACAAATAATATAATTATAAATTATTTATATCATGACAAATTTTAATTCACAAAATCTCAAGGATCTCTATCTACAACTTTCAGGGACAAAAGAACCAATACAGTCCAATCATTATTTTGAAGGGAAATTCCACTTAGCATAGCATTATAACTCTCATGGAATGAAAAAAATGAAAATTTGGGTATTTTAGGACTTAAAAATTAACTCCATCATGTATTTCACTCTTTTCACTTCCATACAAACCTCTTAAACTTAAGCATAAGCTAACTGTGACAAGACTAGGCAGTGAACAAGGAGATCAGGCAATTTAGCTTTGGAGGAGTATGATAAATTGATATTTCCCAATGGAAAAAAATTAATACATATTTTAAAACATTAACCTAATAATATTATATATCTTCAAGTGATCCTTCCATGTTGCAAAACTCAGGTTACCCATCTATGGTTGTAATCTTGAGAAACAAGCACAATTGGGAAATCTCCTTCAAGGACATTGAGATAATGGGTATTGGATGATGATAAAACCATGTATAGGGCCTATTAAAACTTTAAAACACTTAATAAAACTCACAAAACTTCATGGATTCCTAAAAATAAGAAACAAATGCACAACCATACCCCTCTTGAATGCAATTTCATAAAAAGCTACCTAGAGTCAAACTGATTGTTCATAAAGGAGAAGGCACTAAATTGAAACTTATTACTATGGAATTTAATTTAATTAAGATTAATATCCACCCCTATAATTAATCTTCCCAATTCCACCTGTACGACCCATGCCAAGTGATTGAATCTGGCCTTTCTTTACTTGCCAAGTGAAAATGGAGGAAAACAAGTTTTAGATGAACTTTATTTCATATAATTTCAATTAAAATGTTTAAATGACCTCTTATGAGTTTAATAGTCACTCCACCATGTTTTCAACTAATGGTGGACTTAAGAAGTTTGTACAAGTACCCAAAAACTCCTATTTTTAAGGAAAAACTACCATTTCTTGATCATAATAGACTTATAACAATTACATGACTGATTATGATTTTATTTGACCTTATCCACATTGATATCCACCTTTATGATATATTTTTTAAATCCCACCATCTGTATAAGTCAATTAATTAGCTAGAAAAGTGGCCAAATAACCCTTTTACCACATGAAACCTAGCAAATGGTTAATTTGTGACTTGAAGACACCTTGAAATAATTAAAATAACATTTTATGACATTTTAAATATAATTTGGCACTTTTACTAAGTTTTACTAGGTTTGACCAACATTGACTTTAGTTGACTAAGCCAGTACAAGGAAGATGGGTTTTAGCAAGGACTATGGAAAGGGTAAGTGAGACATGTAGGACAATAGATGACCCCATAGGACATATGAATATTTATATAAAATTTAAAAATAGTATGGGTTGACCCAAATTTGATGTTGGGTCAAATTTATTCAACATTCTTGGTGATTCCTAGGGGTGGCATGCCTACTATGCCTAAGACCAGTTGCCTAATCCTTCTATTGGGCATGGAGTCATGCATATGAGCATCCTAAATTAATTGAAAAGACATTTGTCTCAAGGGAAACAAGATATTTGACCCACACACATATAAGTAAAGACACACACACACACACAATAAGAAAGCAAACAAATAACTTGTGCTTCAAGAGTACTTAGGGAACATAACAACAAACCAAACTAAACACACACTATCCTGAAAGAATCTCTCCCTTTTGGATCAAAGAGAAAGTTTTAAAATCTTCTTGCCTCATATAATGAAGGGATACATGTGACATGTTTCCATCTGAACATTGACATGGAAGCCTCCATTCTAGGTTATCCTCCTTCATCTTGCATAAGTAACCAAGATTCACAGTGTTGGACATATGATTGTCATTGATGTCAAAAGGGAGATAGTTAGCACTATGGGTGTCATTGATGTTGATATAATCAATCAAAAACAATATTTAATGAGAGAATAATATGTTTTATAATTTCACAAGTTGTAATATTATCATATAAAGTTGCCATGCTTTTATAGAGACTAGTTTTGGATGTTTGTACAAAAATTTATAGAAGATATGTTATGGTTTTGTCAAGTGCATATCATATGTATGGTTCATAGATTTATATTAAGAGAAATGAGATAAAAAATGATTTATCTTTACTCTCATCCATTACTAGGGTTTCTCAATAAAATCTTATGGTTTTTTCTCATGTCATTCATAGGCACTTCTATTTTTATGTTAACTAGATATAGGTAACAATTGGTAACAATTACTAGCTTGGAGCAGTGATCAAAGAATTTAATATTTCCTAAGTCCTCAACTTAAGATTTATCTAATATTTATTAAGGATTAACACTTAATCCTAAGATGTATATCCAAAAATGTGCAACAAATTCAATATGTCAAAGGTACCTGAGAGTGAATGTGCTAGTGACATGTGTCACATTCACAAGAGATTGTCAAACATAGATCTAATGAGCATATTAATATTTTAGAGGATCTAAAGGTGAGCATGTAATTTTTCAATAAATATCAATAGAGTACATGGATTCAAAGAGGCCAAATTTTTTGATATATAGTGAGTTAAATATCGATCTACTTTGAGGAGATCGATGGTGCATATGTGTTTTAAAGTATCAAGAAGCAACAAGATGAGATCAATTTCTAGATGTTTAAAGATAAATATAGGTAAATAAAATTCTAATTTTGAAGATCTAACAACACACAAGATATTATATCAAATATCAATAGATGTATTTTAAATTTGAAACATTAAAGTTCATAAGCTCATAAAGATCTAATAGAGCACATGAGTCTATCAGAGTTTGATCTAATGATTACATCTTAAAGTTGAGTCAATTAAATGATGATCATCAGATCATGGTGCTAAAATTAAAGTTAAATGTTAGTATTTAAATATTTTTCCATCTCAATGTTCAAGTGATGGAACACTCAAGAAAGATGCATTATACAACACAAAGAAAAATATAGATCACTATAATTGATCCAAACTGTGTAATATGGCATGTGCATCAAAACTAGATCTTGATATATGTTAAATATAGTAAAATATATAGAATTATGGTAGTGGTGTGTGAATTCAAGAAGTGCGAAACCTATTATTAAATAAATAAGAACTGAGTCTAAGAATGGAGTGTGATGTGTTAATGACCAAATGTGAACATAGAGAAGATGTGAGATATATATATATATATATATATATATATATATATATATATATATATATATATATATATATATATATATATATATATATATAAGGAGTTTGTTTCCCTCAATTCAAGCTAGAAAGATAAGCATGGAGGCATAGAGAGGTAGATATAAAAGATAAGAAGTGAAAAGTATGAGAAGTTATTGAACATGTCTATAACATAGAATTAGATTAATTTTAATATCAATTTTTCAATTTGAAGTTGTAGCTCCATAATATATCTAATTAGTAGGTGCCATCAAAAGATTTGAGTTGGTTCTCAATTAGGGAGTAGGCGCTTCCTTATACTAGGTGCTCTTAAATTAGGGGATTAATGTCTCCTTAGATTTAGTTCCCTTAAACAATGTAAATAGTGAAGTTTTGATTGTGAGGCTAGATTAGAATAATAGATTCTAGTAGCTATTCTCATCATGGTTTTTACCATACTAGGTTTTCCATGTATACTAAGTGTTATGTTTATTTGTGTGTGTGTGTGATATCTACATATAATTTTTAATTTGCATTAAAAGTATTAAAGGACTAATTTTAATAAATCTACTAATTCACCTCCCACTCAATAGATAGTTTTATTCTAACAATTGGTATTAGATCCAAGTTCCTTAGAAGAAGCTTAATCAACTTAGGTAGATCTTGGATGGTGAACACAAATGACTAGTCAAGAAGGATCTTCCTCAAATAAATCACCTATCTTTAATGGATCAAATTATGCATTTTGGATCATTAGAATGGAAGCATATTTACCTTCATTAGGGTTTGATGTATGGATGTTTATTGTAAATGGATATATAATTCTTGTTATAACTCCTATTGATCAGGCTGCCAAGAAAGCATATGAGAGTAATTCCAAGTAAAATAATGTTGTCTTTTATGTATTGTCAAACTTAGAGTTTGTTAAAGTAATGCATTGTGAAAGTACACATGATGTCTAAAAAAATTTGAAGAGCATCTATGAATGTGATGATAAGGTAAATCATGTCAAGGTACAAACATATAAAGGTAAGTTTGAAAGTCTTAAAATGAATGAAGAAGAGAAAATTGTAGACTACCTCCTAAGAGTAGATGAAATATTCAATGTAATCAGAGGAATTGGAGAAGAGATGAAAGATTTAGTCATTGTCAAAAATGTCTTAAAATATCTACCATCTAGGTATGATTCTAAAATCTCTACATTAAAGGAATTAATAGATCTAGATAAGCTCACTGTATATGAGTTGCATGGAATCTTCATAGCCTATGAGATGAGAATGTAATAAATAGATACTTTTAAGAGATAAGATGCATTTAAAACATCTAAACAATTAAAATTAGAAGCACCTACATCTAGATCTAATGATACTAATGAAGAAGAAGCCAAATTTGTCAAAAAATTAAGAAGAGGGTCTAGAAAATACAAAGGTAAGCTACACTTTAAATGCTTTAACTATGGTAAGGTAGGAAATTTTTCAAATAAATGCATTTATAACAAAAAGGATAATTTTGAGCAAGAAGAGGTTACTAAAAAGATGAAACCTCACTACTCCAAGAAGAAGAACTTCTTTAAACATAAGAAGGGCTTGTACACAAGAGAAGGTAGTGATTCATTGGATGATAGTAATAGTTCAGATGATGACTATGATTTTACCTTTGTGGTTGAGGGAAATGAAATCCTATTCATGATAGTATAATCAAATTATATGGATCAATAAAAATAACCAGTTGAAGACTCAGGTGAAGAAGAGGAAGGATAAGTAGATCTAGAAGGTGAACTCATTTGTGCTCTATATGAAATTAAAAAGTTGAGAAAAGAGAGCTCAAATCAGAAGTAGGCACAAAAAAATATTGAAAAAGTGTCCAAAACTCTTGAAAATTTTGATCATATGGTAGTTATCCTAAAGACACAAGTTGAAGAGGCTAAAATAATAGAATTTGTAATCAAATTTGAAATACAATCTAAATCTAATGAATGCATGAAGTTAAAAGAAGAAATAGTGGATTTGAGTAAAGAACTTGAAAAATATAAAGAAAAAATAGATAAAGGTCTAAAGATAAAAAGAGGTTTAGAAATACTTGATGAATTGATCAACTCTCAAAATCCATCAAAAGATAAATCTGGTCTTGGTTTTGAAAAAGGCAAAAGTCTCATAACTAATACATCTGCAAACTTATATGATAGCTTTAAAGTAGAAGGAGAATTAGGAACAAAGAATGAAAAAGATTACAAGAATGCCTCTAAAGATATAAAGATAGACACAAGCACTAATGATGTGAAGAAAACTGAAAGAGAAAATAATCCTAAAGAAAAGAAGAACAATGAGTCAATCTCTACAAACTCAAGGAAGATGCAGAACACAAAGGTAGTTGATGCATATGGTTGCACTAGGGTGAGAGACTTGAAGAAGCCAAAGTTAAGAAGACCTCCTCATCCTACACAAATAATTGTTATGACTAGGTGTCCCTAATTTTTAATTAGTTATTTTTATACATGTAATTAGTTTGGTCATAGGGCTAGTGAATGTAAGGTTATACCTAAAAGGAGAACAAACTTTGTAAGAAAAAATTTATTTACCTCCTTGTTAGATACAAATATAATATGTTGTAATTATAATAATTTTGGTCACATATCTAAATAATGTTGAAAAAACTTTGTAAGACTAAAAACACAAAGTAAAAAATAAAAGCATGACTCCCAGTGTGAACAAAGGTTCATAAGTCTCTAAAAAGGAGAAAAATAAGCCAAACAAGAAACCTAAGGATGTGTGGAAAGTAAAAGATCATAAAGTTGCCAAATCTATGATTGCTCAAACTATAATCCATGTCAAGGAATATAATTTGTGGGTAATACATAGTGGTTAATCAAAACACATGACTGGTGACAAGATCAATTTCATCAAACTAAGTAAATGTAAGAAAATATTTGTTGGTTTGGGAGACAATACTGTAGTAAAGATATGTGGTAAAAGAACCTTGACTATAGATGGAAAAATACCTATACATAATGTCCTTTTTGTTGAAGGATTGAAACACAATATGCTAAGTGTCAATCAAAAGTGTGATAATGGCTATAAGGTCACATTTAATGTATAAAGATGCAAGATAAGGAGATCTAGAAAATTAGTTACAAAAGAGAAAAAAAATTGAAAGCAATATTTATAATCTAAGTGAAGTGAATGGTAATAGCTATCTAATAGGAAAGATTGATAAGAGTTGGTTATGGCATAGAAGAATGGGTCAGATAACTTTGATAACCTATTAAAAGTAAAACCAAATAAGTGTGTTATACATATGCCTAAGATTACCAAACTTGCAAACACTACTTACAAGGAATGTGAGCAAGGAAAGCAAACAAAGGTCAGATTTTGAATAAAGGAGTATGCAAATACAAAGCCTTTAGAGTTAGTTTATAGTAATCTTTGTGGTCCTAATAAGAAAAGAGGATCCAAAGGAGAAATATACTTCATGTTGATAATATATTATTACTCAAGAATGGCATGGGTAACCTTTTTGAAGGATAAGTCTCAAGGATCTGAAAGATTCAAAATATTTAGGGCCATGGTATAGAATGAGATTGGATGAAAAATCAAATGCTTAAGATTTGATAGATGTGGTGAACTCACCTCAAATAATTTCATATAATACTATGATAAACATAGAATTAGAAGTAATTAATCTATATCAAGGACTCCATAGTAGAATGGAGTTGTTGAAATAAAGAACATAACAGTCAAGGAAATGGCCAAAACAACACTAAAAGAGGTTGAGTTACCTGATGGATCACTAAAAGAGGCTAAGTTACCTAATGGATATTAGAGAGAAGTATTAAAAAAAATAATATATATCTTAGATAGAGTTAAACTGAGGGTAAATAATGATAAAACCCCCTACGAAATTGGTATGGAAAATCTACCTCTGTTAAGTATTTTAGAGTGTTTAGAGACAAATGCTACATTAGGAAAAAATAAGATAACTTGGGAAGCTTTAAATCAAGATGTGATAAAGGAATATTTATTGTTTATTCCACTCAAACTAAAGCCTACATATGCTAAAACAAAAGGATACAAAATTTTTTAGAGAGTATAAGTGTCAAGGTTGAAGAAGGCTTGAAACATGTTAAACTTGATAGAGACATATGTGAAGAAGAATCATAGTCTGAAGAGGAAGTAGCTAATGAATATCCTAAGGAAGTAAATGAAAATCCACATACAAGATTTGTTCATAAGGATCATCCTATATAATATATGATTGGTAATAAAAATGGAGTTTAGACAAGGAGAAGAGTTGCAATGAACAAGGACTAAGTTTTGCTCTAATATCTGAAATTGAACTTACAAACTATGTTGAAGCTAGAAAGGATGAAAATTTGCTAAAATCCATGGAATAAAAACTAATCCAAATTTAAAATAACAAAAATTTGAAATTAGTTCCAAGACCATCGAATAATAATGTAATAAGTACAAAGTGGGTCTTTAGAAATAAACTCAATGAGGATGGAACTATTATAAAGAATAAGGCTAGATTGGTATGCAAAGGATATGCTCAAGTTGAAGGCATATATTTTCAAGAAACATTTTCTCCATTTTCTAGATTGGAAGACATATGAATATCTTTTACATTCTCTATTTATAAGAAAGTCAAAGTCTATCAAATGGATGTTAAGTTTGATTTCTTGAATGATAACCTAGAAGAGGAAGTCTAAATAGAACAACCTAGAGGTTTTCATCTGTCAAAATAAGAAGATTATGTTTGTAGACTGAAGAAAGCTTTGTATGGTCTAAAACAGGCACTAAGAACATGTTATTCAAGATTATACTATTACTTGAAACAACAAAGATTCAATAGAGGTTATGTAGATAGCAATTTGTAATTCAAATCAGAAGGTAAGCATATGTTAATTGTTAGTGTATATGTAGATAATATCATTTTTAGTGGTAGCAACAATAGAATGTGCAAATAATTTTCTACTCAAATGAAAAATGAGTTTGAGATGTCTATGCTTTGAGAAATTTCTTTCTTCTTTGGTATCTAGATAACACAAACTGATGAAGGGATATTTATATCTCAAACCAATTCTGCTAAGTAAATGCTCAAGATGTTTGGAATGAAAGATAACAAAATAGTAGGTACTCCTATGATAACTAGATGTAAGTTGAGCAAAAAAGATGAGTCCCTTGTTACAAATCAGACTTTGTATAGATTAACAATAGGTAGTTTGATATACCTAACTGCATCAAAACCTAATATAATGCAAGTAATGTTCATGGTTTCAATATTGCAAGCTACTCCCAAAGAAACACATGTCAATGCAATGAAAATAATATTTAAATATATCAAGAGTATAATTGAATATGGCCTATGGTATCCCAGAGGTGAATATTTCATTTTGATAGCATATTTAGATGTTGATTGGGTAGGAAGTGTGGATGGTAGAAGAAGCACTAGTAAAAATGCAGAAGAAGAGTATGTTGCAGTAGAGGCATGTTGCACTCAAGTCTATTAATATCACCTATATATATTTTTTGTGACAATTCAAGTGTTATTAATATATCAAATAATCTAGTGATACATTACAAAACTAAGCATATATCAATCAAGTATCACTTGTTAAGAGAAAAGGTTGTAGATCAAGAGGTGACAATGAAATATGTGCCAACACAGGATCAAATTATAGACATATTCACCAAACCTCTTCCCAAAGAAAAATTTGAGTATCTAAGATATAAATTTGGATTGGTTACTCCTGCATCACACCACTAGATCTCAATAATAGGGCATTATTCCAAAGGGAGGATCACATAAACTTTGTTAATCCTTAGAAGATGAAAGAAAATGAAAATTAGGTATACATATTTTTACAAATTTATAATGAGTTTATGGTTATAGATTCTTGGAAAAACTCCTTTATCTAATAAAGGAGGAGAAAATTTTGGAAAAATAGTGAGAAAGTTGGAGTCCCTTTGTAATTGATGCCAAAGAGGGAGAAAAAGTGCAAATGCTCTTTATAAAAGCTTTATATTTATCAAAGGAGCAAAACATGTGTCCAGGGTGTGTTTAGGAAAATGTTCCATTTCCTAAGGGGGACAAAGTTTGTATGAGTATCTTTATCTCACATTCATCATAAGCCAATTCAAGTATAATTAATGCTAGAGAAGGAGAAAAACATGTATTATAAGATGAGAGCATTAATTTTTCCATCAATAACAAAGGAGATTGTTGAGAATAAGATTTTCATTGATGTCAAAATGGATATAGTTATCACTATGGATGTCATTGATGTCAATAAAATCAATCACAGACAAGGTTGATGGAGAGAAGAACATGTTTCATAATTGCATAAGTTGCAATTTTGTCATATAAAGTTGTCATGCTTTTGCAAAGACTATTTTTGGATGTTTGCAAAACAATTGATATAATATTTGTTATGAGTTTTTCAAGTGCATCTCATATGTATGGTTTATAGTTTCAAATGAAGAGAAATGAGATCATAAATGATTTATATTTTCTATCATACATTACTAGGGTTTCTTATTAAAACCCTATGGTTTTTGTTAATGGAATTCATAGGCACTTCTATTTTTATGTTGAGTAGATATAGGTAGGAACTAATTGCTTAAGACATAACTTAAGCCTTCCTCATCATTGTACAATCAGCCCCTTCGACCTAGAAATTACCATCTTGCAGTAGTGATAAAAGAATTTAATATTTACTAAGCCCTCAACTTAATATTTGTTTGAGCTTGATCAATGGTTATCACTTAATCACATGTATATCTAATGATGCACAACAAAGTTAATATTTCAAAGGTACCTGAGAGTAAATGTGCTAGTGATATGTGTCACATTCACAAGATATTGTTAGAAATAGATCCAATGAGAATATTAATCTATCATAGGATCTAAAAATGAGCATGTGATAATGAAATGAAGATCAATGGAGCACGTGGAGTCAAAGAGGTAAAAGTGTTTGATGTATAGTGAGTTAAAAATTGTGTTACTTTGAGGAAATTGATGGTGCTTACGTGTTCTAGAGTATCAAGAAGAAACAAGATGAGATCAAGTGCTTGATGTTTAATGGTAAATGGAGGTAAATTTTGTGCTAATTTTGAATATCTAATGGCATGTGGGAGCTAAAATCAAATATCAATGGTTGCATTTTAAATTTGAAACATTAAAGTTTGAAAGATTGTAAAGATATAATGGAGTGCATGAGCCTATTATATTTTGATCTAACAATTTAGTTTTAATGTTAATTCAATTGAAGATGATCATTAGATCATGGAGTGAAACTTAAATATCAATGGTAAGTATTTAAATATTTGTTCATCTCAATGGTCAAGTGGTAAAACACTCAATAAAGATACATTATATGACATAGAGAACAATATAGATTGTTGTGATTGATCAAAATTATGTAATATGGCATGTGCATAAAAAATAGAGCTTGATATATGCTAAATATAGTAAAAACATAAAATTATGGTGGTGGTTTGTTAATTAAAGAAGTGGGAAACTTGTCATTAAATAAATATGAACTGAGTCCAATAATGGAGCATGATGTGTTAACAACCAAGTGTGAACATAGAGAAGATGTGAGACCTAGATCTAATACATACATGCATACATACATACATACATACATACATATACATATATATATATATATATATATATACATATATATATATACATATATATATATATATATGATACACACTAAATGTGAAATAAAGTCAAATTGAGGGGTAGAGAGAAAGAGAGAAGAAGTGTAAAGTATGATTAGTTACAAAATAGGTCTGTAACATAGAACTGGATTTATTTTTTAATCAATTTTGTAATCTAGAGTTGTAGCTCCATAATAGATCTAATTGGTAGGTGCCATCAGAAGATTTGAGTTGGTGTTTAGTTAGGGATTAGGCTCTTCCTTAGAGTAGGTGATCTTAAATTAGGGGATTGGTGTCTCCTTAGGGTTAATGCCTTTAAACATTATAACCAGTGAGGTTTTGATTGTGAGGCTAGATTAAAATAATAGATTGTAATAGCTATTCTCATCATGATTTTTCCCATAATAGGTTTTTTGCATATACTCAGTGTTGTGATTATTTTTGTGTGTGATCTCTACATATACTATTTAATTTGCATTAAAAGTATTAAATGATTAATTTTAATCAATCTACTAATTGACCCCCTCTCTCAGTAGAGAGTTGTGTTCTAATGCACAACACCCAAGGGTTATCATTTTAGGCCCTCATCCTTTATATTGTGCAAGTAACCAAGCTTTGTAGTGCCCAAGAGTTACCATTATATTCCCTCCTCTTTCATCCTATGTTAGCAACCAAGCTCCACAACACCCAAGGATTACCATTCAAGGCCCTCCTCCTTTAGTCTTCTTTAGAAACTAAGCTCTATAGTGCCTAAGGATTATCATTCTAGGTCCTCCTCCCTTTATTTCCAATTTTGGTAGCTCATTAACTAAGCACATTCATGTAATCAAAACTAGGCATGTTAAATTTACTATCCTAGGCCCACAACTAGTATTTATTGAACCCATCATTGAATAACTTCAATTTGATCAGCTAGTCTCTATTGATCCCTTCTTTGATAATCTAATTTTCAAAAAGCCTAGTATTTAACCATAAGCAATTACTCATATAGTACCAATTTTTCCCCACTTTAGCAAATCCATGTCGATCTTTGAGCCACAAAAAAACCAATCATTACCTCTTTAAGAGACATCTTTAAAGGACAATAATGTGTTCAAAATTGTTATTTTGCAACTAATTGTAAACTTATACCAAAAGAATCAATCAATTCTTGATGTTATTATTAAAACACCCATTTGTGATGATTCAAATTGTGATGAACCACCTTTTGATCCTTTCATTATTGTCAAGGAACCTCATTTTGACAATCTAGTCTTGGTGAAGTTTCCTTTTAACCCTTGTCTTTTTTTTGAAAAACCTTACTTTGAAAAGCTAGTCTCTGTGGAGTTATCTATGGACCTTTTCCCCATCATTGAGGAGTCTCACTTTGAAAATCCATTCTCTATGGATTCACCCCTCAAGTTGTTCCCTCTCTTTAAGGGGATTCACCTAGATGAGTTAATTTTTATTAAAACCTTCTTAGATGAATCTATTTTTGAAGATCCCATTGTGACATCATAGGTCATTACTTGTCCAATACTACACATTCAATAAGACATCATTGTAGTAACATCCATAATCAAACAAGAATTAAAATTAGAGTCGGTTTATATTATTGAATTGATATCAAATTTAAAAGTAGAAGTATAATCAACATCAGTCTCAAAATTAGATTTAGATTCTTTTAAATCAAACTCAGCTTCAGAATCTAAATATAATTGTGGTTATTACAACATTAGTTACACATACCTTGTAGATCAATTTGAATATATTTTTTATCCTTTTATAGTTTTGGGGGATGATTACTCTAGAATTAACATAAGTTATCCTAGTATCTTCTATGAGGATTGTGATACCTTTCATTATTCCATTACCACCATCTAACATAGTCATTATATTTACATTACACCTCCTACAAGTGTCAATTGGGACTGATGGAATCACTCCTTGTTGAACTAAATCCATGGTGACATATTAGTTGAAGACCATGAGGGGAACTAAGACCAAATTCATACAAAATAAAAACAATATCCTAGTGAAACCTTTTCAGAGGTGTTAGGGGACACTCATTTAAATTCAACATCTTTTAGTGAAACCTCGCTTGAGGTGATAGAAGAAGATCAAATTCAAATGTCAATATTCCTTAGTGAAACATTATTAGAGGTGCTATGGGATAACCAAGTCAAATTTATTGGTGAATACCTCTTTGATTCACCAATCGCTAAGAACAATAGTTCTTCATTGACTCATAATCTATAACATAATTAGATTGCAACATATCTCAATTCTAAATATCAAAACAATATTATGGTCCTATTGAGAGCATATTCAGAAGTCTTTGACCCCAACACAACTAAAGTTATGTTGAATATAGAATCAAAAACATTGTGTGTGCCTAAAATTCTTGATATTAATTTGTTGCCCAATCATTATAAATTATATTATGAACAAATATTTGATTGACAACCCAGACCATTTATCCTGTGTCTATTATTATTTACCCCTATTGGCATCACTTTCCTTCATAGAGAATATAAAGACATCTTGTATAGAATTTCGGAGGAAATAGAATCTAATCCCAAGGAATATCACAACCACATTATTGAATTTTTCATCAATAATAGGTTCTTAACTAAGCATCTATTCAAAAGAGGTTAAAAGTTTACTAATTGACTATTTTGGTTA
The DNA here is from genome assembly GCA_037957365.1 of Torreya grandis. Taxonomy (NCBI): domain Eukaryota; kingdom Viridiplantae; phylum Streptophyta; class Pinopsida; order Cupressales; family Taxaceae; genus Torreya; species Torreya grandis. The sequence continues at coordinate 333,877 of JARHVA010008061.1, forward strand.
TCTCATATGTTGATTAAGACATGCATCTCCACATCACCAAGATAAATAGAAGCATTTACTTTTCCTTTCCCTTGTCATTGTTTCATAACCTTCCATTTAATTTACCTTATCACTTGGGGAAACCTTATTAGAATTATATACCATTTCATTCTAGGAATTTATACCATTGTGTCCTATTAACCATTCTAGTTTGAACTACATTGACTTGAGGTCCTTCAGGATTATGTAGGCAATGCTCAATTTCTATCGAGGTCAACTTGGTTACCCCATTTCCCACACTCTCACCATTTTAAGGTCACCATTATGTGCATTATTCATTTGAACAAGATCCATTTTTGAAACCTTGGATTTTCTTATGCTCTTGCCATTTTATGAGTAATCATTATTTTTATCTACCTTAAATGTAGTAGATGTTATGAATTACCAATTTAGTTCATTTATGGATACTTATCTATCCCATTTTTATGTGGTTTAGTCTAAACCATACTCTCATGCTTACACACTTTAATTGTGTTTACACTTTCATGATTGTGAATGTCATTACTCTCTTTTTATATGTGCACTCACCATTTTTCAAGACCATTCCCATATTCTTCTACATATTAATCATGTTTTCTTATCATCAATTTTCTTCCATCCATATCTTGGGAGAAGTACATTTGGCCTAAAGTTTACATTAGATATTGTGACCATATCTATATGTAATAAACATCAATTTTATTTAGAAATTTATGCTAAATTTTTTCATTGATGTCTACAAGGAATGTGAAATGACAAAGTGGTCTAGCAAGTGCAGTGAGATGGAGCATGGTGGTCTAATGTGCTTAGTGCAGTGAGATGCTTACTTGAAGGTTGATTGGATAAATGTATGGTGGCATGGATCATGGTATGGTATTGAAATATATGATCTTGTAATGTTCTATTTAGGTTAGAGTGTTTTCATGAGGTTCTCATGAAGTATACAAGTTTGGTAAGTTTGACCATGCATGGTTACCTATAGGGTTTTGAGTCCTATGGCTTGTATTCCATGGAAAGGAGCTCAATGTGAATTTAATATAAATATTTTAAATTCATATGATGATAATAGGTTATATATCTTATTTGTAATATTTGGCTAGTGGTTTGCAAGATAGTTTAGCTCTTGGCCTAATTGGTCTAGGTGGGCTTATGAGGCCTTGTGAAGGGTCAAAGGGTGTTTTTAGGTTGGTAAATCTTGTATTTTCATGGGAGATTGTTATTAAAGTTTTTTAAATCATTTTTATGAGGTATGAGGTTAGATAAGGAGAGATAAAGTTAAGAAAAGTCTTCATGTGCTTTAGAGGGTGCTCAAATGGTGTATTTTGAGCTCAAGAGGAAAGTTCTCACATTCTTAAGATCGTGTAGAATTTATATGTAGAATTTAACCTTTTTTATATACTAGGTAAGGTTCTTAATAAATTTTTCCAAGAATTATTTCATGGGTTAAGGACCTATTCTTTATGAATGATTGTTAAGAAGGTAAGCAGGTTTTTATGTGCAAAATTCCTAGTCTTAAGACCTGATGTTGAATATCTTTATTTTTGATGATTAATAATGTGTTGGATGGATATAATTATATTTAAAAAAATTATATTACTCCCATAGGATTTTTCGGATGTTTTTGGTCAAACTTGACTATTTTTGGGTCCCACAGAAAAGTGCTTCTTAACAATGTTTTAGATATTATGAGAGATTCTAAAAGTAATTAGGGGGACAAATAGGTGCGTGATAAATCTTATAAATTAATTAAAACATTAATATAAAGTTTTATGAATATTTATTTATTTGTTTAAAATTTATATGTCCTCAAAGTTGTCTAGTCGATATGAAGGAAAGGGTGCCATGAGTGAGAAAAACTAGTCAAAGTCAAAAGTGGAATTGGAAGGCCTAATCAGTAAGTAGGGATGGGTATGAGACATTTTAGGTGATTTAGAGGATGTATGAAATATTTTTATACAATTTTTATTGTTCCTAGTCACTTGGAGTTGAGTGAATGGTTGACTCATAGTTGACCATGATGGTTTTGCTAGCAAAATAAATTCAGTTTGAGTGATTAAGTTTGATTAGAGGGAAGATGGTTAGATAAAGTGTTCATAATGATTGGAGAGTGTTAAGGACTCATTTAATAAATTATATATTTATTTTAAATGTTTTACCAATCTCCTATTTCTCAAACATAGTATTACAAAGTGAAGCTATGTTTCATTTGTAAGAAGTATGAGACATAGGCTCACTACATGATCTAAAAAGTTGTTGTAGAGGTTCATCGCCAACCTTGAAAGACATAAGTTATTATTTATAAAATTTATTAAGGAGAAATATATAACCATAATTTATTATGGTATATATTCAATATGTTTTAATGTTCTTTGTGTGGGTATCAAGTTGGACAAGCAAGTGTGTGTGTTGATATTTAAAGACCTTGTAAACAGGTTGTTGGGAGTCTTGGTGACCAATGTTTGTATGAGTTAAGTAGAGAAAAATGTCATTAGACTCAGAATAATTTTTTTATTATATTTATTATTTTTACTATATTTATGAGTGCATATTTGTATATAAGCGAAAGATTTTGTGAAGGGACTATTGCTTGTATTGAAGATACAACTTGGTGTTGGTGACTTGTGTGGAGTTGAAAACTTAGAGAAGAGTGTTATTTCAGGATTTATCTATTAGATTGAAAAAAAATAAAAGTTAAATAATTGTTAATTTGATAGGTGTTATGTTGGTGCTCAACATCTTAGGCAAGTTGGTGCTTGTCATCTTTAGGGGTTGGTGCTCCTTCTGAAGTGGGTGCTTCACTACAGCCTCATGTTTATGATCATCTTACAGAATTGTAGTCCATTGTTTTTAGACTTGAGAGTGGTATTTTTCCCCAATGATGGTTGCCCACATAAATTTTTGTGTAATTTTTGCATTCATGTTTGTTCTTTGATTCATCTATCTTACATATTGATGTGATTTGTTAAGTAACCTGAAGAGTTGGAAATTGGATTGCATTATTGTTAAACAATGATTCAATCCCCCCTCTCAATGGTTTATACCTCTATCACACTTACCTAGTGCATACAAATTCAGCTTAGCTACCCCTTCTTTTTCTTCTATTCCCCCCATTTTATTTATTTGTTTCATTATATCCTATAGTATAGGGGTAATTTTTGCTAGTCTTGTTTGACTGTCATTATTTCCCTATTATTTTGGGGAAAATTTATATCCATTGTTCATATGTTATTTTATCGATGTTGTTATAAAATTAGATTAGGGGTTACCCTATCACAGAGCAAACATCTTTATTACACGTGCATGAACAATTTGGTTTTTGTATAAACTAACATTGTGATTAACCATTATTTGTGTTTGTTAATCTTTGTGTGCTTAGACTAGTTTACTTACTACACTTTTCATTGCTTTAGATTGCTTAGTTTTTTTATCTCTTCATTTATTTTTATTGGTGTTTTTTTTTTCTTTGATGTTTTTTCTTTTATTTTTATTGTTGTTTTTTCTTGTTTTTTATTGTGCCTTTCTTCTTGCCTTTTGTGTTACTATTTTGTCTTATTTATTATGTTATTTTATTTGTTTTTACTATTATTTTTTAATATATTTTGTAAATATTCTAAATTTGGCCTTAATTTGGGCTCGACTTGTTTACATTTGTATTTAAAATGTTTTATTATGATTTTTTTGTTTCTAAGTACACATTATTACTATATAGGTCTTGATTATTCATATCTTGCTTCTAGATCGTTTGAATAATTTGTTCTTATTTTATTTTATTGTTTGTTTATGTTTTTGTACATCCTTATTTATAATTAAATATTGGTAATTCATATCTTGATTTTGAATTAGTTACATTTTTATATTTTATATTACTTTTACATTTTTTTCTTTACTTTGTTTTTTATTTCAAATGTAAATCTTTGTAACTTTGCCTTCCATAGTTTTTTTAATCATTATCCTTAGTTATAAATATTCACATTTGAACCAGTCAATTGCAAATGAAATATAATGTTATTATAATCTATTCATACTTATGATGCATAATTTCATTTTGCTAAGTTTAACATTAAGTGCTCCAAAGTCCAAAATTCAATGTGGCACTAAAGAACATCTCTAAAAGTAATATCCTACATATCTACTACCTAATCAAGATGGCATAAACACAATCATCCTTTGGTCTATCTTTCTTCTATTCTTTATTTCTCATTCCATTTTCTCCCACTTTGGGGAAAACTAAATTAGCTTAAGGTCTATATGGACTATGTAGGTAGTGCTTGGATACATAACATATCTCAGATCATCTTGGCCACCATTATTCATCCTTATCATCTTGCTTACATCTTATTCTTCCAACCCCATCTTATTTCTTCCAATCATCTCTTTCATCAATTTGTGCATCCTCATATGCCTGGTTTTTATGGTTTCTTTAGTAATTATACCATCACATCTGTGTTTGCATCCACTCATATTTAATTTATGACATAGGTTATATCCTTGGGATATGCTTGCCAATTTACCCTAATAGGGCATAATATATAGAAAAATCACTAATCCCATTAGCCTTACTAGGTCAAAATCAATTATCAATGGTCAAATCATCCCTTCTAAGGCAAAATCAATTTATCAACTGATAAAATCAATTCTATTGGGGCACTATTGTCACCAAATATTTCACCTTAAAAGAGGGTGTTTAATCCTCTTGTATATTTGGAAATATGGGAACACTTATAGGTATGTGGGTGTACCTATTGTGGAAGTCAGCCTCTAGATTTAAGGGCTAACTCCCTGAATGTGTCTTGGAATGCTTATCACTTGCTAATGCTTACTTGTGGTGAAAAGAGTTATATTTTACATGAAATTAACCTAATATAATGGGGTGATACACTAATATTTCCTCCACATGACAACCATACTTTATTCACTAAGAATTAAAGCATACAAACTACCTTCTAAGTCTTAGAAGGTTTCTAACATGAGTGTTTCAATATAGAGGTGTGATGTATGAAGAAACATAAGGAAAATGAACTAGAGGGTAGATTTTATTGATGTTTAAAATTGCACTTTGTTTCAGACACCAACAATGGGAAGTTTCAAGATGTGGGACATGCGACTTGAAACAACCTCCAGATTTTTAAGAAGCTGGTCTCTTCTTTATATCAAGTGTTGGGGGGGGAAGGGATAAGAATTTAAACATAAACACAAATGCAAAGAAAGAAAATCTAACTATGGCAATGCACCTGAATGTAATTTTGATCCTTAATCCTAAGCACAGTGAAAATATATGTAAGATTCAATTACATTAAAGAGCAGACGAGGCATGATTAATGTAAAATATAGAAACAATAGAAACAGAGGCTCACAGCTTAGACTACCTTCGTAATGATACAAGAAACATCAACAAAGGCATAGAAATCTATCTTCTTATTAATTCTCTAGCCACATAAAAGGCATAGAAACATGCATAGTTACATAAACTTTACAACTTAAGAAAATAGAATAAAGGCAAATGATATTCCTAATCACAGCTCTAGAAAGTCTAAAACTCTTGACAATAATTTTCTCAAAAAATTCTCTCTCTCAGTATCTAATATTGATTTGGTGATCCCTGCACTCCTCTTTATAGCCTCAGATTCCCTCTAGATTATTCGTGTGTTCCCAAACTTACTGTCCAAATTAAAATCTAAGCTAGAAGTGTCTATCAGAAGATAGTTCTTAGATTCTGAAACATTCTATTTCCCTATAGTTTGCTTGCTGAAACAGATACACAAGATGCTCTGTTCTATGAAACGAAAGAGGACACTTAGTCAATTCCCTAAAAATCTTCTTATTTATTAGGACATTAGATAATGACACTTGGCATGTTCTACAACAATTATCAAAGACACACGGCACTTTTTGCTTTACTTCAACTTTTACTATATCTTTGCTCAAGAACGTTCTGACTTTGACACCTGTCACAATCCACTTCTTTGACACTTAATAACTCAACAAAAATAAGACTCACTAAATCTCTTACCTGAGCAAATTTGAAAAGGGGCATAGGGACAGGTGGTAATCTCCTCTTGCTTCAACAAAGGACATGTGGCAATCTCCATTGCTCTTTAGCTACCTTTTTAGAAACCTACGAAAGATGACACTTGGTAGTCTCTACTTTACTCTATTTATACCATAGAAATAAATAGGTCTCATTTCTCATTTACATAGATAGCGACACCTAGCAGCTTTCGCTTGCTTCAAACACAAAACTTGGGACTCACCATGGTCTTTGCTATATCAGTGAAGCAAAGATGAAGATAATTCAGACCATGAAACATGGTGGCTTCCACTTTCCTTTGTTGGATTACATGGTAGCTTCCATCACTTTTAGAAAAGAAAAACTAAGACCTTCTATGACTGCCACTTGGCACTTTCCACTTGATCCTGAAACTTAGCTTAAAAGAAAATACCTTTCACTGAAAAGAGATGAAATGTGGGTGCCAATATGAAATCACAGAGGGTGACACTTGGCACGTTTTGCTGAGTCGCTATGAGATAAGTGGCACATTCTGACCAACTCATAGAAAATATAAAAGGTGCCTTGAATGATGACACTTGGCAATTTCCACTGAGAAGGATGCCTCAGATGATGACACTTGTCAGCTTCTGCTTTACCCTAACACTTAAACAAAAATGAATCAAAAGGAAAACAGAGTCCATGCTCTATTTCAAAACTCCACCATCTCAGACCAAAGTATACAAATACAAAATTTCACAGTGCACGACTAAAAAAATAGAATGAAACGTAGAGTAAAATTTTACTCTATAGTTACTAGAGACCCCAAGGAATTTTGAGTCTGCTTGAAAAGAAACCACAACTCCCGCTAGATCAAAATTTCAAAATCACAGCTTCAACAATGTTGTTTGGTAGGCAGACCACTCTTCATCAGATAACCCTTGCTTATTCTACAATTCATTGAAGGCTAAATCAAGGTTAATGATATCCTTGTGTGAAAATGTTTGGAAAACTTGAACAGTAGCCTTCAATTTGAATTTGAGCTGGGAAATAGGAACCAAGACAGCTTCTATTTTAAGGATTGATGAATCATCCTTTAGATCTTGGAAAACTATCTGATCAATCTATTTGGCCAATAACAATGGTTTAATTTATTCTACCATCAGCATGGTATTATCATCAGGAAACAGAGATGGAAGACCTAATTGTACTAGATCTTCAACATGATGTTTCATTTCATTGATTCCTTCCTTCATGAATCCAGAAGCTCCTTGCAACTATTGGCTACAAAATTGCAACTAAGAACTTCATTTAATCACTTGGTAGCAACCATTCTATCATTGATTCCTACTGCTGATAGTGTTGCATTTGTTACATCATACAGCTTTTGTAGCAATGTTTGTGAGCCATTACTCTCTCAGAGACTGTAGCTAGAGTATTTACAACTGAACTCTCCACCTTTTTGCACAATTTATGTGCATTTAGCAAGAAGGTGAGGGATGGCTTGAGTTGAATAATCTTTGAAGAGATTCTCTTCCACATGGATTCATATATCTCCTTTACCAGACTCAATACTCTAATATTTCTTGGCCCATTAGCCAATTCTAGTGCCAATTGTGCTGCTCTGCATGAAATTAAGCTTGTATGGCCATAGTATTATTCTATTCGCTTAGCAAATTTTGTTGTAATTAGGTAACCTATAACAAGTGTTCCTCACCTTTTCTTGCAAGGCTACTTTTTCATGCCTAAGGGTCATCACCGCATCCTTTACCTGTGTGAGCCCTACCTTTAAAGAATCATTTTGGGCCTGAACTACCCAGTGAGTCTGAAGAGAAATAGTATTTTTCAACTATTTATTTAAATTCTCTATTTCATTATCTTTACTATCAATCTTTGAGGTCAAATTGTTATAATTTGCCTTTTCTTTGGCTAGCTCAGCGTCCATCTTCTGTAGCCTTGTTGATATCTTCAAGTAGTCTTCAGTAATTACAGAAGTGGATTCAGTCAGTAGCTTAATTTTGTCATGTGGCCTGAAGAGGTACATGTCAATGGCCACTTCATTCATCATGTAATCTTCTAGCTACATCTGGTCCATTAGCTTTATTACATTTAGCGATAAATGAGTCACCATCAATTACTGCTGGATGGGGTCAAATTGTGACTGCAGATGGGGTGTAGCCAATGATTTATTCTCCTTAATCTTCTTTTTCTCTCTTCAGGCTTCCCTTGCTTTCCTAACAACATCTACTTGGGTCTGGAAGGTAGAAGGAGAGGCAATGTGCCCACCCACAAAAGGATGTCCTTCTGGTAGACCATATTTAATATCCAATTGTTGGCTATGGGTAATCTGAGGGGAAAGCTTCTTGGGGACAGAGGGAGAGAAATGAGGTAATGTTAAGGTCAGAGGTGACACAAATGGGGTGAAGTGAGAAATGGGAATGGTAGAAGTGGTAGGGTATGTCATCTAGCTAGATGAAATCATCATGCTAATAGGAGAAGAAATAGACTGAGAAAGAGAGGGAGGAATAATACTTACATGAGGAGCAACTACAATACCCTGTAATTGGCATTGTGTGGTGTCTATCTCCTCTTCTAAACCAAATTAAAATTGCACCCTCTTTCATTTCTTGGGTGTCTCTTCTTCTGGCTACATTTCTACTCATTTCAATGATGCTTATGGGGAACTAAGAATATCTATAATTGAGACTAATGGGGAATCTTGTGATGGTGAAGGCACCACACTTTTTTGCATTTCTATGGCACTGAGAGAATAGGGCCAAACTGATACAGTTGTTATAGTTGTAGTTTGCTCTGAGGCTTATGACTCTTGGCTTAACCCAGCCCTAGCTTCCTGCTCTTCACCCGGTGTCGGCAAATTACTTTTTTGGGGGCTAGATACAGGGGAGAGATGACACTCATACCATAGTTCTTCCCATCTCTCATCTGTGTCTACATTTCAAAAAGAATGGGTTGTTTGACAAATTTCTTGCCTATATTTCCAATAGGCCTCTATTTTTTTAGCATCCCAATCTTTATTCTTTAAGGTTCTTCTTAAGCCAAATGTCATTCTGACTTTAGGATCATAATCCCTTTGTTTGACATAGATTGTTTCCCGTGGAAGGGGCAAGTCTGTTAACTCAACATAAAATCCAAGAGTGTCTTCCCTAGGATTTCTTATGTTCTCCCAAAATGGGTGGCCTTCATGTGCAATTTTGGTTGCTACCTATGAGTCCTTACCCAGGAGGCTATGAAACCATTTGGGTCATAAACCCATTTGTCTTCTACTAGAAGGAAACCCAGAAAGGCTAGCTTTCTGAGCAACACAACTTCTGCATCTCTGGTTTCCAAAACCATGCTTGTTGTCATCCATGAAAGATCATACATTTTTATTTTTCTCTTCCCAAAACCAAATTCATTATCAACTATGGATACCTTCCTGGTGACCTCTAGGAATGCTAACCTAAGAGTCAAAATCTTAGGTAGCAATATTGGTTCCCCACAAAAACCATGGAATCTTATAATGGTATGGTGGGATCCAAAATAGAAATCACAAGGAATGGGGCAACTGGATATAAGATTTGAAACACTTGGGAATAATCTATTCATAACTGGTTTGAGGCTGAGGTGGAAAAAAATAGGGGTAACAAATAATTCCCATAATTCATATGGGTCACTAGTCTTTGACAAAATGTGTGTCCATGCAGACACAAGGATGATCCTTTGGAGATCAAAATCTGGGTCATACATATTAAGATACGTATGTTGGGCAAAGAGGTTAGAGTTCTAGAAAAGCATGAGATGGAATAAATAGGAAGAATACTTGAACACTCCTTTTGATCTGAAATGGGTTAGTTGTTCTACCATTGAGAAAGCAATTTGTTCAAAAAAGTCAAGCCGATACTCCTGGGTTTTATACATAGTTTTTAGCCTGAAGAGAATAGCCATTTGTTCTGCATAAACTACCATATCATCTTTCATGCCAAAGATGAAAGCCATCATTGACAATGCATCTTGGCTAGCCTGGGAAAATTGAGCTCTTGGTGTAGGGAGTGTGGGTACTGTAGTGTCATCATCACCCATTTGTAATTCAGATCTCAGGAACCTTAACTATGTGTTGATGTTTACCCACATTCTTTGCATTTTAGCAACAATGGGAAACATAGCTATACTATCATGATGTATGGCTAACATATCCTTGATAGCTTGCAGTGTGATTTGCACTATGAATGGGCCTTGTTGAATGGTGTATGAGGGTGCATGGAGCAAGTCTACACATAATTTGACTAGGTCGGGGCATGGATGCACAGCTGGGACAATGAATTGAGCTAGTTGTGAGGTCCATATCCTCATGGTGAATGTTTCATATTTCCCTACTCTGGCCCTCTGTAGACACCTTTGATGTGCTGTTTGCATAATCTTTTATTTTCACTGGGTCGCTTGCTGGACCAACTTTAGGATAGGTCTTCAATGGTTGTGTGGGAGCTGAAGCATACGATTTACTTGAAAGAAACTTATCAAGGGATTCATACATCCTAGCTCCTTGTTGTGAAGATTTTTCCCCCTCCATCTCTATATCTTCTCTATGGTAACTTGTATGAACTTTTGCAAAATAGAGACACTTTCACTGAAGTAAGTTTACTAAGCATAGAAAAATGCAAGTAGCAAGATATTTTCACATAGATGTAAGAATGTTTGAGAACTTATAAACTTTAACTCTTAATAAGAGGTATTTATTTACCTATCAAGTCTCAGAATGGCATTAAACTCATATAATCATTAGCAGATCCTACTCAATCTTTATAGAATAGTGAGATAGGCATGTCATGCAAGTGGTAGTGTAAGGTACCTTGGGGATTTCTAAAGATTTGGGAGACACTCAATGTATTAGAGAATTTTGAAAATTTTGAAAATTCTGAGCTGTCGACTAGTGTTCAAAGAACACTTATTTAAAATAAAAGCGAGAAAATAACAACGGGAAAGCAAAGCAATATGGGAATGGGAAACTATCTAACTATAATACATTAGAGACCCAAGTCAATTGAAATGCTACAAATAGATTCCATTTATAGGAATCTCTTCAGGTTCTCCTTCCATCAATTCTAGCTTGAATGAATTCTTCTGCTTACATGCGTGAATTTTATACGGGCCAATCCATAATGCTTCAAATTTAGTATGTTGACCCAGCTTGGTGGCTCTTACATCCCATTTCAAAATAATTGAGCCTACCTCAAAATGAGGATTCAAAGTCCTTTTATCAAAATAGTCCTTAACCATTCCCTAATTCTTAATTAATGAATCATGGGCTATATCCCTCTTCTCCTGAACTTCCAAAAGCTCTGCAAGTCTAACTTGCATGGGGCCATTTTCCTCAATTTCAATTTCTTTGATCAGCTAGAGGGCAGGGATCTCCAAGCTTAGGGGGATTATAGCAGACTTTCCATATACCAATTCATATGGGGACATTTTGATCACCTATTTAGGCATGATTCTATTATCCCATAGTGCTAAATTAAACACTTTATGCTACTCTTTGTGATGATCAGCCCCTACTCTTTTTATGAGTCTAATCAGGTTCTTGTTAGTCAATTCTGCCAAATCATTACCTTGAGGGTTATAGTTAGAGGAAGATTTCAGATATATTCCATGTTTTAATGCAAAGTCAGATACTTTAGACCCCAAGAATGCTTTATCATTATCTAAAATTATGATGTGAAGAGCCCCATAGCGAGTAGTGATACTCCCTAGAAAATCTAGGATCACATTTTTTGTTGCTTCCTTAAGTGGGACTGCCTCGGTCCATCTGGTGAAGTAATCTATGGCAATTAATATCCATTTGTGGCCCATACTAGACACTAGATTTATCATTCCAATGAATTCAAGACCCCATTGAGCAAAAGGTTCATCCACAATTATAGGACTAAGGGGCATTGCTGCATTCCTTCTCATCCCCATGTAATATTGATAGGATTGACATTTTTTAACCAGTTGAAAACAATCTACAAATAAAGTAGGCCAAAAATATCCTACCTCACTTATCTTTATGCCTATGGTCTTTGCAAAAAAATGCCCCCCTGATATTCCATGATGCATCTCATGTAGTATTTTCTTAGCCTCAACCTTTTTTACACATCTTAATAATTTACCATTAAAATTTCTTCTAAAATGGACCTGTTGAATTAAAACAAAATGAACTCCTTGTATCCTATAGTATCTTCTCTTATTTTGAGGGAGTTCTCTCGGATAAATTCCATACTTCATAAAATGAATCTTTCTTGTGACCCAAGATTCCTGATCAACCTCTTGTATCTTTAACACCATCTTTGTCTCTCCTTCTGAATTTGTCTCTCTAGGTACCATCTTTTCCAGCCCTTGGGTCATATATTGGCACAAACCCCTACCTCTGACTAACTTAGTGGGTCTAACCTCTACATCATATTCAAGGATCTTAGTAATCCAATTGGCTCTTTTCTCAGTAATTTCTCCCTCCATGATGTATTCTCTGACACTTGGGTGAGCTACAAGTATCAGAATTTTGCTCCCTAATACCATATGCCTGAATTTCTTAAGGGATTTTACCATGGCATATGCTTGTTTCTCTACAAAGTTGTACCTAGTTTCATAATCCCTGAGAGTTCTTGAGCAAAAGGCTATTCGATGTTCTCCCTCTAGTCTATCATCCTTTTGGGTTAAGACAGTAGCAATACTTAACTCTCCTCCATAGACATACATTACAAAAAGCTTGGAAAAATCTAAGTTTTTCAGTACTGAGGCTATTGAGATAGCCTTCTTGACCTCTTCAAAGGCTTGCCTTCTTTTTGTAGTCCATTTGAAAATCAGGTCTTTCTTTAACAAGAGTGTCACTGGTCTCACCAAGCCTACAAAATCAAATATGAAGCTACTAACAAAATTCATCTTTCCCAAGAAGGACTGAACTGCCTTTTTTTTTACTAGAAGAGGTAGGTTCATTATAGCTATAATTATTTCAAGATCTATGAAAACTCATTCTTTAGATACTATATGTCCCAATAATTTTCCTTGAGGTATATCAAAGATGCATTTCTTGGGATTCAGTGATATTCCAAAATCTTGACATTTCTTAAAGACAGATTCTAAATGATCAAAATGATCAACAGAATTTTTTGAAAAAATAGTGAGGTCATCCAGATAAACCAAGATGATTTTATTTATAAGTTCCCCAAAGGCTACATCCATAGCTCTTTGGAAGGTGGCTCCTGAATTTGATAGGCCAAATGGCATCTTAACATATGCAAATGTTCCCCATTTGGTAGTAAAAGTAGTTTTGTACTGGTCTTCATCAGCCAACCAAATCTGATTGTATCCAGAGAAACCATCTAGCAAAGAAAATATCTCTGATCTAGCCACATTTTGTATAATTTATTCCATGGCGGGAAAGGGATGGTGATCTTTTAGAGATGCTCTATTTAGATCTTTGAAATCTACACACAGTCTTACATCTCCATTCTTTTTCCTAACTGGTACTAGATTTGATACCCAGGTTGAGTGCTTGATTGGAAAAAATATTTTGGAATCTAAAAGTTTCTGCAACTCATCTACCATTAGAGGCTCAATCCTTGGATTTACTAGCCTCTATTTCTATCTGATGGGCTTAGATCCTTCTGTCAGTTCTATTGTGTGTTGAATAATGTCTCTATTGTATCCATGAAGGTCTTTATAGCTCTAGGCTATGACTCTATTATATTTTTTACACAATTCAATTAGTCTTTCTTTTTCCACTTGAGTTGTAAAATTCCCAACTTTTAGTTTTTTCCCTTGACTCACCTCTATTTCATAATAATCTACTTTGTCTACCTAGAACCTTTTCTTCTCCAAGCTTACATCCTTTGGATCAAATAAGTTTTCCAAGGTGATCAAGCCCTTGGGGAGCTTAATAGTCTTCAATTGTATAATCTGATCTCCATATGCTTCCTCAATTTTGGTTTACAACTGATCAGCGAACTCATCTAATTGTTTTAAGAATGAGAGTACCTGAGAATCATTTTCAAACACTTGTCAATTCTCATCATTGTCTGGAATAGTCAGCCTCACTATAACTTTTACTGACTCATTGTTAATCAATAGGCCAATTGCTGGATCAAACTGTGTGCCAATCTGGGCCATCCTATCAGCTTCAAAATTTTGACCCCTATGGACTATCTCAATATTGAAAGCTTCAAAATCTTCTATTAAGTCCCAAATTCTATGTCTGTAGGATCTCATCTTTACATTTTTGGTTATTGCCTTTTCTCTAATTTGCTTTACTACTAATTCTGAATCTCCTTTTACTATTAGATTCTTTATTCCCTTTTTCTTGGCTAACAGGAACCCATGTACTAAAGATTCATACTCATCATCATTATTAGTACAAGTAAATTGGAAACAGATAGCCCTTAAAATTTTCTCACCATTTGGAGCAGTAAGACAAATTCCTGCTCCAGCACCATGTTTACTTCTAGCCCCATCAACATTTAAGGTCCATATTTCTAAATTTTGAGTAGTTGGTGTCTCTTCCCTTAAAATACTTGGGATTTCATGGTCCTCATCAAAAATGACATATGTGCCCAGACTAGTAGAGTCATAGTTCCCATATGGGTCGCTGTGCATCATAGCCAACAATTGGTTATTTTCTTCTTCTTGATCATGCTCAGTCCAGTCACCTAACTCTTCAACAAAAATCCTTTCTTCCTTATTTAACATATCATGATCTACCTCTAATTTTTATGTTGGTTCATTGGTGATATGATCTTTTGATAGTGGTTCAGATAGAATTTTCGTCTTCGAACCGTATTTGGTTCTCAGGATGAGGTGAGACCAATCAAGAGATATATATCCTCCTATTTTTGCTATAAATTCTATGGATAAACATAAACCAAAATAGGAGGTATATCTATGACTAATACATCTTGGTTGACAATTATATTAGGACAATTATATAACTACAATGGGAGTTGTTTAATTCTCCCTATTATTTGTATCGTTTTGCCATCTAGCTGCATAACTCCTTTTGTAAGGGGTTCATACTTTATTTTCAAAGCATCAGCTATTTGCTTAGGCATCACTATAGTACTAGATCCTGAATCTATCAATGCATTATTCAAGAGTTTCTTTCTAACTATCAGAGTCAAATATAAAGGCTCTAGTTTGGATTTACTTACTTGTGTTGCATCATTCACAAAGGTTGTTGTCTTTAGAAGAACTGTGTCCTTGAATTTTCCTTTATCAACAAGTCCTTCTTTGGTGCCATCATGCTTAGGCATTGCTTAGCCTTGCTCAGGCATTGCTTGGCCTTGTAGAGCCTCTTGTAACAGTGCCTTTTGTTCAGGAATAGCTAGTATGTCCCATATTGATACTTGTGCTAGAGTCTTCTTTAACTAATCTACCACATTCATTGGTCCCAATGCTTGAGCTCTTTGAAAATAAGGATATCTTATTTTTTATTTAACATGTGTAGGAATAAGTTGGCTCTACACTGGCTGAGGCACTTCTTGTCTAATGGCTATGTTTCTTTGACCTTGAAATGGAGGATTCTCCATGACTTGACTATTTGCAGCTTCAGGCTATTCCATCATTCTTCTCTTGCCTGGTATAGTTGTTTGATTGCACTACTAGTTTCTTGGAAGCAGAAGCTTCATTCAAAAATACTGATTCTTCATCTTCAACCCATGAAAATAGAGCATGTTCAGAGGTTATTTCTTCCTCTTGTTGTAGAGACATCCCTTGCATTTGAGCCATTAGGACCAAATTTTGCATACTAAGAGATTGGTAGGCCTGATTGTCACTAGTGCTTGCAGATTGTCCCTCCATTCTTCTTTGCTCCGCTACCTTTTGTTGTAGGTTACCCATGGGGTAGTCTCTAGGTGCATGAGCATTATTACAAAGAAAACACTAGGCATTGGTGTTGTCTGCATAATTATTTTGCCCTTGAACCATTTCTCTATTTGAAATGGGCAGAACAACCTGTGAGGGGGTAGGGACTGCAACTAATTGGTTTGTTGGCTGAGGGTTATTTTTCCTTTGAAGACCCTGGTATTAGTTAGGCTGTGATGAAAATCTATTTCCTTGATGGCCTTGATATGGAGGCCTAGGGTAAGGATTCTATTGTCTCTTTATGTTAATCAACTCATTAGAAAATGTCCTTAAGATATTCTTGATATCATCCATCTCAGATGACTGAGCAGGGACAAGTTCTTTCACAAGTGGTTGAGAATATTGATACATAGATACAAGTGGAGCTATGGATTTAGGCACTTCTTGAGGTAATGGCAAGGAAATTTTTGGAAACATGGGCATGGGGGGCCTTGGGGGCAACTTTCTAGCATCTATCAAATTATTTTCAGCTCTGACTGCATAGTCATAAGCTTTTGGGAGTGTCTGACCTCCAAGTGACTGAATCATAATAGATATATCTAAATTTAAAGCCTTAAGATAAAACACTATAGCCATACCTGGTAATGGTCTAGCTATAACAGGAATCCTTTCCCAAGTCTTTTGAAATCTAGAGTTGAAGTTAGTAATTGCTTCTTGTGGTGCCCTTTGGATGGTAATCAATTGCTACAACAAAGAAGACTTATCACCTTTTGATTCAAATCTTTCAAAGAAAAGATCTCTGAGCTCATCCCATGTAGATATTGAATTAAGAGAAAAGGATCGGTACCATTGCAAAGCCTTCCCTTTAAAAGAAGTTGTTAATAACCTTATAGCCACATTTTGCTGTGTGACAATGTGTATAGCACAGACATCTAATACATATTGGAGATGTTCTTCAAGTGTTTTAGAATCTTGCCCACTAAATTTGGGGAGAGCTTTCAAAGCATTTACTGAGATAGGATCCCAAGTATCTGGTGGTGCTGGGAGGATTAGGGGACTACCAGTGTTCCAACTTGCATAATTCCTTGGGGGAATAGGGGCTCCCATATTTACTCTCGGTATTGGTATAAACTGATTGACTCTCCTTCTTAGACTAGTTACCACAGGTGGTACAAGAATACCTAGATTTATAGCAGATTGAGATCTAGTTACTGGTCCATAGCTTTGACTCCTTATAGCTCTCTGGGTCATACGGTCTTGAAAGAAACTTTAAGACTGGTCCCATCGAGTGTGCCAAAAACTGTTGATGTTTAAAATTGCGCTTTGTTTCAGACACCAACAATGAGAAGTTTTAAGATGTGGGACATGCAACTTGAAACAACCTCCATATTTTTAAGAAGCTGGTCTCTTCTTTATATCAAGTGTTGGGAGGAAAAGGATAGGAATTTAAATGGAAACACAAATGTAAAGAAAGAAAATCTAACTATGGCGATGTGCCTGAATGTAATTTTGATCCTTAATCCTAAGCATAGTGAAACTATATGTAAGATTCAATTACATTAAAGAGTAGATGAGGCATGATTAATGTAAAATATAGAAACAATAGAAATAGAGGCTCACAGCGTAGACTACTTTTGTAATGATACAGGAAACATCAACAAAGGCACATAACTCTGTCTTCTAATTAATTTTCTAGCCACATAAAAGGCACAGTTACATAAACTTTACAACTTAAGAAAATAGAATAAAGGCAAATGATATTCCTAATCATAGCTCTAGAAAGTCTAAAACTCTTGACAATAATTTTCTCAAAAAAATCTCTCTCAGTATCTGATGTTGATTTGGTGATCCCTACACTCCTCTTTATAGCCTCAAATTCCCTCTAGATTGTCTGTGCGTTCCCAAACTTATGGCCCAAATTAAACTCTAACTGAGCTAGAAGTGTCTATCAGAAGATAGTTCTTAGATTTTGAAATGTTCTATTTCCCTATAGTTCTCTTGTTGAAATAGATACACAAGATGCTCTGTTATATTAAACAAAAGAGGACACTTAGTTAATTCCTTGAAAATCTTCTTATTTCTTAGGAGACACTGGAGAATGACACTTGGCATGTTCTGCAACACTTACCAAAGACACGAACACTTTCCACTTTACTTCAACTTTTACTATATCTTTGCTCAGGAACATTCTAACTTTGACACCTATCACAATATGCTTCTTTAACACTTAATAACTCAATAGAAATAAGACTCACTGCATCTCTTACCTAAGCAAATTTGAAAAGGGGCATAGGGATAGGTGGAAATCTTTACTTGCTTTAATAAAGGACACATGGCAAACTCTGCTTGCTTCAACAAAGGACACATGGCAATCTCTACTACTTTTTAGCTACCTTTTTAGAAACCTGTGAAAGATGACACTTGGAAGTCTCTGCTTTACTCTATTTATACCATAGAAACAAACAAGTCTCATTTCTCATTTACATGGACAGTGACACCTGGTGGCTTCCACTTGCTTTAGACACAAAACTTGGGACTCACCATGGTCTTTGCTATATCAATGAAGCAAAGATGAAGATAATTTAGACCGTGACACGTGGTGGCTTCCGCTTTCCTTTGTTGGAGTACGTGGCAGCTTTTATTACTTTTAGAAAAGCAAAATTGAGACCTTCCGTGATTGCCACTTGGCACTTTCCACTTGATCCTAAAACATAGCTTAAAATAAAATACCTTTTGCTGAAAAGAGATGAAACATGGGTGTTGATATGAAATCACAGACGGTGACACTTGGTGCATTCTACTAAGTCACTATGAGATACGTGGCACATTCTGACCAACTCATAGAAAATATAAAAGGTGCCTCAGATGATGACACTTGGAAATTTCCATTGAGAAGGATGCCTCAGATGATGACACTTGTCAGCTTCCACTTTACCCCGACACTTAGACAAAAATGAATCAAAAGGAAAACAGAGTCCATGCTCTATTTCAAAACTCTACCATCTCAGACCAAAGTATGTGAATACAAAATTTCACAGCACACAACTGAAAAAATAGAATGAAACGTAGAGTAAAATTTTACTCTACAAATTTCACACTCCAATGAAATCATACACATGAAAGGAGCCTAACACACTTTAATACACTCTATATGACCTAGTAGAAAAGGAATTCTTGTACAAACATGAAAGGATAAGGGAAGAAAGGATAGAGATTTATCACTTTACATCACCATAAATCAATTGCTCATGAACTCAAAACTAGATTTGCATTAATTTTCAAAGGCAAAATACAATTTCATTTTATTAAGGATTCACCATACATGGTGTGGTATTATATTATAAAGGATAAAATTGTAGCCACTTATAGAACTTGAGAGAGAAGTGGGGAAAGATAAGTCCAAGAGTCATAAGAACACTTTAAATTCTAAGATGAGGAGTTACATATGAATTATAATGAATTAATAGACAGAAATATAAGGTTTTATAGGACAAATAGCCCTACAAATTATGAATCTCATGAAATGTGGCATAAGACTCCTCAGTTTGCACAATGAAACTACCTTCATCATTTAGCCCTCTTGGGACATACCACAACTAACTAGGGATAAATATCATGAATAAATGAGATGGAGGGGTTCTAAACATGTTCCACCATTCATTCACTACATCCTTAATGATCTGGATTCTTTTAGAAGTGAGTCATCACTACTTGTAGTCAAAGAAACTCCTCTTTCACTTATCCCTCACACCTGGCCTCAAAATTGGCTTCAATTTTCCATATAAATATATAAAGGGGGTTAATGACACTTGTAAAAACCTCCCATAGCCTTAAATTCTATAGGTGTACCTAAAAAGGTCATCCACTTGAATTTCTCACCCTTCTCACTATTTTGATCACTTTGATAGTTTTGAGTGGATAAGATGAAGGTGATAATAGACACACTTAAGAGTTTTTATGAATAATTAAATGATCATATAGAGTTATATTAAGTCATGATCCTTCTCCCAAAGCTAGTTTCATATATTGAAAGTCCTTAGAACCTGTAAAACATCAAAAATAGTAAGAAAACATTATTTACTTCTTATTCATATAGGTATGAAACACCTCAAGTTGATGGGAAGGATATATAGAGATTCCCCTTAAATTTTTAGTCACTTTCATTCCCATTCCATCTCATTTGGATAACTCTCTATCCTTGTTTTCTTAGTCAACTCCTTATTCAAGGTTTTCTAGGGTTTTAAGTTCATTTTGCTATTAAGCTTTATTCAAAGAGATGTGACATTTGAATTATAAAAAAATTAAAAAATATCAATGATCAGGACCCATTTTAACCTCCATAAACTCATTGGACCTCCATGCATAACTTTTGAGAATATGTGGGCATCTAAAGTTACCCTATCAAGTTTAGTTCCTCATTTTGCATAGGCTTAAGTTATTTCTAAGCAAAAAGTGGATTTATTGTGAACTTATTTACATACATATAGTTTAAACACATCCTATATTCCTTCATGAACATGTTATAATACATTTTAATGCTCTCTTAAAGATGGAAGTGAATATGACTTACCATTTGGGATTTAGGCCAAAACCCTACCTAATAGGCCTTTCTGCATCTTTGAAGGTTTAGACCACCCTATTGAGATTATTATTTATATGCAATTTTTATTATGTCTATTTAGGTTTAATTAAAATTTAAAAAACTCATTTAAATTTCCAATTATCCCCTCACTCATCTGATCATATTTTCCCCCAAGAATTGTAAGGTTTGCACTCTAGGAAAGTACCCTCTATCTAAGATAAAATATAGGGTACTTTTCCTATTTCCTTAGATAAAATAATTATTGAAGGATATTATATAATTTATATGGATTATATGTACCTATTTTCATCCCTTGGTCATATCATTAGACCTTCTACCTCCTTCATGTCCCAAAACAAACTATGATGAAGGGGATTATGTGCAGGGTTCAGGATATAGACTATTGACTGTGTTACTTGGGCCTTTCCCTAAATTATTCCCATGTCTTGAGGGTATATTGACATAAATTACATAGTTTTTGAAGTATTTCCAACACATTTACAACACATTTATCATCTTAACCCCTACCAACACATCTCATTCCATACCTCTCCATTTGAATTGTTTAGATTATAGACTGTATCCCTATTTAGAAGGGGTCCCTATGGATAGGTATGCATGGTTTAAAGCCTAATAATAATGACACAAGATCTTCATATAGTCCCCAAAGTCATTTTTTATTTTATTTAACCTATTTAACTCATGTTCATGCTATATCCATACAGAGAGCACTACTTTCTTGCTCACTATGTATAACAGTCAATTATAGTTGACTTTGTTAAGGAAAAAGGGGTTGTAGGCATTCATTACTCTTTGAAAACTATGCCATATATTATTTTTAAATAATTTTTTATCTTTTCTATTCACCTTATATCAACAAAATTTTGTATCTCCATGATTATTCCCCTACTATGGATGATGTAGGAGTTTGTACCTAGCTGTAGGTGGATAGTTTCAAAGGAGAAAACATTTGTAGGTGTAGCTAGGATAAAAAATTTGCATATAAAACTCTATTGATTATCATTAGTTTAATTTTTATTAATTTCATCTTAATAATATAATTCAAATATTAATACATTCCTTATTTTAATTCTGAGATGCTAGAGTCATCTTGAAATTTCAAACCCTATAGACATCATTGTTCACAACTAACTTACACAATTTATATATATTAATCATTTTGAAAGTATTTTATCATATTTGGAGGCTATAATTTATTAAAATTTAGTTTCATCTAAACTCTTGGTAACCTTGTCATATGATATCAACAAAATGGCAAGGTGTTATGTCTTATGATTTTAGAGAAATGGTCCCTGAACATAGTCTTTTCATCTTTGATCATGGTTTCCACTCCCATTTTCCAATATAACACTTAAATAATGAATTTAATATTCTTCCCCACATATTTTTCAGTCCAATAAAGTTTTAAAAAATGTTCCAATATCCTCTAATCAACTTTTCCAAGTCTCCACTAGTGCCATTTGTAGGTGGACAACCAATCTATAGGCAATGAATGATCATATAGGTAGTATGCATGGTTTGTGGGTTTAAATGATATTTTTAACCTTTAAAAGTTTCATAACATAATATTATCATTATATATAATCCTATCTATCTCAAATGTTGCTTCTCAACATGATTGGTTCTCATGAGGGCACCTGTAGGTGAACTTTGAGTTACATAGAGGCAGCAAACATGAAATGATCAATGTACTAAAGGAATATGATTTCATATCTAATTTATATCCCATAAATTATTTAAAATTGAAAATTATTATGCTGAAAATATTGAGACAGTCTCCAACATCTCATTTTAATGTCTTCCCTTCTTATAGGCACCTGTAGATACATCTCTATGTTGTATGACTATGTGGGTGACTGAGTTGATTATCATAGTCCCTCTTTTTCTAAGTACATAGATTTTAATTTATTATTCATGTTATGATAATGTGTTTAACATATTAATTCTTATATCAAAATCCCATGTATGTGTTTCAAATCTTTTCATAACTCACTTAGCTGACTCTATTTAACAATCATGGAGCAAACTGACTATATGGTAAATCTCTTGGCTACCACTCCATGGTTATTATTTTAAGGATATGTTTGAATGGATAAGGGACCAATATGAGATTATAAAAATTAAATTAAGTATATCACCATCCTCTGACAACATTATTAATACATGAAGATTCTTAAAATGATGGAAACCTTCTTGAAACATAGAATGGTGCCTTCACTTGAAACTTGAGATGTTTTGCCTATAAAAGACTTTGAAATATTAACCCAAGAATGGATAACATGATTTTAATATTTCAATTCCATATGTAATTTATTCCATCAACTATATTGTATAAACTTGTCTAAACAAGAACAAAACCTATAGGGTGTGGGAAATAGTTAATAGAAAAACATAGTCAAATTTCTAAAGATGGATCATAAAGAATAAGACACCATTATCTACACTCAAAGAATTAAAGTTAATCTAAAAAATTATAATATACCCCATAAAATAATTTGATCTGAAAATTCTCCCATTGGCCATACTAAACACAAACTTGTCGATTGGTTTTGCATGTCTAGAAGGGTGATGATAGAGTAGAATAGTTTTTGACCATTTATAACACTTCAAATATTGATCAAATGATGAGATGAGAATATATAAGTTGGATAGTCACCCTAATAATATTTTCACATGTGTCACACTCCCCTATAGGTTGTACAAGTATTAAACTCTTCCTTTTTAATAGTTTTCTTGATTTTCATTTAGGAAACCTATGAATTCCAGATGGGACTAACATTATTGATAGGTATTATGACATATTAGACATTAAGAAGAAAAATAAGACACTTGGACACCTTGAAAACCATTCCACTTTAATTGATGGCCCTAAAATGACCTTTAAGTGACTCAAGCTGACATAATACTTAATTCAACTATGACCAAGGTTAAAATAGCATTAAATTACATTATATGAAAAACAAAACACCCTGTGAAGCTATATTAGACCCCTATATAAGTTGTGGCTATTGGGGGGTTGACTTATTTTTACTTGTGGTCAAAATGGTCAACATTATTGATGATATTCTAAGGGTGGCATGCTTATTATACCAAGACTAGTTGCCTAATCTTATCCATTAGGCCATGGAGTAATATTTACACTAGGCTTGACACACACATTTCCTTTGACAACACATAAAACATAAGGAAAGAAACACAAAATAAGGTAAACATAAAATAAACACATGTGTTCACAAGAAGATTTATGGAACACAACACAATTGAAAGAGACACACACACACACACACACACACACACACACACACACACACACACACACACACACACACACACACACACACACACACACACACACACACACACACACACACACACACACACACACACACACACACCTATTCTACTATTTAAAAACCTCAATCTTGAGGTCAAACAACTGATCATACCTCAATTAGGGTAAAATATGATCACCCTTGCATCTTGGTCACTCCATGAAGGTAGCTTAGCATGAGGAGCATGCTCATCACCAATAAGTTGCATATGTGTGGTCAAAAATCCTACTTTCAATCTTCTTAGGTATGTAAGTGAAATGTTTGGTACCTTCATGGATGATATTTATTTTTCACTAAGAACCTTGATTGGGGCTGAAACTATTGTGATATCCATCATATCCATTGGATTTTCTCCAAACAATGTTGATTGGAGTGTATGATAATATTTTCAACATTGTCTTCTTTTAGGATAGGAAATGATTGATGTTTGAAAGAATGAATATCCTATTCTTCATGATCCAATACCTTTGTATTTGGATCAACATCATGTGGATCTCCTGACTATTCTTGAGGCACAACAACTTCTAACTTAGCCTCATTATCCATGTCTACAACTTCTTAAACACTAGCATTATCAAATTGCTTCATGACAACATGTTCTTGATCAGTAGAATGACATTAATCTTTATGATTGATGTAATACTTGCCAACATGATCACTAGTCTCATTAGCAACCTTTAAATTATATATATAATCTCTTGGATAAAAGGGAGACTTACCCAACTTGACAAATTCTTTGCATATGGTATTGAGATTTTTCCATAGTTTATGTTCATTCACAACATGAGACTTTTCTCCATGCTTATTGAGACAATCAACATCATGTTTTTTAGAGGAATCAACCAAATCAGATTTATACTTATTGAGATGGGAAGTAACATTACCAAGTTGATCAAACTCATGACATACAACAACAAACCTTTGTCATAAGTCATTCTCATCCACTTCATGAGTGTCATCATTTAGAGCATCCTAATCAATGTCAATGATAAATAAATAATATTTCCCACTTGATTATTAATTAGATTCATCAACCCATGATTATCATACTCATGAATCATATAGTTACCTTCAACAACATGAGAATGCTTGACACTTACCTCAGCTCCTTTAAATGGCTCTTCATACATGATATACGTCCCAATGTCAATTTGTTTAAAGTATGCATAAAGATCATGCCCATATGTATCTACACAATAATAATAAAATAATAAATTATAAATTCCTTCAATTTTATATTCTCCATAATCTACAATAGAATGTTTTTCTTCATGAACCACACAATTTAAGTTAGAGCTTGTTTTAATGTAAGGTTCAATATGAAATCTTGCAAGAGGCTAAGTTTTAAAGGTCACTTTCATCCCATATATTATCCTAAGGGCCAATAAGTACTAATTATATAATAGATAGAAACCAATATTTTATATAAAGTCTCTTTAAAGGTAGATTTCAAAGTAAGTTGGGAGGTTAACAAAAACTATGTCTTGCAAGATAGGAAAGCTAAGACAATCATGCAAGCAAACCTTCAAGTGTTTAATCAATCCTATGGTATTATTAGGTGTACCATATAATTATAGGACTCATTTTATATTATTATTATCATATTTTAGGCCCAAATTATCAACTAAAACTTTGGGCACGACTGATGTAGAGGCTACACTATCAACTATGCAATTATGGACCAATTTATCACCCACTATGAGAGTGAGATAGAATGGTGGAGGTTTTTTAGCATTAGTAGATGTTAAAAAATGGTATAAGGGAAATTTTCAAGGAAAAAATTACTATGTATTTGAATTAAATAAGAAAATCTAGTAGGAATAGTGGAGAATTGCTTTTGTAACAACTCTTTTTAGCCAGGCATATGAAGGACATCCCATAAAGAGATTGATGATTTAACACTTTTCAAGGAATCCACTATGTTTAGGTCATTAGTAATAAAATTTTCTTAAGTATTTATATAAAATTATTGTTTTTAGATTTATATATATGGATACCTTGAGCATACCTTACTATATTTTGACTTGAAGGAGGTGTTGGAGCTTTTAGAGCTGCCTCACTTACAACCATGCTTTGCTACCTTAGAGGATGAGTGGATGAGATTGTAGGCATGATATTGTCACCTCCAAGATACTTCCTCTTGTCACTTTTATTTTTTGGAAAAAATTCTCCTTGTTTGAGTAAAAAAGTTTCTTCCACCAATAATTTGGTGAAACTTTCTCCATGGGGTTACAAATCCTCATTTGCTTGCATTATGACCTCATCTTCTATTAATAGGAGAGGAGTAACTCCTCCTTCAACAACAAGATATTCATCTCCACCTTCATTAAAATCCATTAATTTTACTTATTTACAATCTTCCCCTTATAATGAGTTACTATGCATCGGTACCATCTCCCTTACATTGGTGGCTAAGTTAGGATTATAGACATTAGTAGGCCTGTTAGAGTTAGGTTGTCATTGATCTCTTCCTCTTCCATATTATTGGATAAATTTTTTTTGATAAGGCTATGGATTTTTATAGGCACCTTAATAAATATTATTTTTCCTAAGCTGAGATCATAGCACTTGAAATTATGCATCTTTATCCATGACATTATCCACCTTATTAGGAGTAGTCTTAGGCTTATTGTTGGCATTAGGAATTTGGGCCACATCTAGAGTATTAGCATAATTATGAGACAATGGAGGCATATACACCTTAGGAGGAAAAATTATAGCTTGGACATGACCATTTTAATCTTTAATAGCAAGTTCATATGCTTTGAGAAGGGTGGAGCTCCCCACATATTGAATCATGATAGCAATTTTAGTACCAATGGCTCTTAATTAGGTAGGGAACACAAAACTAGGAGGTTGTCTTATAGGAGGAGCAAATCTATTCCAAGTCTTTTAAAACCTCTCATTGAAGTCATGCATTATTTATTTGGATATTCTTTTGATCAAATTGATTTGATGTATGAGAGATGCATGGTCACTTTCATTTATAAATCTTGAGCTCAACAACACTCCAAACTCATCCCATGATGTGATACATCCACCTTCTAGATTCCTATACCAATCAAGAGCTTTCCCTCTAAGGGACATGGCAAGGAGTCTAATGGAAATGTTCTCTTGAGTGATAGTATGGAAGCTACAAAATTTTGAGATATCCCTAATATGTTCACTATGTGTAACATGATTCTCACCATTAAATAGGGGCACACCTTTTGTGGCATTAGGAGGGATGACATCATATTCTTGAAGGTGAATTGGATTTTTAGTATTGAAGGTAGGGAAATCATGAGTTCTATCCATTTCTTCTCCAATAGCTTTAATTTCTTCAACCTCTTCACTCTCTTGGCTTCCTTGTATATAAAAATCCTCTTGGTCCTCAAAGGGAAGATTAGGATGATGATATTAATCTTTAAGAGGAAGTTCAGGTTGAATAGGTGGCTTATTGGGGTTGAACACTCTACTAGATGATGACCTAGTTAGAACCATGAATTATTATAACAATTTTATGACAAAACAATGGCCTTGAACTAGATTTACCTTGATAGAGTCACCAAATGTTGAGTAACACACCAATTTACAATTGATGGTGTCAAAACCAACATTCACCTTGACAAGTTATCTTGAAGATAATGGTCCCATAAGTTGTGATAGAACTATTGTCACCAAATTTTTCACCCTAGAAGAGGGTGTTCAATCTTATTCCATATTTTAGAAACATGGGAACACTTACATGTATGTGGGTGTACCTATAGTGGAATTGAGCCTCTAGATTTAAGGGCTAGCTCCTTGAATGTGTCTTGGGATGCTTATCACTTAAATAATGATTATTTGTGGGGAAAAGAGTTAGATTTTCATTAAATGAACCTAATCTAAGGGGGTGATACACCAAAATGTCTTACATATGACTATGAGTGTTTCAATATAGAGGTGTGATATATGAAGAAAAATAAGGAAAATGAATCAGAGCATAGATTGAACACTCTAATGACAATCATGAAATTGAAATTATCCTAACACACTTGACTACACTCTATATGACTTATTAGAATAGGAAATCTTATATAAACATGAAAAGACAAGGGAAGAAACGATAGAGAATTATCACTTTAAATCATCATACATCACTTTCACACTTAGACAATTGTTCATGAACTCAAAAATAAATTTTCATTAATGTTCAAAGGAAAAATACAATGTCATTCCATTACAACTTCACATACATGGTTTGGTATTAGATTAAAAAGGCCAAAATGGTAGTTACTTATAGAAATTGAGAGAGAGTTGGGTAAAGAGAAGTATAAGAGTCATAAGAACACTTATCATGTTAAGAGGAGGAGTTGAATATGTAGAATAATGAAGTAAGAAATAGACCATGTAAGGTCTGATAGGACAAATGGCACTTACAATATTTACTTAGATAAATTGATTATTAGAGGATATTATAAAAGTGATGGAGATTATCTTCACTAATTTTAATCCCTTGGTCATACCATTAGACCTTATACCTCCTTCAAGTCCCAAGCCGGACTGGGATGAAAGGGACTGTGTGCAGGGTTTAGGATATAAACTATTGACTATGTAATTTGGGCCTTTTCATAAGTTTTTAAAATATCATGAGGGTCTCCTAAGGTTAATTAAATCATTTTTTAATTATTTACAATAAATTTATTATATTAAGCCCTGCCAATACCTCTCATTTCATACCTCTCCATTTGAATTATTTAGACTATAGGTTGTATCCCTATTTGGGAGATGTCCATATAGGTAGTTATGCATGGTTAAAATCATGATAAAAATGCCCAAAGATCTTCCTAGATTCCCTAAGGTCATTTTTAATTTTATTTTACCTATTTACCTCATGTTCATGTTATATCCATATAAAGAGCACTACTTTCTTGATCACTATCTGTAACAATCAACTGTAGTTGGCTTTGTTGAGGCAAAAGGTATTGTAGGTAGTCATTGCTCTTTGAAAACTATACTACATATTATTGGGTCATACTTTGGGATATTTTTGAGTCACATTATATCAATAAAATTTTGTGTCTCCATGCTTAATCCCATACTATAGATGACGTAGGAGTTTATACCTAGCTGTAGGTGGATAGTTTCAAAGGAGAAGACCCCTGTAGATGTAGATAGGATCAAAAATCTTCATATCAACGTATTTTGATGATAATTTTATTTATTTGTATGAATTTACTCTTAATAATATAATTAAAACATGAAGACATTCCTTATTTTCACTTTAAGATGCTAGAGTCATCTTGAAATTTCAAACCATGTAGACATCATTATCTAAGATCATTGGTCAAAAGTGCATATTGGAGCTCTTCCTCAACTAACTTATACTAGTCAAATATATTACTCTTTTATCAAGGATTTTATCCTATGTTGAGACTAAAATTTATGCACATTTAGTTGCATCTAAAATCTTGGTAACCTTGTCATATGATATCAACAAAATGAAAAGGTGCTTTGTTTTGTGCTTTTAGAGAAATAGTCCTTAAACACAGTCTTTTCATCTTTGATCATGGTTTCCAATCCCATTTGCTAATATGAAACTTAAATCATGAATATAATAGTCTTCCCCACATCCTTTTCAATCCAATAAATTTTTAAAACATGTTCCAATCTCCTCTAATCAACTTTTCCAAGTCTCTACTATTGCCACCTATAGGTGGACATTCCAACTTGCAAGAAAATAAATGAACCTATAGGAAGTATACATGGTTTGTGGGTTTCAATGAGGTTTTTAACCTTTAAAAGTTTCATAATATATTATTCTCATTATATATAATTCTATTTGGCTCAAATTTTCCTTCTCAATGTGATTGGTTCTCATGAGGGCACTTGTAGGTGCACTTTGAGTTGCATATAAGCAATAAGCATGAAATGATCAATGTACTCAAGGAATCCAATTTAATATCCAATTGATATCCCCTCAATAAATTCAAATGAAACATTATGATGTTTTGAATCTTGAAACAATCTCCCACACCTCATTTTAATGTTTTCCCTTCTTGTAGGCACTTGTAGATGTATCTCTATGTTATATGACTACATGGGTGACTTAGTTGATTATCACAGTCCTTATTTTACCAAGTTAATATATTTTACTTGATTTTTATTGATATGATAATGTGTTAATCATATTAATACTTCAATCACAATCCCATGGAAGTGTTTTATAAATTTTCATAGCTCAACTAGCTGACTATATCTGATAGTCATGAAATAAACTGACTGTAAGGTAAATCTCTTGGCTACCACTTAATGATTATTAATTTGAGCCTAAATTTTAATGGATAAAGGAATATGAGGAGATTATAAACATTAATTTAATTTTCTCGCCATCCTTTAAAAACATTAATAAGACATGAAGCTTTTTAAAATGATGGAAACCTACTTGCAACATACAATGGTGCCTTCACTTAAAACTTGAAATGATTTGCCTATCAAAATACTTTGAAACATGAAACCAAGCATGGGTAACATGATTTTAATATTTAAATTACCTATATAATTAATTACATCAACTATATTGTATAGACTTGTCCAAATAAGAATAAATCCTATAGGGTATGGGAAATAGTTATCATAAAAACATAGTCAACTTGTTAGAGATGGTTCATAAATAATAGGACACCATTATATAAAATAAAAGCATAAAATTTAATATTAAAAATTTTAATATCACCCCCTAAAATCATTTGATCTAAAACTTCTCCCACTAGTTGTACTAAGCACAAACCTATTGACTAGTTTTGCATGTCTAAAAGGGCAAGGATTGAACAAAATGGTTTTTGACCATTTATAGAACTTAAAAAGTTTATCAAGTATTTATATGAGTCCATGTAATTTTTATATTCACCCCATAAGGTTTTCACATGTGTCACACTCCCCTATAGGCCATACAAGTGCCAAACTCCTTTTTAGCTATTTTATTGATTTTTAGTTAGGGAACCTACAAGTTTCAGATGGGACTAAAATTATTGATTAAAAATATGAAATTTTAGACATTTTAAATAAAAATAAGACACTTTTACACCTTTAAAACCATGTCATTTTCATTTATGAACCCAAAATGACCCTTAAGTGACTCAAGCTGACATAAGACTTAATTCAACTATGACCAAGGTTAAATTAGCATTAAATTACATTATATGGACAAAAAACACCCTATGATGATATATTAGACCCATATATATGTTTTGGCTATAGGGGAGTTGAGTCATTTTGACTTGTGTTCAAAATGGTCAACAGGCACATTATTAATTCATTGACCTCCTTTCTCTATAGCAATGCTGTCATTTTTATTCTAATTCCAGGCTTTGCAAATTTTGCCCTCATTTTGGAAACTTAAAGTATGCAACTTATTTTAGGATTGATCCTTGCCTAAGCCCACAAAATTTTCCCTATGTTGGGTATGTCTAATTGTGCCACTTCTATTTTGGGATGCATTCTTTCCACTTCTCCTCATCATGGGCCCCATTATATTATATTCTATTTAATCATTAGGAATCAATGCATGCAAGCATTAGCTCATATGGATTTAATCTCATCCATGGGTTACTTTCATTATTTCTCACTTTTTCAATATTCCATCCCTCTCCTTCATCACTGCATGTTCTTTTCAAGGGGGCATAATGGGTCTCTAATTATTTCTTAAATCATTACCATTAAAATTCATCTTAACAATCTTTTCATTATTTGAAAATTTATTTCTTCATCTAATGTCTCAAAATGCCTTCTCAAATAGGGGGAAAATGTAGACAACCAATTTGTACCAATTTCATGTCTAAATGGTCATAAGAATGACTTCTTGTAAACAATGCAAATTAAGACTAGAAACTATTAAAACACTCCAATTCATTTTCAAACATCATGTGCAATCCCTAATTCACATCAATATGTTCCTAAATAGGGTATTATCCTTCATACAATCATCATGTTCTTGTAATTCTTCTCCAATCAGGTTGTGACTTAGCAACTGACATTTTTTAACCACTTGTATAAGACAACCTTGTCAAAATTTAGAAATGGAAAGTAATGTGATCATAGGTGCTTAATTGGTTAAAACCTTTTAAATGCATAGTCAAAATGTCCATAGCTAATAAATTGGTGAATTTTTATTTTTTTAATTTTATAAATATGGATTGATGACATCATTATGACATCATAACAAAGATTTAAAATGATGATATCATTCATGACATCACCCTAAAAGTTATCAATCACTCAAATTATAAATATCAATAAAATATCTAAAATTGCAAGCCATGCTTATTAAGTACATAATTTAATGCCTTGAGCCTCCAAAATTGAATGGATTTATGGCCACACATCTTGATATCAAGATGGATAGTCACAAATCAATTTTCTCATTTCTAAAAATTTATAAATACAAGGGTCTTCACTCATTTATTTAAGCTCTTTTGGTGTAAACTTATTATGCATGATTATCTTCACAAAGATTCAATTATACAAACTTACTATATGGAAATTACTATAGACAAGCTTCAATTGTTTACACAAATTGATAAAATCCCATGAGCCTAATCCATTAGTGCACTAAGACATGATGGAGGTGTATGTTACTCTTAATTAATAAAGACTTGAAGCACCAAATCTGGGGAAAAGCACACTTCTTGACCATTCCTAGATAAGGGACACTACTCAAAAGGTTTTATTGTATTCCTTTCTTTATTAGCTCTTATAATTCATTAGTAATGCCCTTTGAGGAAGTGGGCTTGATAAGTTGGTCTTTATACTTATTTTTGAGATTTGTTGACTAACTCATGATCTAACCTTATCTCATAATCCTAATCTATAAGGGGTGCATGAAAATCTTGGGGTTTATTCACTTTGGCTATTTCTATTTTTGTTTGAGGAGGATTGCTAGTTATTGCATTTGTGGAGTTTTGAAAAGATCCATTTATGGTTTTAATGTTGGGATCAAATTGTTTCATAAGAACATTTTGTCTTTTAGCTTGTCAATAGCATCTTTGAGAGTTTGAGGAGGAAAAGTTTGAACCTTATATTGAAGGGAAGGTGATAAGGAAGTTATGAATAGTTTAAATAAGTTATCATTAGTCATGTTATGATCAGATTTTTGAGTCAAATATTTACATCATTTAATGAAATCATGAGTTGATTCATAAGGGTATTATTTAGCATTGATGAAACATCTAAGACAAATTTTAAGAAGATCATTATGTTGAAATTCTTTAACTAGAGGATTGACCAAATCCTCTAGTTTCCATATAGAATGTTGAGGGAGTTGATTATACCATTATAATATGTATCCTTTGAATGTTTTAACTAAAGGTTTGGTAGTGGAAAAAGTATTAGTTTGATTTCACTATTTATAAAGATTACCAAATGCTTTATGAAAATATGTGGGGTCTTTACTCTCATTATATTTAATAGTTAGAGAGATATTTCCAATATAGATATAAATTGATACGCCCTTAACTATTGGTGTGTCTAAGGATATGTGTGGATGACTTGTGACTTACATACCTCTTTTATATGCTTGTTACATTTATCTACGTTCTTAGATAAGTGAGCCTATGGAATAACCTTGGATAACTAGACTATATATAGGAGGTAGTGGTTAGTATTTAAGCATCATGTGTCAAGTATTTTTCTCCTATTGCATTATTGTGGAGGTTGCCCCCTCAAAGTGGCTTTGCTATACTATCCAGTATTCTACTTTGCTATCAATTATTATTATGTGATCTCTCATATCTATTTATTATATGTGAATTTGTGTGAAAATATAAGTAATTTCATTACAAGCGGTATCATAGATTTGATTTGGGTAAGTTTCCTATGACATTTTTTTTAGATCTGGCAAGGCATGGTTTTTGGAAGTAGACAGAGCAAAAAAACATAACTTGTAATCTGGAAAGAATTAATTTGTTCTATCAGCACAATATTTCTCAAAACACTTTTTTGAAAAAAAAATATTTAAAAAAAGTCTATAAAAATTTTTCCCTTTACACAATTGCAGTCATTGGATTTGTCTCAGTGAGATGATCATAATGTTATATTATGTTGGTACACTTTTTTGGTGCTGAAATTTTTACCCTAGTGTGCAAAGGCAATCATTGGATTCATCTAGACGAGGTAATCACAATGGTACCATCTCTTAGTACACTTTTTTTGGGGTAAAATCCCTTTTAGGGTTTGTCTATGGCAGGGCTTTCAACTTAGGAAAGAAAAGGGGGAAATAAACTCCTAAGACTCCTACCAAAGACATGGAATCTACAACATTAGATCCAGTGATTTCTTAGCTTCAGGCTGACATAAAGAACTTGGTGAGGCATGATGACTTTGTTAAAGCTTAAGCTAATGTTTCAAGGATGCATGGAGGGATTAATGCAGTTCACACCGAATTGCATCATATCACTATGTAATTGGTTGCCTTTGCATCTCAGTTTAAGTATAAAAACCCTCCACTTTAGCATTCAAATCCTCCTCTCAACACCAACAACTCTCATGTGGGTTGGAAATTTATGTTACCAAAAGTGGACATGCATAAGTTTGATGGTAAGTATCCTCTCACTTGGATTACCCAAATTGAGAATTTATTTGAACTGCATCAAACTCCTAGTTCTTAGAAGGTGATAGGGGTGTCTCTATATCTAGAACTTGGGCAGTTCATTTGGTATCATTGGTTGTGTGATCAAAACAAAAATAATGGTACTCCTATTACATGGTCTATTTTCACTAATGAGTTGTTGGCTCATTATCAAAATAATGTCTCTAATAACTATTTGAGCTAATTAGCCAAATTATAGTGAATAGGAACTATGAAGGATTATATTCATTAGTTTTAGAATCTCTCCTTATGGGTGGAAGACATCACTGAGGAAAATTTAACTAATTTTTTTGGGTGGCCTCAAAGATAGCATCCAATTTGAGGTTTAATGTTTAACCCAACATCTATATCAAAAGCTATCCTTAAGACACGCATGATAGAATAAAAAAATATGGTCAAAAAGAAAATGTTCACTACTAGTCATGATCACACCTTTCCACCATCATTTATACAACCCACCAGATTGACATAATGACAAATTGAGGAGAAGAAAGCTAAAGGGTTGTGTTATGGTTGAAATAACAAATGGAGTAAAGACCATCATTGTGCTGAAAAGAAGCTATTTTACATTGAAGGTGCCAATGAGGATGAAGATGATGAAGAGGTAAATGGTGAGGATGAATAAGATCTTGAGGAGAAATTTGAAGACTCTCAGCCTACTATTTCTTGTCATACCTTTTCAGGTATCAGTACTCCCCAAAATCTTAAGGTGATGGGTTTCCTTAAGATATAGAAGGTTACTATCTTGATTAATTCAAGGAGCACACACAACTTCATCAATAGTAAGTTGGTTGCTCGATTGAATTATTTCATTTATCCAAATCCAGAATTTCAAGTTATGATTGTAGATGGTGGTACTATTAGATATTCAAAAAAATGTCATAGTATTAAGTTGGTCATGGGAGACTACTTATTGGATTCTCTTATGTTTGTTATTCCCATGGGTGGTGCTGACATTATTTTGGGAGTATAGTGGCTCACCACTTTGGGCACTATTAAGATGAATATCTAAGAATTATTCATGTGATTTAATTTTGAAGAAAGGATATTTGAGCTACAGGGATTAAGGGATAAATATTCATAACTTGCTATCTCCCATCAAATGAAAAAGATTATTTGTAAGGATGCTAAAGGATTTATCACTTGCTTATTTTCCATGGAAGTACAACTAACTCAACCATCTCCACCTATTGATCTAAAACAAGTGATTGATGCCCATTCAATTATTTTTGGTGACATGCTGAAAAGACTTCCACCTAGTTGTATGCATGATCATGTTATCAAATTTATTCCTGGCATTACACTACCCAACATCAGGCCATAAAAGTATTCCTATGCCCAAAAAAGTGAAATTGAAAATATGTTACATGAGATGTTGGATGTAAGAATCATTCACCATAGCCAAAGTGAATATTCTTTACCAGTTATCATGGTGAGAAAGAAAGATGACACCTGAAGGATGTGCCTTGACTATAGAGAACTCAACAAGTATACTATCAAAGATAAGTTTCTTATTCCTATCATTGATGATTTGGTATATGAATTTAATGGTGATTTTTATTTTACCAAGTTATATCTACATTATGGGTATCATCAAATCTAGATCTGTGATGAAGACATACCCAAAACAATTTTCAAGACTCATGAGGACCATTATGAGGTTTTGGTTATGCCTTTTGGTCTAACAAATGCACCATCTAATTTTTAGAGTTTGATGAATATTATTTTTAGGCCATTTTTGAGGAAATTTGTGATGGTATTTTTTGATGATATCCTTATTTACAGTAAAAATTGGGAAGACCATTTACAACATGTAAAATAGGTACTCTCAATTTTGGAACAACATCAGTTGTATGCCAAACCTTCCAAATGTACTTTTGGGGCTTATGAGGTTAAATATTTGGGTCATCTAGTTTCTCATGAAGGAGTGAAAGTGGATCCTAAAAAAATCTAAGCAATAGTGGATTAGCTAATTCCTAAGACACTCAAACAACTATGGGGATTTTTGTGGCTAACTGGTTACTATCATAGGCTTGTCAAAAATTATGGTAGCATTATATGTCCACTCACCTCTTTGTTGAATAAAGACTCATTTTAGTGGACTAATATAGCTACTAGGGTATTTAAATAATTTAAATTGGATATGTGCACCACTCTAGTATTGGCCACTCCTAATTTTTCCAAGACTTTTGTGGTTGAATGTGATGCATCTAGGTATGGTATGGGTGTTGTACTCATGCAAGAAGTTAGACCACTTGCCTTTGAAATTCATCAACTAAAGGGTAAAAATAAACGTAAGACCATCTATGAGAAGGAAATAATGGTCATTTTTCATATAGTCAAATAATGGAGACCTTATTTGATGGGCCATCACTTTTAGGTAAAAACTGATAATGATAGTCTCAAATATTTTTTAGAATAATGATTGTCATCTGAAGAATAGTAGAAATGGGCAACTAAGATGTTAGGCTATGATTTTGAAATAGTATACACAAAAGGCAAGGGCAATGTGGTGGTAGATGCACTATTTAGGAAGGATGAATCAATTGAGGCATTGTTATGTGCCATAACCATTTTGTAGGTAGATTGGCTAGAAGAAGCATGATCAGAATGAGAAAATGATAGTGCTACCCATGACTTGATTCAAAATATTTAGCAAGGTTTAGGTGGATTTTAAAAACTCACATGGAAGGTTAATACATTATGATATAAAGATAGATTATACCTATGTAATAATTCTCTTCTTAAACAAAAATCCTTAAGGAACTTCATGCAACTCCACTTAGGGGTCATTCAAGATTTGTGAAAACCTATCACATAATCAAGAAGGATTTGCTTTTAGAAGGAATCAAGGGGGATGTCCAAAAATATGTGGATGAATTTAGGATCTATCAATAAAATAAAGGCAAAACCATCAAAACCCTAGGTCTTTTACAACCTTTATCCATCACTAGCCAGCATTGGGAAGAGGTATCTATGGATTTCATTATAGAGTTACCAAGATCTAATGGTCAAAATGTTATCATGGTTATTGTGGATCATCTCAGTAAGTATGCTCATTTTTGTTCTTTATCATAGTCATGTGTTTTTAGTATAGTAGCTTCTACTTTTCTCAATATAGTTTAGAAATTGTATCATACCCCTAAGATCATTGTTAGTGATAGAGATCCCATTTTCACTAGTAATTTTTTGGACTAAATTATTTACATCTTTGGGCACCCAGTTGTCTCATAGTTCATCCTATCATACTCAATCTAATGGACAAACTGAGGTAGTCAAAAAAATGTCTAGAAGGATATATGTATGTTTTGTTTTTGATAAA
The DNA here is from genome assembly GCA_037957365.1 of Torreya grandis. Taxonomy (NCBI): domain Eukaryota; kingdom Viridiplantae; phylum Streptophyta; class Pinopsida; order Cupressales; family Taxaceae; genus Torreya; species Torreya grandis. The sequence continues at coordinate 371,569 of JARHVA010008061.1, forward strand.
CAAGATAAATGGGTTCAATAGTTGCCACTTGTTGAATGGGGCATAATACTTCTATTCATAGTTATTATAAAATGTCTCCCTTCATTTCACTATATGGATACCACCCTCCATCTAACACTTAGACCTTGAAGGTTCATCCTAAGGTTTGTGCAGTTGAAGAACGTATTCACCATCAACAGGAGGTCCTTGCAAGTTTGTGAGAAAATTTAGATATGGCCTAGAATCACATGAAACAATAGGTAGATCAACACCGAAGTGAGAGCCATTTTGAGATTGGTGATTGGGTCTTTATTTTCTAGTAACCATATAAGAATATGTCATTGAAGAAATAAAAAAGGATAACAAGCTATCCCCTAAGCATTATAGGCCTTATCAGATCTTGCAAAAAAAAATTAGTGTGGCCTACAAGTTAGAGTTTCCTTCATCCACTCACATACATCCAATATTTCATGTATCATGCCTGAATAAAGTCATTAGACATAGAGTTTCCATTAAAATAGAACTATAAAAATTAGATGAAGAAGGTAGAGTTGTTCTTGATCCTGAGGTGATCTTTCACATGTGCACTAAGTAGATACGGTCTAGAGTGATTATAGAGTACCTGATCAAATGGAAGAATCTACCATGTGAATATGCCACTTGGGAGGATGAAACATTTGTGTAACAACATCTAGAGATGCCTCAACATTGAGGACAATGTTGTTTTAAAGGGGAGGGGCATGTTACACCCTTAACCATTGGTGTGTCTAGGGATATGTGTGGCTGACTTGTGGCTTACATACCTCTTTTATATGCTTGTTACATTTATCTATGTTATTATATAGGTCAGCCTATGGAATAACCTTGGCTAAGTAGACTATATATAAGAGGTAGTGGTTAGTTTTTAAGCATCATATATCAAGTATTCTACTCTTATTGTATTGTCGTGGAGGTTTCCCCCTTGAAGTGGCTTTGTTATACTATCCAATATTCTACTTTGCTATCAATTATTGTTGTGTGATCTCTCATATCTATTTATTTTGTGTGAATTTTTGTGAACATCTAAGTAATTTCATTACATAAATGATGAAGGGGGATACAATTTCATTGTAAATATTTTTGAGCATCTTGTTGTGCATATGTGATTAGGGAATAATATTTTTTGTGAAATTTTTATGAGGTGGAGGGATAAAATTTTGGTTATTTTTGGTTAGGAGAATAGGAGGTTGATTATCCATGTTTAATAAATGATGTTGAGTTTGTATCATTTAAAAAATATTATATGTTTGCATAATATTCATTTGTTACACTATTTATGCAAGAATTTGAGTGGTGTCAATTGGTGGATTGGGCTTATTAGTGTTTAAACATGGATTGTTAGGATTGGGAGGAGGAACATTCCTTGAATTGGTATTAGTGGATGGGTTGTTGGGTGGTAGGTTTTTGGTGTTTAAAATATTATTAATAGGGTTATTAGTTAGGCTTTTTGATCTATGAATTTGGCTCAAGAGAGGATGGTTAGTATGGTGTTAGCTCCAAAATGAAAACAAAATAAAATAAACACACTAATAGCATAACATATCTAGGCCTAGACACTAGGGAGAGCTTAGTTAACAAAAGCAAATGGTAAACACAAATAAAAACCAAGGAATAAAAGACAATAATTCCTTCACCTTCCTTGGATGCTTCAAATGCCTTTATAGTGGTGGCTTGTTCAGATTGTGCTCATGAAGTCCTTGGCAATGAAAGCTTGTCTACCTTCATCTCTCCTAGGCACCTTTGGCTTGTGGCTTGGCTTGGCTTGGAATAAATTTGGCATGGTAAAATTATTTGCATGAAGCTTTTGGAACCAATCTTGCATTATAAATTTGCACAAATTAAGATTAGAAATGATGTTGTGAGGCCTCCTATTTATAAATTTTTGGATTTGATTAGAATCAACCTCAACCATCCATCTCAAGATTGAGATGTGTGGTTGAGGATTAATTCAATTTTTGGGATTAAGCTTGTAATTATCCCCATCATGACATTAGAAGAAGGGGAAATTAAGAGGTATGGAGGGCATCATGGAAGGCATTGATGAGGCATGGAGGGTATGAATCCTGATATTTATGGCATTTATGGCCTAGGGATGTCTTCCCAAGAAATGAAGTCACTTGATGATGCAACTATTCAATATTCATTTCCAAAACAAAGTATTCAACAAGTTTCCATGGAATTTTTTATTAGGCCTTTATTTGGGTTAATTAGCTCTTAAACATGATTAAGCACTTTATGCACAAATTACTCAAATTGATCAGAATGCCTTGTTATTGGTCCTAAATTTGACTAAATTGTAATTGAAAGGTGTTGTCAAATGCATTGGAAATGTATTCCCATTTAGGATGTTACCAATAATAAATAACAAAGGCACACATCTTGTGTAGAATATTTGATAGGAAAGATCAATCCAAAGCATGTAGGTGCAAAATTGACATTTTGACTCAAAATGAACTGATCAAAGTTAGTTGGCCCATAAATTGCATTACCCCATTTAGTGATACCCTAGCCAAAATTGGCATTTTAATATGTTAATTTAAAAAAAATTAGCGTGTATTAATGTTTTTAGGCAAATTATGCATTTTAGGTAGAAATTAGCCAAAAGCCTAATTAGAGGTTATCGGTGGCCAGTTTTAGGTGTCTACAAGCTTGTGTCAATTTCCCCTACAGTGTAATAAGGTTATTTAGAGAGATATTTGTCTTGATAAGTGTGATATAGATATGATCGATCAGTGTCATCAATTGTTGTAATTTATACCATATTACAATCCAAAGATGAGGGGTGAGATAAAGTGCACCAAGAGATAATCCTCTTGGGTAGCAAGGGTAGGAAAGAAAGAACATCCCATATATAATATAAATGCATTAAAGTTATCCAAAAATATTATTATAGGGGATTTCATGATAATTAGAATAATAATATAAGATCAGAGAATAAAGGTGAAAAGTAGGAGCAAAGTCAGCCAGATAATGAATAGTATCAACCAAGAGGTACAAAGTCAACCAGGTTGATAGAGTTTGGAGGGAAGGTCCACAATTTTTTAAATAAAATAAATAGTCAAACTAGTTGATTGTGTTCTATGGGGAACCACTAAAGACCAACCTATGAGAGATTGGATCAAACATAATGACTATGTTTTATGGAAAATAAAAATTGTATGATAAATGGGGAATAACTAAAAATAAAAATAAAAATATTATGATATAAAAGAAATAGTCAAATTAGTTGATTGTGTTCTATGGGAAATCACTAAAGACCAACCTATGAGAGATTGGATTAAACAGAATGATTGTGTTTTATGGAAAATAAAAATTGTATGATATATGATCCAGTGGGTTGATTGTGTTATGAGCATGAAAACAGGTTTTGATAGTTATGAATCTAGATGATATAATGTTATTTTGTATAATACTTAAAATAAACACATAGGAAACTAGGTCAATCTAGTTACAACACATAACACAAACCTTGTACCAATGCTAGATGATACAAGTTTTGAAACATAACATATAATTATTAGAGAGCAAGCAACAAAAATAGAAATTCTAGTCTATGTGGTCATTTCGAAATTTTTTAAATTATAATTTTTAAATACAAATGTGATAGGGAGCTTGGTATTAGTTCTTACCCCCTCATTTCATAATCCCATAGTGATAAGAGTGTCAGGTGGTTTGCTAATATATATCATCAACCATGTATTTATCAAAGTAGGTATAGATTAGGTAGAATTTGTTTAATGTTTTTTGATATTATATGGTTTTTAAGTGTGTAAATAAAAATAAAAATAGTGTGACTAAATGGGTAAATTAAAACTTCTTATTTAATTTGTGTGATACTCTAAGTAACCAAGCAACAAAATGAAAAGTGAAATAATTACCAACATGATGAGTTAATTCATTTGTTTAAAGAGTACATGGTTTATTAAAATGACCAAGTATGAAAATAATACAAAACAAAATTGATTGTTTCAAATATATCTATTGAAGCAAGATCTATAAAAACATAGTCAAATGAGTCGACTAAGTCTCCTGGGTAATAAAACAAGATACAAAACTTTATCAATCTAGTATACCTACTTTACTGTAGAGTTACAGTTTTTATAGACTAAATTTTTTGAAACACATGACTATAATGAATAAAATAAATGACTAAGATGGTGAGAATGAACTTGATGATTTTGAATATATTGAATGTGTTATTTTTATACTTTATTAACCAAATGAATATTTTATCCTACTAATAGAGTCAATTAGGTTGATTGATTTTGAAAACTTATATGTAAAGTAGTGATATAGTTACTTGTGGGTGAAAATGACCTACATAAATAAAATTAGTGTTGACTAGATCGATTATGTGTTAAACATGTGCACATAAAGCTAGACTAAGCTGATAGATTCAATCCAATGATGCAAAAATGAAATAAATAATAAATGGTAATAAATCAAGGTGTGAAATAAAATTGTAAGGATTAGTTCATGTTGGGTACACCAAAATGTATACAAGGGGAAGTAAATTTGATCTAGAAATCAATCCTAGCTCAATGACGATAAATCACACTATCCCTTTTGCTTGTAAATACATTCAAATAATCGAGGTCATGACTAATATGAATATGTTAAACCTAACTAAGGGGTATCTTACCACATAATATCACTAGAGAGGGTTCTAAAGCCTCTAGTTAATAAATATCACATAATAACCTTAGATAGGTCCTATGTTTTCTTATTAAAGTAAATGACAAAGTAAAGTAAATATAATCTAGTGCTCGCCAAAGCATGTGGTACAAAATGGGAATAATAAATATAAAAGTAAAAATGTAAAGGAGAAATATAATCAAGTAAATATAGATATAATACTAATGCATGGAGAAATAAATACATTAAAATCCATCACTTATTCTACTTATATCTACCAAAATAAAAGAGTCAGAGTTATAAATACTTACCTTGAGGATAAACTCATCGAGGCTCAATCTCTCCCTTGGCCAATGGTGCTTTACAAGAGGTTGATTTGGTTTTTTATGATCACAAAGATAGACCATCTCTATGATATATGACTTCTCTTATGCATCTAAGACTTTTCCAAAAGACAATATTATTCTCTCTAAGTTTAAACCCTAAGTAATGACTCCTCAAGTAGAATGGTGGAAGAGCATATTATAAATAAGTGTAAATTAATGATTATCTCTATCTATCTCTAATGAAAATGGAAAAAATAATGTGGTTATATATTTGGATCAAACCCTAAACCCTTCTAAAGTTTTGGCCCAATTGACCTAGTTCTTAAATAAATAAAGTAGTTAGGTCCTAGACTAGGTTGGTTGGGTGACCTAGTTTCATATTTTGCTTATTTTTAAAGAGTAGGACTAGCCCATGGAACTATGTTGGGGAAATAATAAAAATATGTATTGGATTTGGTAAGGTATGTTTAATATTTTAAATTACTTAGAGAAGTGTGTAAGGTCGGTGACAAATCTTAGGTAAATGTATAGTAGAGGTTTGTGTTGGTTTTAAGTGGTGGTATAGGGGACAAAATTTTTGTGAAGTACCAATGGTCTACCCATCCCTTTATTGGTGCACTCTTTAAGGCATGCACTCAGAGAGATTATGTCTCAATAGGTTCTTGTAAGAGAGAAAGCATTTGTAATTGATAAAGTTTTAAAATATTGTGTATATAGTTCCCACTATCACTTATAATGGATCCAATGATCTAGCTTTGCATTTAAAGGCTTTTATAAATTTATACAATGATTGTGTTAAACTTAACACTTTCACTACCACCAAGACATTAAATAAAACATTTTTAGGAGATAATTTAGATTGGTATAATAAACTTAATACTCATTATATCACTAGTTTTAAGGACTTAGTTAGTGCATTAGTTCAACAATTAAAAACTAACGATCTTATGGAAAACAACCTAGCTCCTTTTATAAATTGCAAACAATTAGAATTTGAAACATCACAAGTTTTCATGAAATGATGGAAAGCTTTGTCTAACAAAGTTGAGAATAATGTGTTATATTAAATTATCTTCCACCTATTCACTAATTATCTTCATTTCGAATTAAAATATTTCAAGAGGCCTTTTTCTCCAAAATCTTTGGTAGAAGCCCTCCACCAAGCTAAACATCAAGATTTCCTTATATGACAATTTGATCCCTCTCCCTCCAATGGGGACTTGAATGCTTATGAAAGATAAAAATCAACATGAAAATAATGGTGGTATTGTAAACATATATGATTCAATACATACCATTCAATATATTACTCAAAGCATTCTAACGGAGCTTAATCCTTCAATGTCAATTCCCAATTCTCATCCTAGTTCCACATTTTTTCAAGTGCATAATGTAGATTCCATAAGATAATTTACTTAGAAGAGATTAAAAATCATCTTCTATGACCTTTCCCATAATAGTTTTATCCTACACATCCTATAAAACATCAGTATAATCCCCACAAATTTTGTCAATTTCATGCAACTTAGGGCCATTCTCTTGAAACTTGTCTCCAATTAAGAAACTTTGTAATGAATTATCTCCTTCGACCTCACCTTAATCATGAATCACTCATACGTACATGGCAAAAATATTATTAAATATTAGATAAGGCACATTAAACTAAAACTACACATGAAGCCTTAAACCAAGCCAATGTTCACTTAACCACTTACAAGGATCCCCTTCCTAACCATCAAGATAAAACTAACCAACCTCCTACTATCAAAAAAATTGAAATTTTTATGGATCCTAACATAAATGATGATAATGTTGTCAATATGAATAACTTGAGGAGATTATTTTACTATATCAATAAGTATCCAACCTCCAAACATAATTATTTCCTAAATTTATACATTGTTCATGACTCTTGCCCATCCCATCCTATAGAATCAGGGCATGCAAAACCAGCTTAAATAAATTCATAAAACTCACAAATGTCAAATCCAACAAAATTAAATAGACAATACCTAACATACTATTGATATAAGTTATACTCCTCCTTAAACTAATACATCTAAATTAGAAATCCTAAAAACTTCTATTGGTACTTATTCCACTCAAACACAAAAAGCAACCAATGATACAACCACATCACTTAAGATAATATAATTACCTATAAATAATAAACCTACATTAACCAAATATTAAAAAAACACACCTTATAAAAATAAATTCTAGTACACTTCTACCACACCATCAAAGGATTTATTACAACATTATGCACCTTTATCTAATAAAACTCTAATGGGTTATGATGAATGGGACCCTATAGTTAAAATTTCACATTTTACATCTAAAATACCTTTCTTAGAACTCATGATAACTTTTTCTCATCATTGTGATCAGTTAATTCAACTCTTATTCTAAATGAACATACTTTATCCCCCACCTATGGGGTAAGAAGCTAATTTGTCAAGATCTATAGATAGCATCCTTTAGTAGTGTGAAGAATTGTCTATCCATGTTGATGAAATGGTAGACACTTGTTTGTCACTCAAATTCACTATTTTTTTTATGATTCCTAATGATATGTTGATTTGTGGGGATGATCCTCCATTATTCATTAGATTCCAAATATGGGATATCTAATTCAAACATGCATTAATTGATGAAGGTTTAGGAGCTTGTGTGGCTTCCCTTGATTTTATTAAAACACTTGGATACTTTCAAAGTAATCTCAAATCCACTCAATGTACATGCTAAGGATATGATAGAAGATAAATACCCCATTTAGGTTGTTTTTGGATTCATATTAGTTTTATTCCCATCATGGTACATGTCAAATTCATGATATTTAATTTCCCACTTTCTTATAATATCTTACTCGATTGACCTTGGACACACCACATGTGAGCTATAGCTTTGTCATCATATAAATGTGTTAAATTTACCTATGATGGTGTTATATAAAAGATTAAATGAGATACCAATCCTTGGAATTTTTATAGATTCCAATATTGACGTGTTTTTAAAATACCCACTCTTCAGCCTTTACCTAGCATCCCATTCTATGAATCTCAATGTTTTAATCATTTTATAAACTTTAATAGATATTATAATAGTCATAATGAACCAATATGACACATCCCACCTAATATTAAAGATTAAGATGATGATGAAATAGATGCAATTTGTTTAAAAATTAAAACTTTCATCTTTCTCCTAACATAATCACTTAATTACCCCTTCTTTACGACCTTGATCTTGTCAAAAACCATTAGACAAAATTTTGATTAATTTAATGAAAAATAAAAATTACATTCACCATACCTATTCAACTAATAAGATGCAGGCAATATTGACCTTCACACTCCTAATTAAAATGATGGATATTATTTAGATGACCCCTTTTTAACTATATTTTTTTAAGATAAAAATTCAAACATACTTAGATATCATTCTTATTTACAACATTATCTTAGTTCTATTCATGTAGTTCCTTATCCTACTATAGTACCTGATATTAGTTCTTCATATGATGTTCATAGGTCTAGGATGAAATTCACACACACTAATACTACTCTAATAATTATTGAACCTCTTAAGAGTATCGTTATGTACCATCCCATGATAGGACCTTACCAACTCAATAGATATATAGATCATTCCAACTTGATCCTTTTAGAGATGTTGGCCACACTACATCGACCCTCTACTTGTTCATCTTTTGATGTGGTCTAACCTAGTGTTTATCCTATTATGAGTAATAATCCTATTAGTGATGTGATATTAAATTTTCATAAGCTCAATCCTATACCATCTTGATGGGAATATCAGTCTTATTATGAGATCCATAGAGTTACCATTTATTGGGCTAAAGATTGTTGTGCACACCAAAATCAATGAACCTCAAGTTTCACTTCAAATATAGATAACTTAACTTCATCATCTACTACTAGACTCACGTATTGATTTCATGGTATATGTAATCATTCCTATACTAATTGATGAAAGTTTTAATAATACATTGATACATTACATGTAGATAAGACATAATATATAAATAAGATCCTACCACCTCTTAAGATACTACTAGAATACATCCCTAAATATGGGAAAGTTTAATATCTTTAGTTTTAGTGTACTACACACCATACTAATATATGTCAAGTAATTCAAGAGCCTTTTTATGATTTTTCATGTCCTATGCCTTCACTAGATCAACCTCATTCTTTATGACATTTATGGACAAAGGTTTCACCTTCTATGTAGCCTACATCTCTTCGTATATCTAAGAAACCTAGTCATGCTTCAACATTAGTTCCTCACATTGATTATCTAATGCAAAGGGATTCATCAAGTTGTCTTATTTTCATGAAAATAAGAAACTCATTCACTTATACTACCTCTGCCATTATTTCTTGACTCTGACTCTATTTTGATTTAGTCTAGTTTTGGCATTTTGGTTTCTATTTACTTGTTTCTACCTTATTATACCTCTAAAGACACCTCAGTCCTTATGAATACTCATTGTATAACATGTTTTGATCTCTTAGTCAATTGTTCTCTCTTATACAAGGTTCTTATATTCTCAGTTATAAAGTCATCGTTACCTTCTCCTTTGTATATAAGTTCATATTCATATTAGTTGATTACTAATAGAGTGAATCTTGGCTCTGTGAGGGTTTTAAGACCACTTCCTAGTCATTCAATCCATACTTATTCCTTTCATCATCCTTCTTAACCCCAAATTCTACCATTTATCCTTCACTGTGATAGTTATCTACTTGCCTTTTTTTAGGCTATTTCCCTTTGTACAAACTAGTAAAATTGAGTTTTGAAAACCTATTCATATTTTATAATACCCTATATGCTAGTATTACAATTCAAAAAGTATTATGACCTAAATCCTCCATTTGATCACTTTTCTAGTCACTACTAAGCCCTTGTTTAGGCCTATTGGGCCTCTGTTCACCTTTTCAACACATAGTCCCTCCTACACATACAAAACCTTACAAAAATACCTTGTAAACCACCTAATATTTGACAACACTTATAAATACACAAATTCACAAAGTTTCATAACACTTTAATGGCTAGAATGCTTGTAATAGGGATTTGTATATCTAAACCCTAATGTAAGGTTTTGATAGGCTTTATAGACCCAAAAAGGGTTAAAATGAGATTATAAGCTTCACAACGAAGTTAAAATCACTGTTAAGGTTTATTTAGGTCTTTATAAGCATATGACACCCTTTACAAGAAAAAATATTATCACTAACTTCCCTTGTTCACGTTTTCTTTCTAGAAGTTCACTTGATTGTGTACAAAAACATGGTTACCTATAGGCCTAGTGCATTATTGGGGAAAGTTTGATGTATTCAAATCACCTTAACTCACGTCAAAAAACTTAAGAATTTTGAAAAGATAACTCATCAATAGTGTTTTTGAATTCCCACTCTAGTACATGCATAAAACCTCCTCTCATGAATGTATACTCAAAACTTCTGCTTACATGTTACAAATAACACAAGTCTGCACCTATTTTCCTCAACAAATCTTCATCCAAAATAACTAAGAAAATTATTTAAGGGTTATTAGAAACTTTTAAGGTCATGTTATAAGTTTAAAACATGTTGTAAATGTCTATCAACAAATTATAATCTTAAAAACACTTCCTTCCTCTTAGACTTCAATACTCAAGGTGTAAGTCATAAAGGACATATAATCTATCTTGAGTTGTTTAACCATAAATTTGAAAAATAAATTTGAATATTATATAAAACTTAAAAACATAGAAAATCAAGCTTACCAAAATTCCACAAATGAATAAAACATGTATTTGAGCAAGTATCTTATCCTACTCTATTTACATAGTCAATATTATTACTCACACAAAGAATGGTCTATCAACATCTTTGTTTTCAAACAAGAAACTATATATTTACATTCTTGGGGTTATGTGAACTTACACCTTCAAATATACCTGCTCTCAAATCTTTTAACTCTAAATAAAACATTTAATACAAGTTATTTTATAACAAAAACTATTTTAGCTACTAATTAACTTCCTCTTGTACATTGAGAGGATGTGAAAAAACTACCTAACCACAAGCCCACTCATCAATATGACTCACCATGCGAGTCATGTGGGGATTAAAACACTCTTAACTCTTTGTTAGAACCTAACCACATAAAATTCAACATTGAGACCTCTTGAAACAAGATTGAGATCTCTTAAACCACACATTAAAATTTGAAAATTCAAATAAAGGGTTTTGGTAGGAAAATGCCAAAGTGACCCTAATTCAAATTTGACACTATTATAACACCTCAAAATGTTTCTTACAGACCTAAGCTGACCAAAACAACTTATAAAAGACTCTATACATGCAAAATATATTAATATTTATAATGAGGTAGTGATGTTTCAACATCATACTATTGAGTAGCAAGAGTAACTTTCCATAAAAGTTATAAATGATTTTGACTTCAAGGTTATTTGTAGCATCCTTATTTCACCTAGATCCCAAGGTCTATTTAAGACACCTAGTCCTTTATGATGTTGTCTCAAACTTAGTATGACTCCTCCTTTGTTACTCTTTTTCTTGCTTTGTATCTTCAACATGATCATGGGTAACTGATGCTCATTATATTTCCTATAATGACCTTCACATGAAGAAAACATATCAATAAAAATCACCTCTTACTTGCTCCTTTGGAGTTCACATTTTTTTCCTTCAAATTTTAGTTATTCTTGGGATACTAACTCTGCTTCATCTTGACCCAAGATTGTCATCAATACCAACACAAATGCCATGATGGTCTCCTTGTCTCCTATGTGACTCAAATCATCTGAATCTTCCATGATATGATTACATATCTACTCTTATTCTACTATATACTCATCCACCTCTCTTTTTTATTCCATTAGTGTCAATCAAGACACATCAACCTACTACCATGCAAAATTTTTAAGCACTTCAACTTGTGCTTCTTGTTTCTCTACTATTTCCACCTCTATGTATCAAAAAATTCACTATATTTTTTTGTACCTTATTTTCCTTCAATTGACATGTTCATTAGTTTCAAGGTACTATCATAAAAACTCATTTTCATCAATATTCACATCAACATACTCATTAAACATAACTTGAAAATGAATACCTTTTACTTTTTGGCTCTCTTCCAATCTTTCTTGACTGAATCCTACCTCCTTCTTGCTCATTATTAGGCATGTTACTGATTAAAACTCTTTCTCTTCTTCTTCATCCTCCAATAGATCACCTTCTTCAATGTAGCACAATATTGTGTCACTATTATTTGTTGTCCACTCCACTTGTTTCTCATCATTAGCATACTACTCATGCTTTCAATACTCATGCAATTATTCACCTATATATACACATGTAAAAAATTCATTATTATTAATCATTATAGGCTTGTTTAGCCCCTTGATCCTCTTTTTAGGATACCTTGCTTTCATCTTCATCACTTATCTTCTCTTCTTCTTTATCAAATTCTTGAGAGGTCATCTAACTTTCCCATTTATGTACACATTAAATCTTGGTCTCAAATCTTCCAATATTTTTTCTAGACTTTTCAATACCTATTTCATCTTAGCTATCTCTTTCTCTCTCTCTAACTCTCTTTTTCTCACTTCCATCTTCTTCTTGTGGCATTCCTCAATATTCAAGCCCTTCATCATTTTTTACTTTTTGATATCTCAATCTCTCTTTATAGGTCTCTCTCTTGGCCCTAAATCTTATCTTCTTGACAACCCTTATCACTCACCTTATTGACCATTCACTTGGTCTCACACTTGACTCTCTATCTTAGAGTCAATATATTCTTGTCCTCACATGGGACTCTTATCTCTTTCTCAAGCTCACTTTTGAGCTTCTCCCTTTTGGATCTATCACTGGGTCTTCTCACTCTCTTCAAGAATTTTTAGATTAGGTATTTTACACACTCTCTCTTTATTTAAAATATCTATACCTCTCCTTTATATCACTACAGCCTCTTCACTTCATTCCTAGATTCTTCGTTAACATTCTCATAGAAATCTTTCCATAATATCTCAATATAAACTATATGCATATGTAATCAAAAATTTCAAAACTCAGACGTACCTTCTCCAAGAATGTATCAAGATATGATACCAAATGATTCATAGGGATTAATCATGTTATCTTAATTACATGAAAATAATAAACTCATTCACTTCTACTTATCTCTACCATTATCTCCTGATTCTAGCTTTGTTTAACTTTAGTCTAGTTTTGACCTTTTGGTTTCTCTTTACTTATTTCTACCTTATTATACCTATAAATACACCTTATTCCTTATGAATAATCATTGGATAACATTTTATGATCTCTTATTCAATTGTTCTCTCTTATACAAGGTTCTTAAACTCTTAGTTATACAGTCATCTTTACCTTCTCCTTTGTATACAAGTTCATAGTCATATTAGTTGATTACTAATAGAGTGAATATTGGATTTGTGAAGGTTCTAAGACCACTAACTTATTCATTCAATAAATCCTTGTTCCTTTCATCATCCCTCTTATAAATTTTACCATTTGTCCTTAACTATGATAGTCACTCTGACTAGCCTTTTTTTAGGCTATTTCCCTTTGTATGAACTAGTACAATTGATTTTTAAAAAACTATTCACATTTTATAATACCATTTATTCTCTTCTTACATTTTTAAAAAAATTATGACCTAAATCTTTCATTTGATCACTTTTCTAGTCACTCATAATCCCCTATTTAGGCCTATTAGGCCCTTGTTCACCTTTTCAACACATAATCCCTCCTACATGTATAGAACCATACAAAAACACCTTTTAAACCACATAATATTTTATAACACTTGAAAATACACAAATTAAATTTTTTTATAATATTATAATGGTTAGAATTCTTGTAATAGGGATTTGTATCTCTAAAACCTAATGTAAGGTTTTGATAGGCTTTACAAACCTAAGAAGGGTCAAAATGAGATTACAAGATTCACAACAAAGTTAAAACCATTTTAAAGGTTTATTTAGGTATTTATAATCATATGATACCTTTTTAAATAAAAATATTATCACTAAATTCCCTTTGTTCACGTTTTATTTCTAAAATTTTGCTTGACTATGTACAAAAACATGGTTACCTATAGGCCTAGTGTATTGTTGGGGAAAGTTTAATGTATTTAAATAACCTTTAGTAATGTAAACAAACTTAATAATTTTTTAAAGATAGCTCACCAATAGTTTTTTTTAATGCCCACTCAATTACATGTATAAAACCTCCTCTCATGAATGTATACTCAAAACTTTTATTTACATGTTACAAATAACAAAAGTTTACACCTATTCTCCTCAATAAATATTCATCCAAAATAACTAAGAACATTATTTAAGGGTTATAAAAAACTTTTAGGGTCATTTTAGTAGTTTAAAACAAGTTCCAAATGTCTATCAACAAATTATACTCTTGAAAACACTCTCTTCCTCTCAACCTTTAATACACAGGGTGTAAGTAATAAAGGACATATAGTTTGTCTTGAGTTATTTAACCATATGTTTGAAAAAAAATTAAAATATTATATAAAAACTTCAAAACATATGAAATCAAGATTACCAAACTTACAAAAATAAATAAAACATGTCTTTAACCAAGTATCTTCTCTTGCCCTATTTACACAGTCAATATTATTGCTCACACAAAGAATGCAGGGTATGTCAACAACTTTATTTTCAAACAAGAAATTATATATTTACATTATTTGGGTTATCTACATTTACACCTTTGAATCCAGCCCTTCTCAACTCTCTTGACTCTAAATACAACATTTAATACAAGTTATTTTATTGCAAAAATTGATCTAACTACCTATTAACTTCTTCTTGTACATTGAGAGGACGTGAAAAAATTACCTAACCACAAGACCACTCATCAAGATCACTCATCATGTGAGTCTTGTGTGGATTAAAACACTCTTAAGTATTTAATAAAACTTAACCACATAAAATTCAACATTGAGACCTCTTGAAACAAGATTGAGATCTCCTAGACCACACATTGAAATTTAAAAATTCAAATAAAGGGTTTTAACGATAAAATGTCAAAGTGATCCTAATTCAAATTTCACACAATTATAAAACCTAAAAATATTTCCTATATACCTAATATGATAAAAAAAAAACTTGAAAAAGACATTAGACATGCAAAATAGATTAATATTTATAGTGAGGTAGTAATGCTCCTGCATTAGTATCCCATACAAGACATGTCTCATGAGTATAATTCTTCATTTAGCATACCTAAATTCTCTATAGAGATGACACATCAGAAATTATTTTCATGAATTTATGCAAATATTGATGAGACTCTAATTAACATCATAATTCAACTACATAAAGATGTATAAGATGTTATGGATGATATTTTCCATGAGATATATCAGTATTTATGAATACATCATGGTGTTTCATCACATTATTTATCACATTAATGCAAGATTTGGATTTGATATATGAGAATATATGGATCATATGTGTTGTTTATGATTTAAATTTATGTCTCATGGATTAATTTCATATCTTATGGATTACTTTCTTTTTCATATTTTAATTACATGTCTTATAGATTAAATTCTCTTTCATGATTTAATCTCATTTATTCTCTCTTATTTTTACATGGAATTATTTTCTTATGTATTTTTTATTTAACATAAGATAATTATTATTGTGACATGATTTTAAATCCCACATCCCCATTATTAGTTAGTAAGCATACTTCTCATTGTATCACTACATGCATATATCTCTTTGATATCCATTTCCCCCCTTATCTTCCCTTAATAATAAAAAAACATTTGGTTAGTATTTAGATTATATATTGGTTCATAGTCAATCCTGACTATTTATTAACTTCAAAACATATAGTTATTTTATATCCTATAGCCAAAACCCAAAGATTATCTATGTTTGTCACTTCTATAACTCATGTCTGGTTATTCAAAATCTGTATGGAGGAGGAATCAAAAAGCCATAAAAAGTTAAAATCTAAATCATTTAAACAAAATTAAATAATAAAATAGAAAAAATAAACATTCAAAAGTCAAAAACATACTAAAAGACATGAATCATATCTTAGCACATATCCTACTCCAAATTGAATCTCAAACTCCATGCTTGGCCTCATGATAGAGCTGAGGTTCATTGGGGTGAGGTAGGATTTTCAATTGAGAAAGGATATTTAAAAATTATCTCTAGTTCTACCTAATTTCTCATGAAAGTACCCAATCTTCATAGTATTGATGACTCTATAATAGGTCCTAAAGAATGGACAACATGTTGTGGGAAGCTAGGTCCATTTTTACTCTTCTTGTATATATAACCTTAATTAGATGATCTTAGTAATACACTTATTTTCCCACTAATTTTTATGTTTATTATGAACAAATATCTTTTTAATTTTGTGTCCAATAAATTCTTAGTGTTAACTTATTTACTTAGTATGCCTCATTCCTACAAAGGTTTATTTCAATCACCTATGTCATGCTTTTTCCATTCCCTACTTCATTACAATATTCTTAGTATCACTCCTTAAATAATATGTTTTGTTAATTGATCAAACTGTGAGGGTTTTTCCTTTTGTAAGTTGTAACATAAGACCTCATATAGGACTAGGCCTTCCTCACAAATGTCTCCTTATTATTCACAACTATTTCCCATTATTTTCATATACATCAATGGTTTCCTCTTTGTGATTTATAGTGTAAGACCTTGGATAGGATTAGGATTTCATCACAAAGTATCCTTAAAAGCTTCATACCATGTTAAGTCACAAAAATAACTATCAATTCTATTATTAACATCTCTTAGTTGTCATTTTATTTTTCATGCTTATCAACTTGATTTAATGTTTCTTACATTTTGATTTACAAATCATTTACATACTTCCAAACTTGATTTAGTATGTTTTATTTTAAAAATTTCTCATTTTATGTTTTGCATGCTTTTCAAACTTTTGATTTAAGTGTGTTTTATATGTCACTTTATTTAATTTTATAGCTGATTTACATTTTACATGCTTCTCAACTTGATTTAATGTCTTTTGTATTTTACCATTTCCATTTTTATTTCATACCATGTTAAGTCACAAAAATAATTATCAATTCTTATATTAACATCTCTTACTTTTCATTTTATTTTTCAGACTTCTCAACTGTATTTAATGTTTCTTACATTTTTATTTGCAATTCATATACAAACTTCCCAACTTGATTTAGTATGTTTTATGTTTATAATTTCTCATTTTACGTTTTACACGATTTTTGAACTTTGGATTTAAGTGTGCTTTAAATGTCACTTTATTTTATTTTATCACTTATATTTTACATGCTTCCAACTTGATTTAATGTCTTTTATATATTACCATTTCCATTTTTATTACATACTTTTCAAACCTTGATTTAGTGTGTTTTACATTTTCTTTTTCAATGAGATCTAGTATATTCTACATTACACTTTTGAAATTTTACACTTTCCTATCATTATTTTCAACCATGCATTTGTTCACAATTACTATAAAATAATCTAAAATACATCACATATTTTATCGTAGCATATAAAATAAACACATGTGATAGAAAGAAAATACATACATCTATAACATCCATGATCAATGTAAACAAAAAACAATATCTATATATAATAGTTTATCATTATTTTATACAATATGATAAATAGATTTATATATGTGTTCCAACCTATCCATCTAGTGGGTAGGACATACTACCCATTGATGCTTGTGAATGCCCCATACAAATGGTCCTTTGTAATGACTTTGTCTAGGATTGAAGATCCTCTAAATGTCCTTTTAGATTGGCCACCTAGGTCTAAATGTGTTACAACTCTCTATAAGTATATACATGAGAAATTCACTCCTTGAATATCATCTACCATTCTCATATCTCTCCATCCCCTACTCCAAGTGGTAGTTGTGTAGTATCTCCTAGGCTATACATCTCTCTAGTTGCCTCATTGACCAATCACAACCAACTAGAATACACTAGGTTAGAGGGTAAGATAGGGTTATATATATCCATAATATCATGATGCACTAACACACCATCCAAAATGTCATGGTGTGTTACCTATACTACCACAAATCACTTGAACTCTTCTTATAAATTATCTAAAAAATAAAATACAAATGTATATTAGATATCACACACACACGCGTGCGCGCGCGCGCACGCACACGCACGCACACACACACACACACACACACACACACACACACACACACACACACACACACACACACACACACACACACACACACACAGTATCTCAAAATCTTCTATATACAACCTACTTACCAAGAATAATCTCCCCATCAACACATCCACCTAGTACCTCCACTAGAGCATGGATTTGAGGTCTTATAAAACTAGATTGGAGAATATTAGCATGTCATAATGATCTATGCACTCATTGCTATATATATTAGATCTGTACAGGATGTGCTATAGAAACTCCATGATCAACTTCCTTTGCTTGAATATCCTCTTGCACCTCCACCTTCACCCACCTAAGCCATTGTGGTGGTGTTGGTGTTAACTATAAATCCTACTATGGAAAAATAATATCCATATCCACATCCTCCTATATATCAATCTCTATCTCCTCTACCGCCACTACTTCCTCTACAATAGTCTCACTACTCTCTATTATCATTATTGTCTAGTCCAAGGTATATATTAGTGAGGCCAAATCATAAGTACATCTATAAGTACCCCTATATCACTTCCCTCCACTCCATAAACTTTTATGCCCAATAATTAGGCACTAATATAGGTGTTGTTAAAGGTGGAAATCATATCTAACCTAGGAGGCAAGCAAAATAGTTTGTCTCTACCCACCATGTGTAATGTCTAGTAATCCATGCATAGGCTAACCCATGAAAAAAAAATATGAAGGAGATTATATATCCATAATACCTACATATTCCTATCATATAATGTCACCATGATTCATATTATTTAATGCTATGGTATATGGTATTACATATAACACATGATCCTACCTCCATCTAAGAAACCAATGTAAACTATCATCTATAACATAGGACAACCTAACTAGATGATACACAATAAATATATCATATATCCAACTACTAATTAAAATAATGGGTCCCATAGTCATCTACCTAAAATAAATAATGATATACATCTATGCACTAGTTCCACCCAAATAACTAACCCCGGGTCATATAGAGTACCCTACTCTAGAATAGATTGACACAAGGTGACCATGTATAATGGAACCTTCCCATATGACTTGTGACAAATCACATGAGCTATCAAAAGGAAACTAATCACCTTTAATATATCTATAATGGTCAATACATAGTCATCAAATATATACACACGTAAACCATCATAACACCTCTATGATCCAGTCACCCGTAAGGCTAAGGATCACCTCTCTAAAATAATATTTGAGGTATCACAAATCATAAGAGAACTAAAAATAAGAATTTAGAGAAGTGCATCGAGATATTATAAGGTGATACCCACCTCAAGAATATCCCCATCTATCCACCCATCTAAAAGTGTCAGTTAGTCACTCCCATGCTCCTAAGAACATGCTAACTAAATCAAAACTCAAAAGGATCTGTTATATCTACATGATACCACAAAATCCTAATGATTTCAAATGTGCATGAACATCAATAGAAAGTATATCCAATAAATTAGGTATCCATACTGCATCCACTAAATGCCATAACCTCCATCATATCTGTAAAATATCAAATAATAAAGCATGTATTAGTCTTCGATACCAGATAATCAAGAAAATACACTAAAAAAAATAATAATCACTACATTTACACTAAAATTAACCACATCAACCTACTTTTATATTTTATTAACATTTTATACTACATATATCACATAATTAACTATGTCAACCAAAAACCAAATTTTATACTATGTTGTCAAGGTAGCTAACTACATCAGTCACTATTATACTTCAATCTACATCAGCTACCTTAAATAAAGTTGAAACCTAACCAATGCCAACCATTTTATGTACAATCAGCTAGTTATTCCTAGTACATCACCCACTTTAGATAAATTTAGTAATTTTTTGTAACTATGTCGACTAACTTCATACATCATTGCATCAGATAGAGTGTATGTAGTTAGCCTCCTCTACATTATCAAAATAGATCGGCCCATGTATACATAGTCATCTAGCCATTATCAAACTAGATCAACCTACTATTACATAGTCAACCACCTATTTTAATCTATTTATTTTTAACTATGTAAGTTTGGCTAACCCTATTCAATTATTACAACAATTTTCACCTATTTATCATTAATGTCTTAGGCATTAATAACTATTTTTACCTCCTACCAATTAACCATCCAAATTCCTACTCTAACCTAAAATTTATATGGGAAATTTTTGCTACACAAAATTTCCCCATTACTTAGTTTTTCAAATATACCTCATTTTCTAGTTAAAATTGATAAAAAATCAAAATTTAATAAATTACTTACTTGGATCATGTTAGTTACCATTGATATTCATCTTCCACCTCATACTCCTTGCCTTCATTCCATAGTATCTCGTCACTCTCTTAGGTCTCATAGAGCTATGGTTTTCTCAAAATAGTAAATCTATAAATGAATAGTTAAAATCCTATTTATATTTCAAATTTACTTAATCTTTCACTGCCAATTATTTACTAATAAATTCCATATTTTGCTCATATCTATGTTTCTACAAACTCTTTTTTCAAACTACAAGAAGTTATAGAATCTTGATCATGTAAAGAATTATTTTATATATAACCCATATTTTGAGTTTCACCTAATGGTCTATGTATTAGACACCTCTTCCTTCTATGAAATGTCTATTCTACAACAATAAGGTAAGTAAAGGTATGTATTTTTACATTCTCTAGTTTCATTTATCTTTATGATTTACATTATAACTTATTTAGTTCAACATTATGTGTTCCTATGTTCTTTTCCCAAAGCACAATCCCACGTTACAATTACATGACATGTGATGAGATTTGAGTGGGATATATGTATAAACATAATATTTTTAAAAATTTATCTATTAATGATGCTTTCTCTTAAAGGAACCCATCAAGACTTAATCTATACAAGTGCATGCCTTAAAGGGTAAATTTGGAAATGGGTTGGAAGACATTCGGTGCTTTGTAAGATTGTTGGCCCCCATACCATTATCTAAAACCACTAGAAATTACTCTTATAATTACTTAAGTAATAAAATATTTATTACACATGTAGTGTAGGATTAGGAAGGATATTTCTTATCTTTCTCATGTTAATAAAATATATAAAGACCCAATATCAATAAACTCTAGAAAATCAATAGTTTATTGTTTATGTATTGGGTGAGAAATAACAAAGATAAGCACAAATATAACTAGGAAATAAATAAAACAAACCACCTTTACCTCCCTTGTCAAATGATCTCATTTTTTGGCATGTGAGTGTGTGAGTACTCAACTTATATGTCTAATGGAGTCTTTTGGTAAATTCATTTGCCTTATGAACAACACCTCTCCTTATCCACCTTTGGCTTGGCTTGGAAAAAATAAGCAATCTCTTAACAATTTATCATTATTACTCTAAACAAGAAAGCTTTGTCTCTCAAAAATTTAACATTATAACTTTGGCTTGAGATCTCACTAAATAATGGCCTTGGCACTTCTATTTATAATTTCTCCAATTAAATCTAACTCTTGTGTAGTTAGGTTATACTTAATAGTGGTTAGGTTTAGGAGGGTACAATCAATTAATATTTGGGATAGAGATCCCATTTATTAATCATGGCTCTCCATTTATAAATCTAATTTTTTAATGGAGATATTTCCAATTCCTTGACTTTGAGGATGATGACATCATCATACCCTCATTTTTCCTTTAAATTTACTTTTTACAAAATTGATATTCACTAATTTCACATGAAAACTTCACCTAAATAATTATTTAGATTTGCTTAGTTAATTTGTTTTGATTAGGGTTTTTGCATTTTAGGAATAGTTTAAGTTTCGTATTTAATGGGTCCAAAGGCAAGTTTGTCAAATTTTTAGGTCAAAATTTGAATTGGGATGAATCCGTGAGAGGTTATCATTATGTATAAGATAATAATCCAAATAGGGATGCCTCAACATGATTTGGGCACTAATGTTTGATGTGCAAATGAAATCAGGACATTCAATGATTCTTAAGCTTAATTTGAATCATTTTCTAGAAACCAATCTGAAGTCTGGTTAGGTTAAGAATTTAACCAAAATGGTGTGTCTATAATTTTTACCACTTTGGGAGGGAATTTTAAGAAATATACATAGTAACATATTCTCAAATAATTTAAAAGTCATTAAGAAGAGAGAAGATAATGATTGAGGAATGATGCTCCAAAAAAAATTTGGGAAGCCTATGATTCCCCCTCAAATGAGTGGCTAAAACATACAATTGATGGACCATCCCTAAAAAAGAATTAATAATAATAATAATATTAACCTATAGATGAGATTAATATAATCAACCTAATGCTTGCATGCATTAATTTTCCCAAAGGTAGTTATAATCAGTAATGGAGGTTGAGATACTAATTTTTCTAAAGGTGATTATAATTAGTGGCATAGGTATGTGACCTAATAGGGAAGATGGGTTGAAATAATTATTTTACCAAAGGTGGTTATAATCATTTTGGTGACCTATATTTAATAAATTTTTTCCCCAGTAGGTCAGATTTGAATGTGATAAATTATTTGTGCCCTAGTAAGGTAGATTGGCAAGCATAACTCAAGGATGTAAAATATTACATAGATTAAAGATGAGTGGGTGAAAATATAGGTGTGATTGTCTAATGAATTTTCAAATATTTAAGAATCAAAAAATAACTAGGTACACATGGATACATAAAGTGATGAAATAGATGATTGGAAGACAATAACAGGGATGGAAGAATAATGGTGGCCAAACTGACCCAAGATACATCATGTATCCAAGCACTACTTGCATAGTCCAAATGGACCTCAGGCCAATGTAATTCTCCTAAAAGTGGGATAAAATAAAAATGAGGAATAAAATGGAATAATAATAATTTTTCAATGTGTATTACTTGATTGTACCTACCAATGTAAAGATACTTATCCTGATTAATATTGATACAACTAGAATGATCAATGAGTTGATTTCATTAAGGAGTAAGGGATATTTGCCAATTTTCCATAGTAGGGAAAATGAATATCACACAATGAACCCATAACCATGGATTGACAGTGAACTAGTAAATAAGATAGGTATGAAACTAGGCTACCTACTAGTATGGATATGCACATCCTAACTAGCAAGGATTACCATTCATTTGTGGTTTAATTACTCTATGTTTGGGTGATGTTTGGGATATACCATTTGTAAACAAGGAGATGTACTACCCAATGCATTGTTTAATATATCCATTAGCCTAAATTTTTTATAGCATGTGATGGTATGCATCATGATATAAAATACCATAATGACTTGGCCATAATGAGCATAAGGATTGAATCCCAATCCAATAGATAATTGAAAATAACACACCAATGATAAAAACCATGATGACAATGTTGACATATGAATATGGATGGAATTAGGTGTAATGTGAAAGGAATCACCCAATAAATGCATATATAATGAATCAAGGCATAATAATGAAAGAAAAAAATAAAAAATAAAAAATAAAAAAATAAACAACTAAGCAAATAAACACACACAAATCTTAAATGTAAAAGCAACATAAAACATCGTCTCATCAACCAATTCAATATCTACATGTGAAGGCTCAATGGAATGATAAATAGATAGTGACCCTAGGAAAGTATATCTATAATGTAATGACATGTGAGTATAAGATATCTTGGCATAAGCAGCATGCTTTTGTTTTTCCCCAAAAAGATGAAATCTGTGAACTTGGCCTAAAAGTGTGAATAGTGTGGTGCCCCTTAATAATTATACATGCAATTAAAAGGTCACAACCCAATGGAAATGGAATGGATTGGAACCAACAATTAATTTTCCACTATAGAGTGTATTTGGTAAGGACACATCCCAATGGTTTCTAAAATAATTAGCTTAAAGACTAAGGTGCCCCAAAGTGGGTAGATGGAATATTGTTGACTAGGTTTAGGACAAGACAAATGTTAATAAATTTTTGGGATTTATATCTCTCGAAGAGATTGTAAGCCATTTTAAAATGTTAAGGTTTTGGAAAAAATTTGAATGTTTTTTATAATTTTTAGGGTATCTTGAGTCATTAGTTATTGATAAGATATTGATCATAAAATTGTGAGAGTGGGGGACAAACCAAGGGTGTAGTAGTGCATCAATTTCAAATTTACAATGCACACAAAAGTGACTCACAAAATAGAGAGAATTGTCTTAGTTTGTTCAAAAAATGATGAGAGTGTTGGAGTAAGGGTTAGCTAAGCTCACCTTAATGTAAATTGAGCACTACCTACATAATCTAAATGGACCTCAAGCCGTTGTAGTTCACCATACAATAATGAATATTTGGAAATGTTTCCAATGTTTTGGGTTTTCTTGGTATCTCAAATAAATGGATGATTATGAAATACATAATGGTCTAACTCAAAAAATAATGAGATCATGATAAATGGGGGTTACTGAGCTAACCTCAATATAAATTAAGCACTACCTACATAGTCCTAGATGAACTCAAATCAATGTAGTTCTACCTACAAAGGTGAATGTATGGAAATGTTTCCAATGTTTTGGGGATTTTTGGCATCTCAACTCAATGGAGGATTAAGAGAAACAAAATGGTGTAACTCACAAAATGGTGAGAGTATGGAATATTTTGCTCATATAATAGTGAGAGCATGGATTATGTTACTCATAAAATGGCAAGCGCGTGGTAAAAGAGGTGTTTAATCTGACCTCAAAAAAACACTAAGTGTTGCCTAGATAGTCCAAATAGACCTCAAGTCAATTTAATTTTGACTTATAATAGAGGATCTGAAAGAAAACAATAATTTTATGAATTGGCAAATGGCATAAGTAATAATATGGTAAGGGAAAGGGAAAGGAAAAGTAAATGGGAAGGTAAGGTAAATGGAAAGATCAGCTAAATGACAAGTCAAGGTAAATGGCAAGGCAAGGAAAATTAAATAATGGAAAGGAAAGGCAAATGAAACAATGGCAAGGCAAATGTCAAGATAAGGTGAAAGGAAATACAAGGTAAATGAAATAATGGCAAGGCCAATGGGAAGGCAAGGTGAATGGAAAGGTAAGGCATGATTATATTATTCCTACTAATGTGGAGATTCACATCTTGATTAACATATGACACAATCATATTGTTTAATGATCTTGATATTTATCCTATACCCACTCTAAATAGTTACTCTATCAAGAACCTGCTACTAATTTGGATTATAATAGTGTTGTTGTGATCTTTGTTGGTCATTGATTCTATTTCATCCAAAATTATATACAATATGTCTTTGTAGACTCTGTAAAGTAAAGTGCATTCAAGGATGTTAAATAGGGATAAACATTAAATAAAAGATCTAATTTGGAAATTTAATACAGGTCTAGAATGGATAAATAGATCATAATGGAATGTATAATAGATGGGTAATAAATGAAGATCATGATTTTTAGTCACACATAATGTTGTTGATTCTAGATTTGACATAATTTTGGTTGTGGTGAGGCTAAATGCTTCTAACTATACTCTAAATAGGACCACCAAATTTTTCTATTATTTAGGCTTGAGAAATGTTTCCATCTAATTATGTTGTATATTGGAAGTTGTATTGATGTTATCTTCAATAATGTTTTCATAAATTAATAAGGAACTATTGTGCACTATTGGTGCCACAAAGAAAATTTCACCAATAAAGTTATCTTGATTATCCCATAGTGCTTCAGAGAAGGTTTCAATAAAGAACATTGATTTTTGAATTTTATCATCTTATAGTGCCTCAAATAAGGTTTCACTAGAAGATGTTGAATTTACCATTTGATTGTCCACTAGTTCTTCCAATAAGGTTTCATAGGATATTGTTCTTCTTCATCCTGGATGTAATCTTAGTCCCCTTGATATTTTGTAATTGATATGTCACCATGGCTATAGTTCAAAATTATTTGATTCTATCAATCCCAATCAACACTTGTGGGAGGTATAATGTCAATATAATAGCTAGGTTGATTAATAGTATCAATGAAAAGTGGAATGGTAAAAGGCAATGCAATCCTCACTGAAGATACTAAGAGAACTTGTGTCAATGTTGAAATAAACATCCTCAAAAACTATAAAAGGATCATAAATATATTCAAACTAATATAAAAGATGTATGTAACCAATGTTGTAACATACACTAATGTATTCTAATTTTTAATTTGAGTCTAACTAAAGGTACTTTGAATCTGATGATGAGACTTACATTGATTCTAATTTTAATGCTAAATATAATATCCATTCAAAAATAGAACTTGAATTTAAGGTTGATTATTCTCATGGTGTGGTGTCAAAGATGTTATGTTGAATGTTTGGTATTGGATGAGTAATGGATTATGGTTGAATAATGGGATTTTCATAAATAATATCATCTAATAAGAGTTTAACAAATACTATCTTGTCAAAGTGAGATTCATCAAAGATAGGGCAAAGGTTGAAAGATGACTCAATAAAGACTATCTTGTCAAAGTGAGGATTCTAAAAAAAAGGGAAATTTTCAATAGGAAAATCTATAGAGACTAGATTGTCAAAGTGAGGCTCCCCAAAAATAGGGCAATGGTCAACATACAACTCCACAAAGATGGGGTTATCGAAGTGAGGTTCCTCAATAAAAGGGAAATGGTCAACATGCAACTCCACAAAGATTGGTTGTCAAAGTGAGGCTTCTCAAAGAAAATGAAAGGGTCACATGGTGATATATCATTTGTTAACTTGTCACAAATACATGTTTAAATAAAAAACATAGAGGATTGGTTGATTGTCTTGTCCTTAGTTAACACTTATTTGTAAAATCTTAGATTTGGATACATTTTGGTGTTTAAATGATGGCTCTTGGAGAGGTAATGATGAGTATGATTATATCTCACTCATCTTTGTCTTGAGTATTCTAAATTGAGGAATTTTTTGTAATTGATGAGTAATAACACATGGTTTAACAATGGGATCTTTAGAGATAGGCTTATCTAAGAAGGGTTCAATGAAGACTGGATGTGGGTGTAGGATGGTTACTAAGATATGTATAGCTATAATTGCATAACCTTTTTGAGATAATGAGATACCATATTTGGAATAAAATTTTTAGGGGTATGGAATGGTAATCCTTGGGTGCTATAGAGCTTGGTTGATAGGCCAAACTACTCTAGGAGATAATTGAAAATATATGGCTCCACCCACCATGTGTAATCAATAGTAATCCAAATCTAACCCCTCACCTATATTTTAATTGGCCATGATGTACATGTATCCATAGTGCCTCTATAATCCATCCACACTATCTAATCCCACTTGATGGTCTTCAGTGCAAGAACATGTAAGATCACTTTAGTAGTGTGGTATTGAGCCCATCTCCTAACTTATGGGAGAAAATCATCAATTTCAAGATATAGTCCCACCATTTTATACTTTATGAACCTATTTTATATCCAATTATAAAAAAATAGTCATGGTTTCCATCATCTATTGGCCCCAACTCAAAACACTATAAAAATCATTCACCAGTTGCACCCATGTAACATATACCATATCGAATAAAGTTCCTTGATCTAATGAATAAATAGACATAGATATAATGTACAAGGGTACAACACCATTAGACTTATGAAACAACATACACATGGTCATAATTTTGATAAGGGAATTTTTGATATATAGAATTCTTGAGATATATACCCTAAATATCTATATAATGATCTTATGCTCATTATACTGATTCAATCTAGTAATTCACTGGGCTAGTTATCATTGCTCATATGTGGTCTATGGCATGCCACATACCATATGGGTGGTAGTAATAGGCAATATTAAAATACCATGGACATCCTCTAAGGTGATATCCACATTAATAGTGTCCTCCTCTACCTCCCATCTTAAGGTGTTTGTAGTTCACTGCCATCACCTAATGAACATTGTGATGGGATATGCAATATGAAATAAATTGTGCATATTCATAATTATTATGAATTATAGTGTGGTAATTTGATATCTATCTACTTATGATAGTATATCTATCATATCTAATAACCAAATGGCATATATGATCTAGCATAATCTCTATTATCTTTGAAAAATATCAAATAATAAAGCACAATCAAATTATTATCCAAACATCTAAAATGTTAAAAAACTAAATTAAAATATTAATACAAATTTAAAATGGTCCTCACATTATATTGTACCAGATATTTTTCTCATTGTTTCCACTTTTCTACTACATTGACTAGGTACCCAACTGCACTAGCCAAACCCTATAGTAACAACCATGGTAAATTTTTAACTATACTAGCCATACCCTACGGTATCATCAAAAATATAAATCAACTTTATGGGCCACACAATACCATATCAAATGCCTATTTATCCTACACTATTAGCTACACACCATGGTATTAAACATGTTCACTTTTTTAACTACATCGACTAGGTGTTAAACTACATCGACCATACTTATCTCCCTAACCTTACTATTCATAACATATATTATCACCCAATTGAATAATTTTTTAATGCATTTTACATACCATACATATCAAACAACACTTTTTATAACTATATCGGCCATGCACTATGGTATTGACCATGAATTTATTATTCCCCTTACAAATTGTATTGGCCTGGTTGATACAATTATCTAAGGGAGATAATTTCTTTCCCTAGACATAATAAATGCTCTTGGCCTTAGTTTTGAATTTACATAAAATACCCATACCCATCCTATTTTTCACTTCATTTTGATTGCTTGTTGGGGAAAATTATGTTACACAGATTTGCCCTAGTGTCTAGATTTCCTAATCTAGTTCATTTTAACCCAAAACAACAAAATAAATAATAACTATACCACTTAATTTTAGGGATATAGCCAAAATTTTGAAACATCCTCCAACACATCCATATCCTCATCCATGAGACATAGTACCTCAAATAGCTAAATTTTTAATCACATATTTCTAGGTTTTTTAAAAATAGCAAATGTACAAATGAATAATATCAATCTATTTATAATTAAAATTTTAAATTTTAAATCTTTCAGTTATTTAGTATAAGATTTAATTTTCCCCCATTTATTTATTTTTTAAGTCCTTTTAATGAACTGAAATAATCCTTAGAATCCTGGAGAGATAGAGAAATTTTAGGTGCTAACAATTTTTTTTGAAAAAAAAAAGATTTTTATCTTATTTTTCATGGTTATCTCTCATTAAGTTCCTTATACCACCTATGACATGCACAACATTATTTACAATTAGTAAGGTAAGTGAAGGTATTTATTTTCATTTATTTAATTTTGGTTGTTTCAATATTTCTTTTTCATTAATTCTCTTTTTTGTGGTTATGTTTCTTTCCCAAAGCACCATCCCACATCACACTATTGTAACACCTGATGAGATTTGGGTGGGGCATATGTATAAATAAAATATTTTTAACCTTGTCACTTTTGTGATAGTTTCCCTTGTAATGACTTTTCAACACATCAATCTCCCTGAGTGCAACCCTACTATGTGATATATGTTAGAATTTTATCTTATTACACCATCACTACTATCAATATAAACTCCTTCAAGTTTATAACTATCCCTTCCATATAATTATTATCTATATTCTCCATATTATGTATATGGTATGGTATCAACCTAGATGATATCATTTGTTTTGTACCTTTGTCTCCTTATATTGTGTTAACTAGCCTAAAATAATTATGAGTGTGTTTTCTTACATTTGTATTGTATCAACCTAGATGATACTGTAATATGTCATTTAACATCTTCCAACTATATCAACCTAGTTGATACCATTAGTTTAGAGTTTAGGGTTGGTTTGGGGTATTGGAAAAGTAATATAGGGTTAATATTTCATTATTATTAAGATATATTACATTCACATGATCTTTTCACACTCACAATTATGCCCTAATGAAGTGTTTGGTAGAGTTAGTTATTTAGAACCTTATATTGGATGTAATTTCATGTGGTTTCATTGAAGGTCAATACGAGTATTCATTAGGAGTTTATAATTAAGGATATCTAGGTCTTCATCTAATGATTTTAGGTCTTCAACCTATAATAATCTCTTGTAATTTCCACTTGATCCAAGGAGGAGATTAAAGCATTGACAAGTCTACCCCAAGGTTAGTATTTGTATATATATACTATTTCCTATCCTTAGTAGATAAGATGTTTTTTTATTTATTTGTGGATGTATGTGTGTATCCTTTCTTAGGCTCTTCCCAATATTGAATAGGATGGTATAAATATAGGATTTATTAGGCTTATAATTTATCACTTTAGGTTGCATATGCCCCCATTTGGTTAACCATTATAAAATACTTTGTTTAAAATCATCTTACCCATCATTTACCTTAGTTTATACCCATTTACAACCATTTACTTTACTTGCAAATTTATAATAATTGTTACTACCATTCACTTATATTAAGGTATAGTGAGATATATATCCTTGTGTCATATATTTAGGCTTTGGAACCCATTTCCTCTTGACATTTGTGTTCTATTTTATCCTCTACAAAATCTATAAATATTATTTATCCTTACATGCATGTCCAAGTATATATGATATCTATTTGATTTACCTTATTCAATTCCTAGTCCATTGAGAGATAGAGGATAGTCATAGGTCATCCTAGCCCATGTATACATAAACCACTATACATGTTGAGCAGGGTGAATCTCAAATGAGAGATTTGAGATCAAGGCCTTGAATCTCACATCATAATCACACCTACTCTTGTTCAAATCCTAATTTATCTCATTTATCATGGAAATAATTTGCTAATCAAACTCTAGAATGTTGAAACCTCTTAAAAAATCCTCATTTAATTGGTCATAATCCATAACATCCTATTTAGGATCACACTTGTGATACCAAGCATGTGCATGATCTAAAAAAGTGGTTGATAACTTATTATCCTTATGGTATATCATAGTGAATACTTTTGATGTGATATATGATTTCATGTTTATGGATGAATTTAGATTCATTATTTAACCATATATACTTAGGTAGATTCAGTGATATTTCATATAAAAATTATATAGGAAATAGTGGATGTGTGAATTATACAGACACTATTAGTGTACTTGATGTGTCTTGTGAATTATAGCTTTAGATTCTTCCAATATTTTTGGTTGTCCCACCTCTAGTACCCCTACCTACAGTGAAGCTCTTCAAGTTCCCACACCAATTCATGGCATTTTAGGATAGGTGCCTTTTATTTATGATATAAGTGTCATTACACTTATAGCCATGGAACCTATTGAAGTGTTAATATTTAGTGGTGAAGATAGATTTACACTCCCTATTTTTTTTTATATTTTACATTACTCATCTATTTTGCTTCACTATATGTAACATAGGTCCTAATTTTTATATGGAACTATTTTTGTATAACACTTCCTTCTAATACCTTCAACACAAACTCCTCATTTTATATTAAACTAAAATAATCTTTAATCTATTTTACTTGGTATATATACATGTAGGCTTGTGATCTAGGTCAACCTTTGGTGGGCACTTCATCATCAATATTATTTTTCATTCTTCTTAAGATCTAACCTTATTCAGCCTTCTTTTGCCTAATATTTACGTACTCACCCAAACATGTTTTACCTTCAACAAAGTGTGTATCCTATATGTAATATCCATCCATATTTTATTACCATCATGTTCAAGTCCTCATGGTACCTCTAAAACATGGATCTTCCCTCTCCCTTGGGTCCTTGGTAGCAATATATTTTTACCCTACCTCATAATATCTTTACTACTTGAGTTTAAGGTCAATTTGGTTTTCCATGATAAAATTTCTTTCCTATCAATATATATGAACTATGCCCACCCTTTTCCATCTACCTTCCATAAATCTCATGAGTGTAAGAAAATTATTAGTCCATAGTAAAAGTATTTCCCCCATATCCAATAAGTTTCTTGATTTCTAATGGTAAATGATATATAAATGAACCCCTTGGTTTATGTATAAATTGGTACTTAGCCTCTGCATAGTAAGAATAGGTAGACACTATAACTGCCAACATGTAATTACTCAATGTACAATTCTACCACATGTAAACTACTCTTATACACATGGTTTTGGCATATCTCATATTCTCAAGACACTCTTATATCTAATGGTGCTAATATTCATAGTTTATACTATTTACCATTACATACACAATAAGACATACGTGTAGATGTTTTGGTAATTCATAAAAGAATATCTTATAAATGGGGTTGTCATATTTTCTTCTATCCACTTTTTAGGTTTTTCATAATTAAGCCTATGGTATAACATAAATTCACACTCTACATTATCCAATGAGATTCTAAAAACCATCTGCCCTCACCATTGTAGCAACAAGTTTGACTATGGTCCTAGTAACTAAACCAAAAATTTGGGTGTTTTTTTACCTTTGATCTCAAGATAAATTTATGCTAACACTAACTCTATTCATGTTAAGATATCACATATAATATGTGTGATCACATAAGACATAAAAAGAGTACATTGCATCACAATCAGCTTTGTTGTGTGGAAATAACATAACTATCTAATATGTGATATAGTGAAAATAATTATTTGTAAGAAAATATATCATGAATAAGTCTCACATAGAAACATATTAAATTATTACATAGCTAAATTAATACTAATACTTAAACCATGGCTTGAATAGACAAGAAATGATGTCTTAACAACAAGATGCATTCCTCATTAGCTTATGCCTATTTACATATAAATAATTACTCTTCTTCCATTATTATAATTAATATAAAGTTTTTATTCATATAATCAACTAATTATTCCTTATTCACTATTAAAATAGCATAATAATATTATCTCTATTCTCCTCTTTCTTACTAATGAAGCAAGGTGGGATTTTATAATACTTAAACACCACCCTTTCAATTACAATTCAATAATGTGCACTTATAAATATATGAAATAACTATATATAATTATCAACCCTTACCAATTTTACATTCAATGTCCTAAAATAAACTATTTCAAAGATGTTCACCATGATGTATAAGATCTGCTCAAGATTGTTTGTCTTAATATATTCAGATGGAATCACTACACCAACCTAGTTTATAAATCCTTATTATGAACTTCATGGTCTATGAAAACTTATCATCAATATTTATGTTCCCTATTTTATGTAACTATTAATGTGTACAAGGTGTAACCCATGACCTGTTCAATCTCTAGTTGAATGCTTTCATGTTTATAGGTATATTTGCACCACCTGTCCTTATTTATTTATTTCATGTATTCATGTTGTGTTGGGTAGTCAAAACTTAATATATTTTTACCTTAGGGTCCTAATGTATCCATACTCTATTCCACAAAATGTGTATGGCCTACACACACCTTGATTCATTTTAAAAATTGGTACATGCCTATATGTATTCAAATTAGGGGTCAACAATTATTGGTACTATCTTGGAAGTGAAAAAAATGGATTTTAAAGATGATAAATACATTTTTATGATTATTAAGAGTTATTTTATAAATTTAATTAATCATAAATAAATGGATATATTGAGTAGAGGTAGTTATTATAATATATGGGTAGATAAATAGAGGGAAAATATGTTCAAGATTCAAATATATGTACATCATCCAAGTGTGTTAAAGTATGTCAAATATGATGTTGTGAAATTTTCAAACCAAAAAAATAGGAGGCTATATATTCTTGCTTTTTAATCTAGTATTGCAAATACTAAATTAAAATGTTAAAAAAAGTAAATTTGTTGCATATGATAACATTGCTTAGTGTTGATAGGTACAACAAAAATGTATAATTTGTTTCATGTAAGACCTATAATAAACATGTATATATTTTTTTCCTCTTGAAATTATAAATATAAAATAATTTGAATCATTATAAAAACTTGAATTAAAAATATAATGAAATAACTATACCTGATGGTATGATAACTAATTGTCACTTGTTGAAATTGAAAATAAAATAACATGTGATGAGCATTCCCTAAGGAGATGTAAATACTAAAATTGTGAGTTGAGAAGTGTAAATATCCCAGTTTCCCATTAATAATGTAGTGGTATAAGTTGATCAACATATTAACCTCAACCATACTACCCTGGGTAAATATTTAACCTAGTTTAGAACCCTAAAATTTGGTTCATATGTAAAAAAATCAACTGTTGAAAACATATATAAAACCAAAGTGTTTATGTGATTCCATAATTCCTCATCAATCCTTAATAGATAAAATATAAAAATCAAAATTTATGAAAAAAAATTAAGCCCCATATGCTCCATATGTTCATCAAAACTCTGACCCATTTGAACCATATAATTTATCTTAGAATGTGAAATTATCTTGTTGGCATGGCATGAATCTCTAAAATATTCCAATTTTATGCCACCCTTTTGATATGAGGTATGAATCATGTTCATCACTCATATAAAAATATATAGTTATGTAAATAATGTGATATATATAAAAGTTATAATTGTGTAAGGTACATATGCAAACATCATAATATTTTTCCTCATAGAAAAATGAGCATTGAAAAGGCATATGAAACATGTAATCCAAGGAAAATGTAGCATAGTTTTAGTCACACATAATATATAATGATGATAATTCATTTGAAAATAATTTTAAAATGTAACTAGATATGTCAATGAAGCACATATTAATTATAATCATAGTAGATGCATGATGTAAATCATTGCAACATAAATGGAAATAGATAGCACACAATACCAATGTCTGTGATATAAATCAAAAAATTATACATGAATTAATAGTATATGTGTTACATATAAATTTATGTAAACATTCATATAAACACATTATCATACTGAATACACCATAAGCACACATAACACATAATGATAGTAGACATGGATCAACTCTAACATGACACAAACATGACATATCCATGACATGGACTATAAAATATTGTGACACAACTAATGCATTATGTGACAAGACATAATAAATTTACCCATATAGAATATAATAATCAATATAGAGCACAACAATGACCAAGAAATGTCATAATCATCAACATCAAATAAGCATATGGAAAATAATGTTAGTTTACATAATTAGTTAAAAGCATCATCTAGTATATAAAAACACAATATTCAATGGAATTAGATTTATAAATTTATAAATAAGATGAATTAATGAGTAAACAATATAATTATCTCAATATGATCAATCAAATGCATATAAATATATAACATGAAAACTATACCAAGATACCCCCAACATGGTCATGCCTACAATGTGGAAAGGTTACTTGTGGTTGTCATGAATGTCACACATCTTTACATCCATGTCTCATATGTAACCTATATGTCCTACATCTAACTCATGTATACCATGAAAAAAGTGTGATTATAAAGTGGATATGTAACTCACCATGTATATGATAAATGACATTAAGCAAGACATTAAGAAACTATGTGCACCATGAAATCAAGCCATATATAGGTCCTAATTTTATATTTTTTAGTTTATATATATATATATATATATATATATATATATATATATATATATATATATATATATATATATATATATATATATACATATATATATATATACATATATATATATATACATATATATATATATACATACATATATATATATACATACATATATATATACATACATATATATATATATATACATATATATATACATATATATATATATATACATATATACATATATATATATATATATACATATATACATATATATATACATATATACATATATATATACATATATATATATATACATATATATATATACATATATATAAACATATATATATATACATATATACATATATATATATATACATATATACATATATATATATACATATATACATATATACATATATATATATATACATATATATATATACATATATATATATACATATATATAGATACACACACACACACACACACACACACACATATACATATATATACATATATATATATATAGAGAGAGAGAGAGAGAGATTGATATAAAAAATCACTCAATAAATAAATCTAGGATAAGGGTCAAGACTACAAAATATTAAAATAGGAAAGATTGAAATATTCAATAGTATAGGTCACCATATAGTTGGTACCAAGTGTAGTAGCAAAGTAGTATGAATAAGGAAAGTGATATGCTTATGTTACATGGTAAAGTCATGTCTCAAATTACTATATAATGGAAATCATAATATTTTCATGCCCCTAGTGGTAAATATTTGGTGTTCAAATGTCATATGTTGTGTAGGTATAGATCAAATGTGATTATGTAAGCTCAATGTGTACCATGAAAATATAAAGAATAAATAATCAATATGCATAAGTAGGCAAGTAGTATAGCACATCGATGTCTAATATGTCTCAAATAATGTGTACTAAGATAAAACTAAAATAATTGTGTATGTACATCTATCATCATTGGATAATTAGTGTGAATTTTTGGATTAGGATAATAAAATATGATAGAAGGGCCAATAGAACACAATAATGAAATAAAAGTTGATGGCTTAAAAATGATCAAATCAAAATCATATGTACACATCCATAAAGAAGAATGGATAAATCAATAAGCTAACTCAAGAGAGGGTGATCAATAAAATAAATAATAATAATCTATGTACAATAAACTATGTCAAAACTTACATAGAATCCCATCAATGGGATTCTCAAGTGGGTGTCTTGTATCAAGTGGTGCAAATGTCACATGTCAAGATATAATATGTATATCACTATCAGGATCTAAAAAATAGTCACACACTTTAGATATCTATATTCATCAATTTTATTGATATAATTATGTATGTACTATGTATATATAACAATCCAAGTAACATATGGACTCCATTGTATGTCAGAAGCATGCATCAATTTTTTTGGAACACAGTCACAAGGCTAGTGTAAGACTATCATTGATTGTGATGAACTAGATAACATGTGTTGAAATTTAACATGTCATTGATTTTTAAGATGATGGAGAATAGGTCATATAGTAAAAGTAATCACTTTTTACTATAATGAAATCTCCATTATTTGTGGAGGCAAAATCTATATAGTTTGTAAAATAAGATATTATGTAATCACATTAAGAAATGTCTCAAATAGGATAGGGTACTCATATGGAAAACCCTAACCTATAACCGCATTTTTTATGGATATAATTTAATAATAATGTATTTAATATGGGATTACACATATCTTGTATATCCATGGTCATCTTAATAACATGTCAAATGTGCTAGTGGTGGGAAAAATTAAGAACCAAGTAGTAATAATTATATGTCCTATCATAATTATAAATTGAATGCCCCCCAAGAGGGTTTTGGTGTTTTTCATTGAGTCCATTTATTATGTCTAATATACTAATTAAATATCTATGTTTATACCCTAGACTAATAAGTGATGCCATAGTGAATAAGTTTTCACTTGACTGGTTGGCCACCATAACACTATGTATGGGATGTGAGTCAACAAAATAATGTATGAATAAAGCTGAATTGTAAGATTTATCATCAATAATTTCATGGTCATAAAATCTAATCTTAGGTCTTTGTAATTTTGTATCCATAAGTGTACCAATAAGGCCATCTATAGGATAAACCTCCATAGTTCTAGGAGTATATGAGTAACTTAGGATTAGCCTTGGTTTTTTGTGCCTCATTCTTTGAAAATAAATAAATATACATCTTAATCTTGGAATTAATTTTCTTAATAAAATCAATAGTATGTGTGATATTATCATTAAGCTCAATTATATTATTCTCAGTCAGGTCTTGATTCTTACTTTGTAAAGCAAAACATTTATTAGGTGAATGTTTATCACAATATGCATTATAATTGAAACTCTTAGGTTTTGGCATTGTCATGTTAATATCCATAAGTTTAGGAATGGAAATGAGGTCTTAATAAAATAAAATATATAACACCTTATGAGGAGGTTCTATAAATCGTGTAAATAGCCTCTATGGAGGAGCAAAAAGGACAAGCCTATTAGTTGGTTTTGAAATCACATTAATTATTATGTTAGCCTCATTCTTAGTATCATTAGTATTAAATTTTAAAGGTGATTTTATTTAATATTTATCATTATAATACAATGAAGGATTGTTCCCATACTTAAAAATTTTCATGGAAAGAAGCTTGACCTCACATTATTTGATTGTATGGCACATGCCATCAAAAGATCAAAATTGTTCGAAAAAAATATATCCATGAATGGATAGAAGAGGGATTTATTTAAAAATATATTATAATTCCTTTTCAGCCATAGTATTTTCATTTTTAAAATCATATTCTTGTATAAAATTATATAGTCACTAATGAGCTCATTAGTTCCTTGTTTTAATTATACAATTGGAGCATAAGAGAACTTCTCACTATGTCGATAGAGAAATGAGATAATAATTCATCAACCAAAGGATTAAAAGTGTGCACTAATTCAAGAGGAAGGTCATAAAACCATTTTAAGGTATATTCTTTAAGACTCTTAGGAAAAATCTTTATTTGTAACTTATCATTAATTTCATAGTCTAAACATGTGTCATGGAAGGATCTAAAACAAGACACCCTCTTCTATTACCAAATAGATCTATTATGGGAAGATCCCAAAAATAATTTTTCTCCATTATCCTTCTCCACTTCCTCTTTATTGAATTCATGGGAGACTTTTCATATCCAAAATCTTTCTATGGTGTGCTCTGTTTACTATTCTTCCACACCCTTGTTTTGGATCAACTTTACCATTAAATGGTATATGCTTAGGTGAAAAAAATATTGTAGGTAAGGGATGGTTTAAAATATCTTAGTCCAAATTATTATGTAATAATGTTTAATAGCTCACTATATGAATATCTCAATTATAACCATCTACTATTTGAGCAATCTTTGCTTGAAGATCAAAACAATTTATATGAGTACTTGGTGGTATAATTTTTAGCCACATTAGATAGATTAGGAATATATATCATCACATGATTTATAATATAAGGAGTAACATAAGATAAATCATGATGCACAGGAATACCCATAAGTATATTATGAATAAACTATGGTGCCCAAATAGTAGGTATAGTAGGCATCACTTATATAATCATAGGTGTAGACACATGAATATAAGTAGTACAAATAGTAATTTAAACACCTAGTGTAGGATATAACCCCATAAAAATTGGATTGTTATAATTCAAATATTTTTCATTTGGTTCCTTATAAATGGTTTCCTTAGATTTATTTGCTTTTTTTCCTCTAGGATAACATTCAAGATAACATCTATATTATTACATTTACTAGTTATTTTTCAATAATTGGAAATTTATTCTATTTGTTTATGACATACACCATTAATATCATCAATATGTATTTTACCATTATATTCAACATTATTTTCAACATTAAATTCATTATAAGTTTTAATTTTAGGCATATCATCATTACCAACATGTACATCAAAATTTAAAAATACATACTTTTATACATACTCTACACGCTTTCTCGCATATGTGAATTTTGAAATTGGCCATGGTTGTGGGGACCCAAGGGGACCCCCTGGATCCTCTTCCCTCTACCCCTTGGTATGTGCTAGCCATGAGAATATCTTGAGCTATCATTCCAAACCCATGACCTAGGGTGATGCATCAATTCCCAATACATAGAAGAATGTCCTCTTGGGGGACAAGAACTATGTGAAATAAAAGGTTGTCCTAATACTATTAGAGTTAGAGGATGGTTCAACCCTTAAGATCCATGATCTCATATTATAAATAATTTTTTATTTAATGGAACACACTCTTGTGGGTATTTTTTTGACTTCAGACCAAATATTGATCTGGTGAGGAGATGGGTCATTACTAAATGGAAAGTGAAATGCAATGTCTTAATTAGTGCCATGGCTTGGGGGATGTTCTTATTCAATTTTATGACTAGTTAATATCTTACCCAAGTTCTCATAGGGGTACCATGGGTGTATGGACTACACAACCTCTCTCTTTGCAAGTGGAAATCAGGGTTTGATGCTATTGTTAATCTGAACAAAATGGCACCAGTTTGGGTGAGGCTTCTAGGTCTCCCTTTAGAATACTAAGATGAGGAAGTGATCACCAAGATAGAGAATACTTTTGGTCACTTCATCACTTTGGACAACACTACCAAGAATAAATCTAGGTTAGTATCTTCATAATTCTATGGTAGTGTAGATATTAATAAAACTCTACCTAATTCCATTACGCTTGAGTCAAAGTTTGGCCAATGGACACAACCCATTTAGTATGATAATGCCATAATTTTTTGTGAAAATTTTAATAGGAAAGGGTACCTCATTACATAATTTAAATCCAAGAAAAATAACTCCAATGTGTTAGATAGTCAAACTAATATAGAAAAAGAGGACTATCCTTTTAGAGAGGATATCCTAAATATCATCAATACTCCCCAAAAGGAGAAAAAAGAAGATAAGGTAAGGGAAGAAGATAGAGGCTTATTTGGAAGTAAGGAGAAAGATCCTAAGATTTCAACCTCTTGTGGGGAGGATCTTAATGCCCCAGACATTGAGCCCAAATTGGAAAAATAATTGACTGGCCAGCTTGAGATGATGCCCCTCTCTTTGTAAAACTTAGAGGGAGAGATACATTAGGTGGTTAAGACTAGTAATGATAAGATTTTAGGGAATTTCAATTTATCTAATGTGGAAAATGGTAGTGAATACATCCATAAATGTATAAAAAGCTTGGTCAAAAGGGAAGGAATTAGTAGCAAACTACAAGGATTCATTTCACTAGGGAATAAATCCATTAATTTAACCCCTAGTATGAGATCTAGTAAGATTGATAAGGACTTAGATTATAAAGGTTGTATCACTACTAAAAATAAATTTAAAGGTCAAGGAAGTAAAATTGATGATGTGGGTGTAGATTCCAAAGTAGGAAGACCCACCTAAAGAGAAACTAGATAGAAGGTTGTCAACAAGGACATTGTCATGGGTAGATAGAGGACTCTGGAGATTGGCTCTAGGAAAGTACATAGAAAATGAAGATCTTGTCATGGAACATTAAAGGGCTTAATATCCCTTGAAATTAGTTCCTTATCAAGAGCTACATTTATGATAATAAAATTGATATCCTTTTATTTCAGGAAATCAAGATGAAAGCTAAAGTATTTCAACTTATTGCCAAAAAAATATAGCCAAATGATAAAATATTGTATAAGTGATGCCTCAGGAGATTTAAGAGGTATTATCACTATGTGGAATAGTAATTTTGTGAAAGGGAATCTTATATCTAGATGCAAGAATAGTTTGAGTGTCAAGATGGTTACTCATAATAAGTCTTGGAATTTAGTCAACATTTATGCTCCTACCCAAAGAAATACAAGAAAGGATTTGTGGGATACCCTCTCCACCTAGATTGGAAGTAACAAGGAGGATTTTTGGATGATTTATAGTGATTTTAATTCATAAATCTATCCTGTTGGGACCAACATACTCCATTTTTTGAATTGGGACCCTTGAGAAACCCTCAAAATAAAACATGGAAATTTCAGCATGTCAAGGTCTTTTATAGAATTTGAAGATCATCCACCTTGTTAAGAGCCAATAATATGTGGTATTAATCTACTTTAATCTAGAATAACATTACTAATGAAGTTCATTTGGCTGTTAGTTATAGGTTCTAAGGCATACACCCTCGATAATTTTGTATTCCAAAACCCTGGCAAACCCTCGATTCAAATTTGAATAGAAATGGGAACTAAATTGGTGGGAACCATTTTAAAAACCATTTATAGACTTAAATATAAAATTAATATTCTATGTTTAGTCATGGTTTTTAACACAACTTGACTAAGAAACTTGATCCCCTTCATTACTTTCCCCTTTTTTAAAGCTCCTTATGGCCTAACTAAATGTCATTGTGCAGGGTCCTTTCATATTCCCTAATTTAGCCTAAGATTTTAATACTAAAGCCAAGACATATTTATTAATACAATTGTGACCTTAGTCTTAGTGTTTTAATCCTAAGTTTTTATTGTTTCCACTATCATAACATTAAATTCCTCACACTTTGCAAGATCTTATGATTGTCATTGTATCATAGGATTTGATCCAAAGATGTGAGGATAACCCAAAGTCTTGCTTAAATAACATGTATCTTTGGTAATTTGATGATCCATTCTCAATCACTAGGACCTAATTTAATGGAGTGAAGCGTAATTTAAAATTCAAAGGGATGTAAGAAGCTCGAAGGGTGGACACATAACACCATCACATTCAAGGATTAAAAATAAGAGGGGCTAAGCTTGACATGACTACCAATCAATATCAAGTCCCCAGATCAAGATCCTATTGTTGTCACTTTATCACAACATTTGATCCAATGGGGAAAATTAACACTGAGACCCTAGGAAGCCCCATAGAATTTC
Source organism: Torreya grandis (assembly GCA_037957365.1). Classification (NCBI taxonomy): domain Eukaryota; kingdom Viridiplantae; phylum Streptophyta; class Pinopsida; order Cupressales; family Taxaceae; genus Torreya; species Torreya grandis. The sequence goes on from JARHVA010008061.1 coordinate 414,300, forward strand.
CAAGTGGCATCCTCACATTTGGCACTAAAGACTTTAACAAATTTAAAATTGATATTCATACGACCATCATTCAAACATCCAAAAATATGAACTTAATGCCCACACAACCATCAAATTTAAGTCTATCAAAATAAAAAATTTAATGGTTTAAAATCAACATCCACATGATCATTAATTAACACTTGTGAGGGTATATTTGATGTCTATGAGACTGTCAATTTTAACCCAATGAAATATCTTACTTAGTGTTAAAATGGCACTCCAAAATCTTATTTTAACTTAGAAATGGCCCTACAAGCTAAGAAATTTTTTTAAAATATCCTTAAAATGGAAGGCTTCAATAATCAAAACAAGGATATTTATGATAAATATACCTAGCCTAAGTAGATTATCATTCCATGTTGAACTTATTTTGAGCATGGTTCATAACACATGGCATAAATATTTTAGCCTAATGTTTTCATTATGTTTATTAAACATAATGCATATATTTAACCTAAAGTATTTATACCTTGACCCCCCATTTTTAATAATAATCACAACTTAGGTTTAAATTCATTAGCCTAAGGTTCATACCATGCTTCATAAACATGAACAAACCTTAGCCTAAGGAATGTAAGTCTAAGTCATGACTTTAATAAGGTACTGACTTAATGTTCATGCATTTTTTGGATCAACAATTCACATCTCGTCACTAGATTTGATCCAATCACATGAAGGCACTAATGAATTTTCAAAGGCCCATAAGCTCACCACATGGCCAATATTCATTTGGTGGGTGACTGGGAAAATATTTGAAGCATGAAAAAGGCATGTAAAATTCTAAGTGTCATGACCATAGAGTTTGTAATAGAGGGATCCAATCAGGATCTAAGGAACCTGATTATCATCTATGGATTATGCTAATTTGGGATTTTGATCCTATGGTATGAAATAAAGGAGGTATTTTTAAATACCAATGGCTAGTGTTCAAATGACATTTATGAAAAATGTCATGAAAGGTTTATACCAATGCCACATAAGTACCATGTAAGTAGAAAGGACTAAATTTTAGATTTGGTAGGCTCAAAAACACAAAGGTATAAAGGCAAAGGTCCAAATCAAATTTAGAACACGTATAATTCGAAGCCTAGATATCTTCTACCATTACGGCTCTAAAACCCTAAACCCTACATAAAAGTGACCCAAACAAATTAAATTCACTACAATTCAATAAAATGATAACTTAATTATGTTTTTGAGCATGAGAGATATTTCATAAAGATCATCTACAATTTGCTGTGAATAATTAGCAAGAAATAGAGACCATGTCAACTAGCAGGCAACAATTGAAGGAAGAGGCCAAGCTCTATTTGGTAATAGACAATGAGGGTCAAATATTCAAGGATACAGAATTAGACTTTAAATCATTGAATATCTAGGGTATTAAGAATTGGTTCAAGATCTTCTTTATGATAGAAGAGTTACAACCCATCTCTAATGAGCAAAGAAATGCCACCATAAATAGATGACACTATGGCCTAGTTGTAATCCTAATTATTGGCCTTCATCATGCCATGGAAAAATTAGAGGTATTTTAATGCATTTACATCCTTTCCCCCATTTTTTTATTGCAAGATAGATGGTGAATGGATCATTAGGGAATGTAATTCAAAATGGGTAACATACATTTCCCCTGTTACTTTTCAAAAGTACTATAAGCTCCTTCTTCCCCATATAGACCTTCCCAAAATGAGGGAATGGAAAAATAACCATGACTTGGACTCCATCTCGAGACCTTGGCTCCACCAAGGACTTCAATCTTTAGAACCCTTGATGGAAAAATCCCTATCATCTAATTCAGAGAGGGTATTAGTGTGATAATGAACTTGTTAAATAGAGATTTTGATTCCCCTTCAACCACTTACATGAATAAGATTTGGGTCTCATATGCACACTTCTTAGTGGAAGAAATAATTACCCCTCTAATAGGAGATTTGATCATCTTCCTAACCAAGCAATTCAACTCCATCAAGAGAAAAAAATCCAAGCAATTCTACATGATCTCATACCTACTTAATGCCCTTATTGCTTTATTCACCTTCCCTGTCATTAAGAATTTATCCCAAAGGGTAGGACAACTATCTCACACCACTATTCCAAGCCACACATCTTAAAGTACAAGAATCACATGCAATTTATTTGTGACTACATTTATCTCACTATAATAGAGGCCATCATAGGTGTCCCCATGCCTAGACTCCACCCCCTCATTAAAATATATGTTGAAATGATAGGGGATGTATGGTATTATCTTGATTACATAGTCATCAAGATAGAAAGAATCATGTCCCAACCTTATATACTACTAGTGCATGTCCTGAATAAGCTTGTTGAGTAGCAAATTTCCTTCTATCTCATCTTTGGCATTGACAAGGTAGCTCATCCTTGGCATTGACAAGGCTTACAAGGAAAAAAGGAAGGGTCTAATTCACCCCTTCCCCTTGGATATTGGGAAAATCATAATTAAATATTGAAAGTAGGTGGAAGTTATGGTCACATAAAATAATTCATTTGGCTTTCAGCTATATGAACTCAAAATATATGAACTCAAAATGTAGGATCCAAAGAGCAAGGTGGGAAAACATTTAAAAGACAAAAGGCTCAAACTTGAGTATGTACACCAACTCAGTGTCCATAACACCATATACATCAGAGCCAAGAACTATGAGGAAGTGTTGGCCAAGATCCAAGGCCACAACATCAATCTAGAGCATAGATTGGTCAAGGACAATAATTCATCTAGGGAAACATGGCAAATATACCCTTCATAATACCACCTACTAGATGGGACATCTAGGATAGCTCACGAGTAACCTCAGGTAAAGAAACCATATTAGTCCCAATAGAAGGTTAAGTTAATCTAGGATGATCAAGGAAAAGGAAAGGAGAAGGTTGTAGAGATAAGATTATAAGAAAGACATGGAGAAAGGCCCTTACCTTCAGCCATGAAATAGAGCCCACAATCTTCAGTCTAGTACATTAACATGATAGCCTTAGAGCTAGAAGAGACACTTAAGGGTGCCCTCAAGGATCTTCTAGAATCCTATGGCTTAGGTGGAGAGGAGGACCCTTTAGAGGGAACAATATGAAATGACCTAATTCCTGTAGCACCTCAAGAGAAGGGGAAGGCATAATTGGCCTTGGTCCCAGTGGAAACAAGGAAGAAACCTAGATTAACCTTCACTTATCTGACTAATGAGGTAAATCTCTTTAGTGATGAATTTTTAATCCATGGACTAGTAATTATTGACAAGTTAATCTATGGAAAATTGAAAAATATCTCATCTCTTTCCCATTCATGGGCCATGACAAGGGTTGGTGTAAATGTGCATGATGATATGAAGCCTTGGATAAAGGCTATAATGAAGGAGAAAGAAGAGAGTATAATTATGGTCACCCAAGTCTCAAAAGGTAAGAATATGGATGCTCTAATACATCTACTATCTCAAGTGTGGAGGTCCCAAAACCTTCCCAATTCAAGGAATGAATTACCATAGTTCATTTCAATCTTGAGATATTAGGCTTAGAGAGAATAACAACTAGGACATCCATGGTTGGGATATAAGAATTCACCTTTTAAAAGTTAGAAACTTTTGTAGGTTTGACCCCTATTATAGGATAATAGCTTGGTAAGGTTGTAATACATGAATATGTAGAAATTTTGCTAAAATCAGAGTCACAACAAGCCAAGCCTAGAGTCCAGGGTCTAAAACAAAGGATCTAGAATTTAGAAAGAGAAAGGGAGAATTTTTTAACATAGGCTATCTTATCATTCCTAGAGGCCATGCCCAAAATGTTGGATGGATCATTTTATGATATATTTAAGGTATTAAAGTCATTAAAGATGGGCAAAGTACATTAGAGGATTGGATACAATAGCCAAAGACTTGGTCATCCAATGGCAGGCCTCAGAGGATAGGATTGTTTAGCTCCTCAATATTCAAGCAAAGAATCAAATCCCAAACTTTAGAACTATGAGTATGGGACACTTAGGCACAATCTTAGGGATTATTATTGATAAGGTTCAAAGCTTGAGTACCTAGCATACCAAGATGAAGAGGCTTCTAAAATATGACAAAGAGCTCATCAATAGGTTTTAGAAACTTCTTGAGACCATGCTTATCAATCCTACGTAAGATACTACCCTTAGCCTCATCATTTATGAAGATTTCAAGCATAGGGCCACTTTGGTGACTCAAAAAACCTAAGGGAAAAGCAAAGACTAGTCTAGATAAGGTAATAACAAGATCTTGGATATGATATTCAATGTATGTGAGAGGATCAATGAAAATAGGAGCATCAAAGAGGCCTTGGTTAGAAATGATAAAGAATTTGATAAGCTAGCAAACCAAGAGGAAGAATGCATCATAAATCCTTTTATGGATCTCAAGTTGGTTGATGAACAACATGAGAGGGCCATGAACCTCCTCTAGTATCAAGTAGGGGCTCCACCATCAAATTGAGTAATATTCTATTTTATAGAATTTTGTAACATTTTGAAAGAGAATATTCCATTATAAAGGCATATGCTAATCTATTAGCATATTTTACTCTAGGTTAGTATGATTTGGAAAAGCACTTGTATTTTAGAACTTGTAAGGACAATTGCCCCTATCTTTGTACGCATGTATTTTGTGATTTACCATTATAATGTATGTCTTCCTATAAAGGCATGTATCACCATTATGAAGAGGGAGAGTTTTTGAGCAATTTTTATATACTTGAAGAAATTAATAAGATCAAGGAATTATGTAAGGATTGTCCATTTTTGATATGTTAACTGCTAATATAACATTTCTCTCAATTGTTAGTAGAGGTCTTGAATTTGAAGTTAAATTTTGAATAACATTCTTTAATCATAGGGTTTCTAATTTGTGCTTATGCTATATAGCTGAAAGATCTTAGGTTTTGGTTCATTTTGTTTTGCTCTATATTTATATGTGCAATTGCTATTTGATAATAGTGGTAAATCCTTAAAGTAGACCTAGTTCTTACTTGTGATTCTTAAACACTTTATTTTGAAGTTGCCTGATATATAGTGAGATTTGAGATTAGGTCATGTTGTATTATATATTGGTTAAATGCATATTTAGTTACAATTGATACTTTGTCATAATGTTTGAGACTAAAATTGGTAATTACTCATCTATTTTCTAACCTACCCTTCTCTTTGCTTCTTTTTATACCAAGACCACTTTAGTTTTAGCCATATTATGAATATCCACTTAGATTAATGTATAGCTTAAAGAAGGAACATAACTCACTAAGTATCAACAATGTTTCACAAATAACTAGCCAAGGTGGATCCTTACCACCAAAATTATATAAATATTGTGGAATAATTATCTTACTTTGTCGTTATTTCACCATAGGCAACTAGATTGTTAAAACTTGTAACTCATGCTCTGAATTTTCTAAATTCTAAAATGAGAATTTTTATTTAAATACTAAGGGAACCTATGGTACATTTAGAATCATCAATAGGACATCTCCAATTAGTGCTAGAAGGAGGGCCCATTCTTTAGATCCTTATTGATCTTTATGTTATTTTGATGAAAGATCAGTATATCTTCATGTTTTTGAGTGAATTCTTTACTTAAAAATATAAATATTATTGATCTTTGTGGTTTCCATCTCTCCTTTGTGTTTCCTTTGAAATTGATGCTTGTTTCTAGTAAATTTAGATTTAACTTTGAAAATCCGTAGTATCTAAGGTTAGAACGGGTCATTTTGATCAAAGGTGGGCATATCTTTCATAGATATAAGTTACTTTCATCTTAGAATTATGAAGATAGACCATATTTACATAGTTGGATGCATATTTTAGTTAATTCAATCAAAGATAAATGTCCTTTACAAATTTTCATAGCACCTTTGTAAAATAAGCTCAATATGCAGGTCTAACTCTTGTTTTTCATAAAATTTAAATTGACACATCATATTTTAGGTAGGATCTTTGAATTTCAAGCTAAAATTGCCCAGGATCAAAATAAGATCACACTGAGAAACTAGAGAACCTTTACTTAAACTTGAGGTCCATAAAAAGGCCAGATGTGATAAAGGTACACATAAGAATCTAAGTCTCTTCCAACTTCACTGATTCAAGGTACCTTTATCTTCAACCATCATCTAGGTATGGCATGGTTAGGGGATTCCTTGAATAATGTGCCAAGGGTGGTTCATGTTCTTCCAAGAAACCTTGAGAAATATCTACCTACATTTAGTCTAATGGGTATAGTGACTGTTGAGGAACATATAAAATATTTTAAATCTTATTTAAGATTTCTTAATGTTATGCATGAAGATGTGGCATGTAGGCTATTAATGTTTACTTTTAAAGATGTTTCTTATGAATGGTTCTTGAATTTACTTAATAATTATATCACAAGTTAGAATGATTTCAATAATGTTTTTATTGATTAATTTGGTAATATTATTAGTCATTATGTTATTTAACATCAATTTACCACTATTAGAAGGGATACCAGTGAGCTTATTAGGTCATTTTATGCTATATTTCAAAAGATGTATAGTAGGACCATAGAACCCTACAAGCCTAATGATGTCCTAGCTATATAAATATACACAGATGTGGTGGAACCTATGACCTATATGTTCCTAATGAAATCCATCCCAGCTATAGCTTCATTGGCCCAAGCCTACTTTAAACTAGTGATCATTAATGATCAAATGCATCCCTAGGGGAAAATGGCTTACTCAGTCCCAAATGTGAATTGACATATTCCTATGATGAACTTATTCCCCAATAATAACCAAAACCTCCCATCCTTAAACCAAATTTTGAATCTAACCCAATTTTCATTAAGTCATGCAGATCCAAATCAACATATAAGATTCTTGAATCATCCTACTAATGGCTTTAATGTAGGTGATTGATGAGATTTAGTACCAACTATAAGTGCTAATAATAACTAGGTGCATAATTGTAAAACTCCAAAAAATGAGAATGGGTCTATCTTTAAAATGTTTCAAAAATGAAGCACTAACTTCCCTCAGTTTTAGAAATAAGTAGGCCATATTAGGGAACCCTTTGGTAGGAATTTATCTTTTCAAAGGTTTAATAGGCCAAATAATAGACTTTAGAATAATAGTTTTCACATTAACAAGGCTAATGAACCATCTTCAAATAAGAATATGGAATTAGTCTTACTAACATTACATTACGTAACTATTATAGGGTACATTACATAGCCAAGAATGGGGAAACTAATTTTATAGAATTTTTCAAAGCCTTTGAAGCATTCCAAGAGAATTTGGATACATTCAAAGTGGTCCCTAACAAATCAAGTGGTGTAGGTTCCTATGGATCTAAGCTATCTGAAGGCCTTCATGGTGGACACCTTTGACTTCCCCTTTTAAGAGGAAAATGAGCTTGACGAGATCCTTGAAGAAGTTCAAGCCTTTATGTAGTTCTTTAAAAATACCCACCCCTTGAGGAATAAAGAGTAGAGGTAGCCTTTAACTACCTCAATTCCTCCTCCTAATTTTGGAACTCCTCCTAATACCTCTTCAATCAACAATCCAATGTTACCAAAAGGGAGTACTTCTAAAACCACTATTGAAATTCCTAGTTCTTCTAATAAAACTAGGTATAACATAGTTGAGGACATGAAAAAGATAAAGACTAATATTAGATTACATGAAATCACATATATTTCAAAGCAGAGAGACTTCTTGTTGGAATCCTTGTCATATAAGCACAACAATCCACCAAATACTGATCATGCCAATGTGACGGTTCATAAAGCCAATGTTGAGTCACCTCCCTTCTTGCTCACTATCAAGATGTTTGGTAAGAACTTGCATAATTTATTATTTTATTTATGGGAATATACTAATATCATGCTTTCAATTATATGCAAGCAACTTGGTCTAACACCTATAAATTCTAATAGGGTTGTCACCCAATTGGATAAATCTAGAGTCAAAGTTGTAGGAGAATTTTTAAATGTTTATATGAAACTAGCCTCTAAATCTAGGGTACAATAATTCATTGATATTTAATTAGTTGAAATACCTAATGTTTATATAATCTTACTAAGTAGGGAATGAACCAAGGATTTGAATGGTTACATGTATACAGACTGCTCACATTTGTGGCTACCTTGGAAAGGGGTCCCTAATCAAATCAAGGTTGAGAGGGAACCAAGAATGAACCATATGATAATTGAGTACAATGACATAAATGAGAAGGTAAACATAGTTGACTTAGACTTAGGGGTCTTCACCTTAAAGGCTGACAAGGTATGTAATCCCAAGAATGCTCATGTTGTTCTTAGATTATGGAAATTACATTTTGATGGTGTTAAGTGTAGTGTTGGATCAGGGGTTGGTGATGTCTTGACTAACCCCACTAATAAAATGTATCATTCTTCTTATAGGCTCCAATTACATTGTAATAACAATCTTACTGAGTATGAAGCACTTGTCCTAGGTTTATAGTTTTCCATAAAAAATAAGGTCAAAGAATTGATATTTTATAGGGATTCAAAACTAGTGGTTAACCAAATTAGAATCAAATACCAATGTAAAATTTCATACTTAAAAATATATAAGTTTATATTTTGGGACCTAATTAAATCCTTTGATGCCTTTAGCATCACATCCATCTCAAGGGAGGAAAAACAAGCTATCAATGAGTTGGCATCTACTAAAACCAACTTCATGCCTAACCAAGATTCCCCTAATTTTATTATTGAGTTGATCCCTTATCCTTTAGTTCCTGACAACATTAATCACTTTCAAGTCTTCAATGATGATCAACAGATATTGGATTTCATAACCAATTCTAGAGCATTTGACACTCACACTATTGATGAGGCTAATGAAAATAGATCTAGGGAAGATAAATTAGATGGTAAGGTCATTTAGTTGAATGACAACAAAATTCCCAAAATTATGATTGTTTTAGAAATACTTTTTGATCAAGATAAACTTATTGAGGCTCTTAAGGTCTCCAAGGTAAATGGGAAGGATTATAATGCTATTGATCTTGGCCTTCGTGATTAGCCCTAGCTGGTAAACATGGGGAAGGCCTATACAAACATGGACAACAAGAAATCTAAGGAACTCCTTGCCCAATATAGGGGTGTCATAGCATGGTCTTATGATGACTTAAAGATCTTTGATCCAAGGATCACCACACATACTATACCCCTTAAAGAGAGATGTAAACCATTCCGTAGAAATAAAGGCCTGTAAATCCTATATTAAAAAAATGATCCTTAAAGAGGTTAAGAGAATTCTAGATGCTAGGATAGTCTTCCCCATCAGGTACTCTACTTGGGTGGCTAATTTAGCGCTATTCAAGAAAAATAACGGTGAGATTAAACTTTGTATAGACTTCAAAAATTTGAACAAAGCATCAGAGAAGGAAAACTACCCCTTCCTTCCCTATACCAAGTAATTAAAGTTGTTTTAGGATCAGCTATGATTTCCTTTCTTGATGGATTTGTAGGTTATAAATAAGTATTGGTTGATAGGGAGGACAGGATGAAGACAATTTTCACCACAAAGTGGGGAACTTTCACTTAACAAGAGAATGCCCTTTGGACTCATCAATGTAGTAGCCACCTTCCATAGGGATATGGATCATGCCTTCCAAGGCTTGATAGGTAAATTCATCATTATTTATATGGATAATCTAACAATTTTTTCTAAAAATAGGGAAGATCACTTCATGCATTTGCAACAAGTTTTTGAAAGATGTAGAAGGCATGGCATTTCCTTGAACCCCAATAAAAGTATATTTTATATGATCAAAGGAAAGTTATTGGGTCATATTATACCCAAATATGGGATCTATATAGACCCTAAAAGGGTGGAGCCCATATCTATGATAGAGCCTCTAAATAGTAAAAAAGAGTTAAAGTCATTCTTTGGTAAAATTAACTATGTAATAAAGTTTATTTATGGTTTTGAAAAAATTGTTAAACCACTAAATGATATTCTAAAGAAGTATGCCAAAGTAACATGGAATAAAGATTCTAGAAAGCATTTAATGACATCAAGGAAGCCATCATTCAAACTCCAATCCTCATAAGTCCTAATTTTTCAAAGGAATTCTACCTTTATTCATTTGCATCTGACCACACTATGGTTTCAGTGTTAACTCAAAAAATTGAAGGGTGTGACCACCTAATAACTTTCATGAGAACTAATTTCAAGAATGCTAAGTTAAATTACTCATTTTTAGACAAACAAGCATATTCATTAGTCAAGGAAGTTAAGAAATTTAGGCATTACATCCTTAAAAATAAGGTGCATGCCATCTTACCTAACCCTACCACCAAAATTATGTTAAGTCAGAATGAATTAGGGAACATAAGGTAAGTGGATGTCAATATTATAGGAATATGACCTAGAAATGAAAACTACAAAGTTGGTAAGGTGCCAAGGTTTGATTCAAATGATTGCTAATACTAACCCTAGGCTAAGTATTTTGTAGGTAGATCAACAAATCTTTCAAACTAGTGAGTGGTATGATCTAACCATACATTTGATAATCAATGGTACTTGTCCTATAGGTCTATCCAAGGAGAAAAAGAGGGCCTTAATTTTAAAGGTATCCCACTACTTGATCAATAATGGGGTCTTGTATAGGAGGAATTTTGAAGGTGTCTACCTAAGGTGTGTCTCTCAAAAGGAAGCCACCCAAATCATGAGTACCTTTCATGAGAATCTAGGTAGTGGGCATCTATCTAGGAAAACCATGACCCATAATATTCTTAAAGTTTCCTATTATTGGCCAACCATTTTCAAGGATGTTCACAGGCATGTGAGGGAATGTCACTTATGCCAGATCTTTAACACTAAGGAGCTAAAGGTAGCAATGCCTCTACAACTAGTCATGATTTATAAACCCTTTGATTAATGGGGGTTAGACTTTTTTGGCATAATCAACCTTAACTCATATAAAGGTCACAAATATTTCCTTACTACCACAAACTATTGTATAAGGTGGACTAAAACTGTAGCCACCAAACAATGTAGAACTAAGGAAGTGATCAACTTCTTAGAAGAAAAAAACTTTACCAGGTTTGGGACTCTAATATCTCTAGTATGTGATAATGGATCTTCCTTCACATCCATATAAATGATCGAATGGGATTATTAAAATTGGCATCACTCTCAATTTTTCATCCAACCATTATCCCCAAGGGAATGGAGTCTCTGAGTTAATAAATAAGAACCTAATGAAAGTAATCAAGAAGTTTGCCAAAGATAATCGAAAGGCTTGGCACAACCTCCTTAAATTTTCACTTTGGGATGATAAGATAAGAATCAAGTAAGCCTTAATATCCTCATGATTTCTACTAATTTATAGATAGGAACCCATCTTTCCCATCACTCTCAAGTTGCATACATATATATTTATGTAAGAATACATAAAGGAGAGCCAAGATCTAGCCAATTCTAGATTTATGGATATAATTCAAATGGAAGATGAAAATGAGAAAGCCTTTTCTAACTTTAACAAACATCAAACCACAGTCAAGAGATGGTTAGATAAAAGATCCAAAATCAAGGAGTTCAGATAAGGAGACCTGGTCCTCTTTTAGGACAAGGTATTTGAGCCTAAGGGCAAACATGACAAATTTAGACCCTTCTAGATTGGCCCATATTAGATTGCAAAAACATTAATAAATAACACCTTCAAGCTCAAATATCTACAAGGAGTATATTTTACATTGCCCACCAATGGGCAATACCTCAAGCATTATTTTTCTATTTCTCCTCCTGGTGTCTTCATGAAATAAAGCTATAAGATATTTAGATTAGTGTAAATAGGATAATTAGTTTCCTTTTAGTTATTTTCTTCTTGTCTCTTGTTTGTACATAAGCATGTATATATTCATTTATTTTGGGTTGATTTTTCTATCTTGCTTTCTTCCTATTGCTTAGTTCCTTGATTCTAATAAGTCCCTAAGGACAATTTTGAGCTCAAAAGTTATGAAGTTTGATTAAAAAACATGCCCCCCCTAATTCAGAAATGAAGGTATGAACCCCATGCATAGAGTGACCATGGGCATGAAACATAAATCATGATTTTATATCTTAGAGAAAATGATAAATACCAATGGAAAGGCCAATCATTTCATTAGATCGTAACCATTATCTTAACCTCAAACTAGTTTTAAGAGGACTTGCACTTATGGGATGAAGACTCAAATTGTTAGGATATACCCAAAACTAGCACTTAATTAACATCCTTGCCTGGGATAAGAGTTACAACCATAGGTTGTTTCTCAAAAATCAAATATTTGACCAAATCCTAAAACCTAGCTATCCTAGTTCCTAACCTTGATAAAAGCATAAAAAATCTAAAAAAATATAAAAATAAGGATATAATGCAAAAATATAATCTTTCAAATACAGGTGATTTTGATAATCTCCAATGGGGCTATGAATGTCTGTCAAGTAATGGAGGAAGGCTATGTGTGGAGTTAAAGGTATCTTTGTTAGGGTTATGGATGCTTGGCCAGTAATAGAGCAATGCCCAAGCCTTCCCTAAGTTAAAAGTGTGGTTCATGATGAACATTTTAGCATGCTATAAGTCAATATAAATGGTTGAGGACATGAAACCTAGAAGTTATTTCTTAAACCCAACAGCAAATAGTAAGTGGAATCAAAGCACACACATGATCTAGATACGTCTTGGTGTTTAACCTTAAAACTGTAAGTGCAAGGTTTTTTTCAACTATGGCCTGGTATAGATGATGCTATTGATCAAATAAAGTGGATGACATAATTATTTGTCTAATCAAAGTCTCTAGGTTCTAACATATTACTATTTTCCCCCATGAGTTGCCATTTTTTGGGACCAACATACCCCATTTTTTGAATTGGGACCATTGAGAAACCCTCAAAATAAAACATGGAAGTTTCATCATGTCAAGTTCTTTTATAGAATTTGAAGATCATCAAATTTGTTAAGAGCTAGCATATGTGGTCTTAATCTACTTTAATATGGACTAACATTACTAATGAAGTTTGTTTGGCTATTAGTTGCAGGTTCCAAGGTGTACACCCTCAATAATTTTGTATTCCAAAACCCTAGTAAACCCTCAATTCAAATTTGAATAATGATAGGAACCAAATTGGTGGGAACCATTTCAAAAATCATTTATAGACTTAAATATAAAATGCATATTCTAGGTTTAGTCATGTTTTTTAACATAACCTTACTAAGAAACTTGATCCCCTTCGTTACTTCCCCCTTTTCTAAAGTTCCTTATGGCCTCACTAAATGTCATTTTGTAGGGTCCTTTTATATTCCATAACTTAGCCTAAGACTTTAATGCTAAGTCCATGACATATTGATTAATAGAATCATGACCTTAGCCTTAGTGTCTTAAGCCTAAGTTTTTAATTATTTTCATGATCCTAACATTAACTTCCTCACACTTTATAAGATCCTATGGTTATCATTGTATCACAATATTTGATCTAATGACACGAGGATAACTTGAACTTTAGCTTAAATAACATGCATCTTTGGTAATTTAATGATCCATGCTCAATCACCAAGACTCGATCGAATGGAGTGAAGCATAATTAAAAATTCAAAGGGATATAATAAGCCCAAAGGGTGGACACATAACACCATCACATTCAAGGATTAAAAGGAAGAGGGGCCCTCTTGACATGATTGATAATTAATAGTAAGTCCCTAGATCAAGATCCTATGGTTTTTACTTTATTGCAAAATTTGATCTAATAGAGTGAATTAACATCAAGACCCTAGGAAGCCCCATGGAATTTCCAAATGGCATCCTCATATTTAGTAATAAATACTTTAACAAACTTAAAATTGATGTCCACATGACCATCATCCAAACATCCAAAAATATGAACTTGACAAATGTGTAATCATCAAATTTAAGTCTAGAAAAATAAAACTTTCACTGGTTTAAACTTGATGTCCACATAACCATCAATTGACACCCATGAGGGTATATTTGACATTCATGAGATTTTCAATTTTAACCTAATGAAATATCTTACTTAGTGTTCGAATGACACTCCAAAATCCTATTTTAACTCATAAATGGCCCTAAAAGCTAATAAATATGCTCAAAATATGATTAAAATGGAAGGATTCAATTTGAAAAATAAGGATATATGTGATAAATATACCTAGCCTAAGTAGATTATCATTCCATGTTGAACCTATTTTAAGCATGGTTCATGGCACATGGAATAAATATGTTAGCCTAATGTTTTTGATGTGTTTATTAAACATAACCCATACATTTAACCTAAAGTATTTATACCTTGACCCCCTTTTTTTTATAATAATCACAACTTAGGTTTAAACTCCTTAGCCTAAGGTTTATCCCATGCTTAATAAACATGAACAAACCTTAGATTAAGGAACATATGTCTAAGTCATGACTTTAATAAGGTACAGACTTAATGTTCAAGCATTTTGTAGATCAATGGTTCATGCCTCATTACTAGATTTGAACCAATGGTGTGAAGGTTTCAATGGCTTTTCAAAGTCTTTTAAGCTCACCACATGGCTAATATTTGTTTGATGAGTGACTAACCAAAAGATTTGGAGCATGGAAAATGCATGTAAATACCAAGTGTCATGACCATAGAGTTTACAATAGAGGGACCTAATTAGGATCCAAGGGTCTAGATTATCATCTATAGCTCATGCTAATTTGGGATTTTGATCCTATGGTGTGAAATAAAGGAGGTATTTTTAAATACAAATGGCTAGTGTTCAAATGGCATTTAAGAAAAATTGCATGAAAGGTTTAGACCAGTGCCACATAAGCATTACACAAGTAGAAAAGGACAAAATTCAATATTTGGTGGGCTTGAAAACACAAATGTATAAAGGCAAAGGTCCAAATCAAATCTAGAAAATATATAAGCTAAATTATAGATATCTTCGCCATTAAGGATCCAAGACCCTAAACCTTACATAAATACAACCCAAATAGATTCAGTTTGCTACAATTCAATCAAAGGATAACTTAATTATGTTTGTGAGCATGAAAGAGATTTCACCAAGATTATATGTAATTCAGCATGAACAATTAGTAAGAAATAGAGACCATGGTAGCTAACAGGTAACAATTAAAGGAAGAGGTTGAGATCTATTTGGAAATAGACATTAATGGTTGGATATTCAAGGATACAAAATTAGACCTCGAAGTGTTGAATATCAAGGCATTAGGAATTGGTTTGGGCTCTTTTTATGATAGAAGAGTTACAACCCATCTCTAAGGAGGAAAAAATAAATGCCACCACAAATAGATGACATTGTGACCTAGTTGCAATTGAAATGGATGGCCTTCATCATTCCATAGTAAAACTAGAGGTATTGCACTACATTGATGTCCTTGCCCCCATTTTTGTTGATTATAGGATAGATGGTAAATGGATCATTAGGGAAGGTAATTTAAAAAGGGTAGCATACATTTCCCCTATTATTTTTGAATAGTATTATAAGTCCCTCTTCCCCATATAAAACTTCCCAAAATGAGGGAATGAACCAATAACCATGGCTTTAACTCTATCATGAGACCTTGGCTCCACCAAGGACCTCACATCTTTAGAACCCTTGATGGAAAAATCCCTATCATCTAGTTTAAAGAGGGTATTAGGGTGATAATGACCTTATTGAATAGATATTTTAGTGTCCCTTCAACCACTTACATGAATAAGATTTGGGTCTCATATGTACACTTCCTGGTGGAAGAATAACTTACCACTCCAATAAGAGATTTGATCAACATCTTCTTGGACAAGAAATTCATCACCATCAATAGAAATACTTCCAAACAATTCTACATGATGTCATACCTACTTGATTCCCTTATTGATTTAGTCAGCTTCCCTAGCATTAGGAATTGGTCCCCAAAGGTTAGGGCAACTGTCTTACACCACTATTCCAAGCTACACATCTTCAAGTGTAGGAATCACATGTAGTTTATTTATGAATGTGTTTACCTTGTTAGAGTAGAGTCCATCACAGGTGTCCCCATGCCTAGACTCCACCCCCTCATCAAAATATATGTTGAAATAATAGGGGATGTATGGTATTATCCTAATTTCATAGTCATCAAGATAGAAGGAATAATGTCCCAACCTTATAAACTACTAGTGCATATCCTGAATAAGTTTGTTGAGCAAGAAATTGCCTCCCAGCTCATCCTTAACATTGACAAAGCTTACAAGGAAAAAAAGAAAGGTCTGTTTCACCCTTTCCCCTTTTATATATGAAAATCATAATTAAAGACTAGAATTAAGTAGAATTTATAGTCACATACAATCATTTATTTATCTTTTACCTAGATGAACTCAAAATGTGGGATCCAAGGAGCAAGGTGGGAGAAAATTTAAAAGATAAAAATCTCAAACTTGAGCACGTACACCAACTAGGTGTCCATGACACCATATACATTAGATCTAAGAACTACGAGGAAGTGCTAGCCCA
Organism: Torreya grandis; assembly: GCA_037957365.1. NCBI lineage: Eukaryota > Viridiplantae > Streptophyta > Pinopsida > Cupressales > Taxaceae > Torreya > Torreya grandis. The sequence continues at coordinate 430,819 of JARHVA010008061.1, forward strand.
GATCTAATGCACAACATCAAGCTAGAGCATAGATTGGTTAAGGAAAATAATCCATATAGGGAAATATGGAAAATAAACCCTTTACAATACCACCTACTACTTAAACCATTTAGGAAAACTCATGAGTAACCTTAGGTAGAGTAACCATAGTAGTCCCAATAGTAGGTTGAGCAAATTCAGGATGATCAAGGCAAAGGAAAGGATAAGGTTGGAGAGATAAGATTAGAAGAAAGACTTAGAGAAGGACCCTTACCTTCAACCATGCAATAGAGGCTACCTTCCCTAGTCTAGTACATTGACATGATCACCTTAGAGCCAAAAGAGACACTTGAGGGTGCCCTCAAGGAGCTTTCAAATTTCTATGGCTCAGGTGGAGAGTAAGACCCTTTAGAGGGAATAATAGGAAAAGAGCTAATTCTTGTAGCACCTCAAGATAAGAGGAAGGTAGAATTGGCCTTGGTCCTAGTAGAACCAAGGAAGAAAGCTAGATTGACCTTCACTCATCCCAGTAGTGAGGTTAATATATGTAGTGATGAATTTCTAATCTATGAACCAATCATTCTTGACTGGTTCATCTATTGAAAATTTTAAAGGATCCCATCTCTCTCCCACTCATGGGCCATGATAAAGGTTGGTATGAATGTGCATGATGATATGAAACCTTGGATAAAGGCTATAATGAAGGATCAAGAAGAGAGGATAATTATGGTCACCTAAGGCTTAAAAGGTAAGAAGATGGATGCTCTAAGAACATATAACAGCTTAGGTGTGGAGGTCCTAAAACCTCCCTAGTTCAAGGAACTAATTACCATAGTTCATGTCAATCCTGAGACAACAGGCTTAAAGATAATAAAAATAAAGATAGCCATGGTTGGGATAGAATAATTCACCTTTTAAAAGTTGGAACCTTTAGTAGGTTTGATCCTTATTGTAGGATAGTATCTTGGTGAGGCTACAATACATGAAGAAGATGTGGAAAGATTTCTAGAAGCACAGTCACAACAAGCCAAGGCTAGAGTCTAGGGTCTAAAACAAAGGATCTATAATTTAGAAAGAGAAAGGGAGAATTTATGAACATAGGCTATTTTATCAGTCTTAGAGGCCATGACCAAAATGATAGATGGCTCATTTTATAATATGTTTGAGGAATTGAAGTCATTAAATATGAGGCAAAGTGCATTAGAGGACTAGGATACATTATCCAAAGACCTGGTCACCCAATGGTAGGCCTCAAAGGATAGGATTGCTTAACTCCTCAACATTCAAGCAAAGAAGTAGATCCCAAACTTTAGAACCATAAGTATGGGACACTTAGGCACAATATTAGGGATTGTTATTGATAATGTTTAAAGCTTGAGTACCTAGCATACCAAGGTGAAGAGGCTTCTAAAATATGATAAAGGGCTCATTATCAAGATTGAACAACTTCTTGGGACAATACTTATCAATCTTGAAAAACCTACAACCCTTGGCCTCATCAATGATGAAGAGTTCAAGCACATGGCCACTTTGGTGACTAAATAAATCCTAAATAAACACAAAGGCCATTCTAGACAAGATAACAACAAGATCTTGGATATGATATTCAATGCAAGTGAGAGGATCAATGAATCCAGGAGCATCAAGGAGGCCTTGGATAGAAATGATAAAGAATTCAGTGAGCTATCAAACCAAGAGGAAGAATTTATCATGAAGCTTGCTATGGATCTTGAGCTGGTTGATAAACAAAATGAGAGGGCCATGAACCTCCTCTAGCAACAAATAGGGGTTCCACCATCAAATTAAGAAATATTCTATTTTATAGAGTTTTGTAACATTTTGAAAGAGAATATTCCATTGTATAGTCATATGCTAGTATGTTAGCATATTTGCCTCTAGGTCAATATGATTTGGAAAAGCATTTGTATTTTATAACTTATAAGGATAGTTGCCCCTATCTTTATACACTTGTATTTTGTGACTGACTGATATACTATCTAGTCTTCCTATATAGGCATGTATCACCATTGTAAAGAGGGAGAGTCTTTTATCAAATTTTATATACTTAAAGCAATTAATAAGATCAAGGAATGTTGTAAATATTATCCATTTTTGATATGTTAATTTTTAATATAGATTTTCTCTTAATTATTAGTAGAGGTCTTGAATTTAAATAGTGTCTTTGAATTTTGAATAGCATTCTTTAATCATAGGGTTTCTGATTTTTGTTTATGCTAGATTAGCTTCAATATCTTAGGTTCTACTTCATTTAATTTTGTTCTATATTTAGATATGTAATTGCTATTTAATTATAGTGATAAATCCTTAAAGTATACATGGTTCTTGTGATTTTTAAACACTTTCCTTTGAATTTACCTAATATATAGTGAGATTTGAGCTTAGGCTATGTTGCATTATATATTAGTTAAATGTGTTTTCAATTATAATTGATACTTTGACATAATGTTTGAGACTCAAATTGGTAATTACTCATTTATTTTCTTCCCTACCCTTCTCTTTTCTTCTTTTTATACCAAGACTGCTTTAGTTTTAGCTTTATTATGAATATCCACTTAGATTAGTTTATATCTTAAAGAAGGAACATAATTCACTAAGTATCAACAATGATCCACAAAAAAATAGCAAAGGTGGCTCCCAACCACCAAAATTATATTAATATTGCGGAAAAGTTATCTTACTCTACTTTTGTTTCACCATAAGCAACTAGATTGTCAAAACCTAAAACTCATGCTCCAAATTTTCTAAATTATAAAATGAGAAGTGTTGTTTAAACATGAAGGGCACCTGTGGTACATTTAGAAACATCAACATATCCTTTGAAAAATATTGGTGGTATCTTAGATTACACTAACAACATGGTTGACTTAGCTAAGTTTCTCAACAATACAGGTCTAATGGATCTTGATCTTTAAGGATAGTGTTTCATTTGGTCTAATCATAGGAGAGGTAAGAATTTAATACAAGTTAGACTAGATAGAATGATAGCATCCTCCAATTTGGATTACATTAGTGCCTATCTCCTTGAATCTCTCCTTAGGATGACCTCTAACCATAACCCTCTCCTTTTATCTTAAAAGGATAGAGAGAATAAGGTCCCTTTCCCCTTTAGGTTTGAATGTATGCAGATCCAACATCTAGGATTTAAAGATTAATTGGCCAATTAGTGGAATAACTATGTTCAAAGATCCCCCATATTTAGGCTGGTATATAAGTTAGATATTGTAAAAAATAAAGTTAAAGGTTGGAATAGGTATACTTGTGGGAACATTTTTGAGAACAAAAAGAGGATATCTCCCAACCTTGATGATATTTAGCTACAAATTACTAATGGAGACATCACTGATGATATGGTGTAGCAGGAGGATTCTCTGAGGAAGGAATGGAGTGATTTACTGAAAAAGGAGGAAAATATGCCAAGAGGAATGGGAAGAGGAACAGCATTGATAAGTTAATGGATGAGCATGGATCTTTGGTCTAATTAGATATTCAAATAGGGTAGGTGGTTGTCAACTACTTTCAAAATTTCCTTATTGTTCAAATAGAATAGAGAAACAAGAGTTAATTGATATTATCCCTACCCAAATGAACATTAAAGATAATAACCTCCTAAAAAAACCTATGACATAAGAGGAGGTTAAATCTTGCTCTTTTTGATGGGTGATTTTAAGGCCCCAAGCCCAGATGGTTTCCCTTTGGCCTTTTTCCAAGAGTACTAAGAAATTATGGGGCAAAGATGTTCTAAGGTGGCTATTGATTTCTTCAAGTCTTTAAAATTGTTGAAATACCTTAATCACGCCTTTATAGCACTTGTTCCTAAGAAAATAGATCCTATTTGTGTGGGGTACTTCAGACCCATTAGACTTTGTAATACTATCTACAAGATATTTTCTAAGATTTTGGTTTGTAGACTACAATCGATCCTAGATCATTTGATCAGTAATAACTAGAATGGGTTTGTACCAGGTCGATAAATTTTGGATGTTGTTATATCCACTCATAAATACATTCATTTAATGGAGAAAAATAATTTACTTGGAATGGTCTTCAAGTTGGAAATCTCTAAGGCTTATGATAGAGTGTATTGGGAATTTATTTTCAAAATCCTTGAGAAAATGGGGTTCTAGGATAGAGGAATACAACTCATCAAAACTTGTGTCACCACCATCAAGTAATCTATCTTGTTAATGGGGTTTCTATAGGATTCTTCATTGCATGAAGGGGTCTTAGGCAAGGTCACCCATTATCCCCCTACCTATTAATTCTTATGGCTAAGGTTCTTAGCAGAAGGCCTATGAAGTTATTAGGATCCCAAGAAATCAAAGGTATTAAACCTAATTCAATAGTGGATCCTACTACCATCCAACAATTTATTGATGTCACTATCTTCTTTGGATCTACCTCAGTGGTAGAAGGTAGGAAATGGATGAAGTTTCTCAAAGATTATGAGGATGTTTCTGGCCAATGTATCAACTACAATAAGAGCCTAGTCTACTTTCTAAACACCTCTTTAGACCTTCAATAGAAAATCATGTGGATTATTGGTTGTTTAAGTGGTGTTCTCATAGGTACTTACCTTGGCCTACCCTTAGTTTTCAAAGATGTTCCCCCCTTATACTATAATTCTATCCTTGAAAGAATTCAAAAGAAGTTGGCAGGTTGGAAAGGAAAGATTTTGAGTTCAGCTAGAAAATATCAACTTTTGAAGGCCTCCCTTCAAGGAATTCCTATTTATTTCCTCTTCCTCTTCAAAATACCCAAATATACTATAGATAACTTTGAAAGAATTTAGATAATTTTCCTATGGAGTGGGGTGGAAGAGAGAAAGAGAATTATCTGTGTTAGTTGGGATAAAGTCTACAAACCAAAATTACAAAGAGGTTTGGGAATTAAAGAAATTCACCTAACCAACAAAGCCCTCTTGGATAAAACTAGATGTAATTTCATGAGTAAAAGTAAGGAGTCAGTTATTATTATGAGAGAAAATTACTTATCTAATAATAACGTTGATGCTTTCCTCTACACCACTAGTATCCCTAAAGGTTCGATGATTTGGAACAATGTTATATGAAGCAAAACCTTACTATAGTAGGGTATTAAGTGGAAATTAGGAGATGGTAGAAACATAAAATTTTGGGAAGATAGATGGTTGAATGTCATCCCTCTCTATAAGATACAAAATTTCCAAAGACTTGTTGATAGAGCCATTTCTCACTTTGGGAGATTAGCTATAGATTATCTTCTGCTTGGTAATAGTGACTATAAATAGTTATCAAATTATTGTCAGGACTAGAACTACCTTCTCTCAATTGATAAGTAATTGTAGCTCCTTATTCAATATTGTATAATTCCTATATTCCCCTTAAGGAATAAAGTTTTGTGGGCATAGGAAAAAATGGAGTTCTTACAGTCAGATCAACGTATAATCTACTCCTTAAGTCTAATGAGGACTCAAACTTTTGGATAAAGGTATGGAATCACAACACCATTCATAAAATCAATCATTTATAGTAGTTTTCCACTCATAATAAGATCCTTAATATGGATAATCTTTGTATCAAAGGCTTCCAAATTCCAAACTATTGTGCACTATGTAAAAAAGAGGAAGAATTAGTTTTCCACCTCTTATTGCAATGTGAGTTCTCTTGAGATGTGTGGATATTTACTTTGTATAACCTTGAAGTCTTTTAGAGCATGAATCATGACCTATCAAATTTCATTAGAGGTTGGTTGTCCCAATTTTTCTACCCTTTATGCAAAGATATATGGGTTCAGATCACCCCCATCCTAACTTGGGAACTTTGGAAGAAGCGTAATAATAGATTATTTAGAGATAAAGATAAAGATCCTAAGGATTTATTCTATAGATTTGCTAAACTATTGTATGAAAATATCTCTTGTAGCACTTTCAAAGCTACAAATTTTCCTCCTAAAAAGCTAGAAGAAAGCATCATCAATCGGTGGAGCATCTTGACCAATATTTGTAGAATTGATAACTCTAAGAGGATTGTTCATGCTTCTACTAAATGGGATCCCCCTTCTTTTGGATGGATGAATCTCAATTTCCATGGGGTTGTTAAAGGTAACCTAAGTCAAGCAAATAGGAGTGGTTTTCTAAGATCTAATAAGGGAGAGCTTGTAACTACCTATGCTGGTGGATTAGGAGAAAACTCTAATAATGTTGTTAAATCTATGGCCCTCCTTTTGGGTCTCAAGGTGGATCTGGCCATTGGAATTAAAAACCTATTAATCAAAGGTGATTTCAAAATTATCATTGATGTTATTAAAGAGAAAGATAGGGTGGGCTAGAAGATTGATGACATTATTCAAGACATAAAGAATATCTTTCTTGGTTTTGATGGATTTAAGGTTAAGCATATCTATAGAGAGGGAAACCAAGTGGCAGATGCAATGGCCAATTTGGGAATTAACATTTTCCCTCTAAGATGTTTAAGGAACCTAAAAAATCTTCCTACCAATGTTATATATCACCTCTAATTAGAGGCCCAACTTCATTCGACTCAATGACCTATATAAAACATTATTATTTAGAATATATTTTAATATATATTCTTATTGGGGGTTCCATGTTAGATATTTTCCACTTGAAAGGGTGAATATGTGGGGTCATCAATATGGTTAAGATGATGCATGAGTACACTTTAATTTATGGGAAGTGACACATCATTAAAATTCATATTAATGAATGCTTGAGACATTTACCTGGATGTCTCATGAGGTAACTCCAATTCTCAGTGGCACATTCTCCAATTGATAGCCTGCATAAGCTTCACTACAATCATAATTATTACTTGGTTAACATGAATGATTTAAAGGATGAGCTTAGGTGTTCAAGTGGTCATAAGTTTTGGTTAAATGATAATATCCATAACATTATTTCTAGACTCTTCTACATCAAACTGCATTGTCTTTGGGTGCTAAAATTTGCTTTGAACCATCCTTTCCTCAATATCAAGAAGATCTTAACTATGGGTGGAGATAAGGTCCAAACTAAGATGTTGTCCTATGTTTAGTCTAAATAAGATGCCATGCTATATAAAATTTACTATGAGGGAGGCATTTCACCACTCCTTGAATTTCTCAATAACTTTGATGAAAATCTTTTAGCCTAGTTTGTTATATCTTGGGATGTGGATCACAAGATCTGGATTGGTGGTATTCAATTCAAAGTAAGAAAATATCCTATTGAAAAGGATATGGGTCTATGATGTGAGGTTAAAATACTAAATAAATAAACTAAATTCTAGGACCCCAAAGTCATGAAAATATTCTTTAGAGAAGGTGAGTCATTAGTACAATTGTAAGATGGATTTAATAAGGAGAGCCTCATCAACCCTTGGGATAAGGTCTTTTTCTTATTATAAAATACATTACCCTAGAGGGTAGATTTAAGTGTTACTATCATTATCACTTTTCTCTATTAAAATATTTTTTTCATAAGGTGCTTATTAATTTTCCATTTTACCTATTGTCATCTCTTGAGTCCTCTATCAAAATTACTAAGAATGCACATGAAAGCATCCCTATTGTCGCTGCCATCCCATTCCACTAAGGCCTAATTTTTCATCTCTATCATTTCCACCTGCTGCTTTGCCCACCTAAACCTATTAAATCTCATCTAGTTGATGAGGCCCATGATAGTGAATCAGATGATAACATTCTTTTGAGTATCAAATTTGGTAACCCTTTTAAAAACAAGGCCTCTAGCCCTATTATGAAATATTACTTGGGCCCCTTCAAATATTCCCATAAGCCCAATGATCTAATCACTATTACCTTAGCTTCATGACCCCACACTAAAAAATGCTCTAATTCCCCTCTTCTATAAGGAACCACTTTCTTGACTCCTAAAGGTGTTTTGATTGGGTCCCCTAACCAATCACAAAAAGTGGTGGCGAAGGGGTTGTGTGAACTAAAGAAAAACCCTTCACATTCAGGTGATAAGAAGAGGAAAGGATACACTTAGGATCAATCTGTACCCAAAAATCTAGGTAATAAAAAAGCTAAGAATATTGTTGGGGATGAGAAGCAAGTAAAACTAGATGTAGACAATGAGAATTTTGAGCTCCAAGAAAAAGGAGAGGAAGATGTTGATAAATATATTGGTAATAAGGTCTAGGGGAGTGTTATTAGGAGGCTGAGAATTATGAGATCTAGTAGAATAGTAGCTGGTAAAACTCCAGTGTTAAAAATTGTTGATTATTCCTTGGCCTCTAATCTAAAGGATGAAGTGGATATCATAAAGGTCAAATACACTCCTAACCAATGGGGGGAAAATGAGGGCACCAACTACTTCAAGGAGTTAAATAACTCCTATGATTATGACAAGGAGGATACTGAGTCCATGGATACTCTTGAGAAATAAGCTATTAATGATAAAATTTATGACAATTGTATTTAGATTAAAAAGGAGTTAGAGGAGGTAAAGAATGGGCTACGCTCTCTTGAGAACAAAATGAAAGTGTTGACCACCTTGTGCATGAAATTCATCCTTTGAGCTGATACTTTGATATCTATCCTAGAGGTTGTTTCGAGAAAGGAAATGGACAATGAAGGTAAGGTTGCTAGCAAGGAGGAACTCATGGGTTTCCTCAAGGAAGATTGGAAAGCTCTACTTAACTAGTCTTGTTGTTTTATGTTGTGTCTAGGTTTTGATATTTTTATGATATTATGTTAGTCTATTGTTTATTTTTTATTGATTCATTATTTGTGTCCATCAGCATGTTTTTATTCCCCTAGGGATTTTATAATAGGGATCTATACCCTTTTTTGCATCTTATCAATACCAAAAACATGTACATGTGCATCCATATGTTCATTATTAATGTTTATATCAAGTTAAAAAGTAACAATTAATTCATTAATTTTCACCATTTTAATTAGGACAAAAACACATGATTGAGTGAAAGGAATGTCAATATGATAAATTATAATACAACTTAGTCTATAGCTTCACCATTTAGGTAGAGGTGGTCTAGCTTTATTAGATGGCATAAAATGTATTCATAAAAACACTAAGAAAACTTATAGAAAATGATAACAATTATATCTATTCACAAAACAATGGGAAATCAAAAAGTAGGCCTAAATTTCAAACCCTATTAATGGAATTGTTTGAAACCCTAACATAAAAGTAAACCTAAGCTATTGTGTTCAAGTCAATGATCAGGTTTACCAAATTTTTTTACTTATTTTATACCTAAGATATATAAAATAATGTATGTTATGTACTAAATAAGATTATTGAAAATAGAGATATAAACACATTAATCTAAATTAAAATCCCTTTGTTCTACTCAGCTTCACACAACTATCACTCATTATTCAAGCCTAGTTTTTCATTTTGTCTAGATTAAACTACTTTGACTTTGTTCTCTATAATGACCCAACATATTTGTCCTTTCCATATCCATCACCTTCCATCTTCAAATGATATTATCTCAGGATTCCTGCTTTATGGTGATTTATCACATGTAGTTAGATCCACGCACTTTATTGTTTCTCATGGTTAATTAAAGCATTCATCAACATTTTTGCTAGACCTATGTACCTATTCATTTCATTGACATTGTTTACTATCAAAATTCATTGATTTTAATGTGAATCTAGCATCAAAGTATTTTATAAGATCAACCATTACAATAATTAATGATCAATTAACCTATTCAAATTTATGATTTAACATGAGTACAAATGCTCTCAGCACCACTCATCACACCAATAGAAATCAACTATTGCATAGATCTGTTCATGATGTTTTAAAATATTATTAATACATCTTACAAGCATGGGAAAAATTGGTCAATTACAATGATTCTATTGTAGTCTTGGCAATTGATTATCAGCCTCAATTTTCCACTAGCATCATATGGTTGATATTCAACCTACATAGAGCTTGTAATAAAAATTATCTATTATGAAGGAGGATAATTCTAATGTTTGGTTTTTTCATCAAGTTGTTATTATCACATGTCTATGAAATGCACCCAATAGGGATTGAATCTCTCCTATGGTGCCGTATAAAACTCACCTCCCAATTTGAGTATGTTGAATGATATGCAGTTCATGGTGTTTTTCATTAAAATCCAATGTTACAAAGTGAGTTTTTATTTTCTAGTATTTTTTGGTCTTCATTGTTTATATGTTTTATCAATATATTATTTTATTTTCTTAAATGGGAAGTCTCAATATAATTTTATAATCCATTCCTTTTTAATAGAAAGTCTAAAGATATTTTGAGTGTTTTTAAGTCAAAGGTTTTGAATAGATACAAAAACCCAAAAGAGTCAGTTTTAAAATGTGTCCTTTCTTGTCAAAGAGTCAGAGTCTTTTTAGTGAGTCATTAATGTCAAAAATTCTCAAAAATAAAAATGTAAAAATAAAAATAATTTTCCATATGGATGCATTTTTGAGCAACCCTAATGTCATGAGTCAAACTTGTGGGGGGGACTCTATTCCCTTCAAAATCATGCACCTAAGCTTTAATGACAATTCGTCAGTTGAGTAAGTAACAACCTATTGAAGGAAGGAGGAAACAGAAGCTGGAGGTTCCAAAGCTTCTCGTCAGTCACCAATGATGGGGCCCAAAATATTTTAGTGAAATTTTATGTGGTGTGTTTTTATAGTTTTCATTGTGTGTTTTCAAAATATAAATAGAAGAATATGCCTGTTTAAGATATGTAATTTGTGTGCAAATTCCAAACATAATTTCCTAATGTGAAAACATTGTGAAAGGATAGAAACCACCAATATAAGTCAGTTCATGGATCTTAAAAGGTTTGTGGTAGAGTTATAGAAACCCATAAGAGGTGAATAGTAGATTGAAGGAGCTTCCTATTCATGTCAAGGTTTGTGGTAAAATTAGAAAACAATGGGAAGAGTGAGGATCTCTTTATATGAATGTCATGAGCCAAATAGGTCATGCTACAAGGGGTGAGCATACTACAGGTGAGAGTGTGAATGTTTTTGCACATGTAAAAATTAAGGGATGGGATGTTAGGGATTAGCTATTACATTAGCATTTACATTTGATATTTATCGAGAGGTAAATAGTAATTGGATATTTTGTTAGTTATCAATACATTATTATATAATAATATTACGATAATATATTAGTATATTATATTCTTGAGATATATTATTATAAGTTATAACAATATATCGTATATAGTGTTTTGCATAATCAAAGGGATATTGGGTGAGATATTAGTGGATATATGTTCTCCATAAATATAAGAATAATGTTCCCATAAATATGTGTATCCCAAACGAATTATTATTAGAGTGTGAATAATATATTATTAATGTTTGAAATTATTATCTATATTTAGCTATTTTAATTGCTCAGATCTACACCAACATTATCAAAACAACCAATAGATTTATTTATTTAGGGCTTATATGTTGGAGAGTTTTTAGTGATGTCATGGATGTGTATAGGTGTGTGGATGAAGTGTCTTGATATTCTAAGTGTCAACGACAAAGTGTGCAGTATGCTTGTCCTAATATGCTTAAAGTAGGCTTGGTTGATCTTTAGTTTTGACATGATTAGGGATGGGTTTAAAGTATTAATCATGTCTGAGGGGTCCCATCAGAGGTCAAGGATGATTGGAGAGCTTTTTTAAGTGTATGAATTTCATCCAGTTATTCATTATGTTTATCTTGTCATAGTTGGTTCTGTGATAGAAAATTTGAGCAGGTAGTTTATTGAAATCACCATTGTAACATATGGATGAGTCAAGGGGATTTGTTCATATGGGTGTGATCACATTATTCTCAAGTTGTTATGTTTCAATTTTTATGTCATGAGGTTGAGCGGAGCTAAAGATATTCAAGTTCAAATTTGGTCTCTCAAATAGAAGTTCACTAAGTTTCTATGCTTAGCCAAACTGTCACTGCACATCACGCAAACATGTACGATCCAGAAATTTTTCTATAATGCCAATAATTTACCCTAAATATTTGGAGTCTTGAAGTGTTTTCTAGCTTGAGATATAAATCTTTAAAGTTGCACTTGTAGACTGTGATGGGCCAGAGACCATCAAGATAAACTACATTGAAGTCTAAGGTAATATAGTCATTAGATATAATGGTTCATGTTAATTCATGATTTTGATCCAATGATGTGTGTAAGAGTCAATATGTCAAAGAATTAATGCACTAGTGACATGTGTCACAATCATGGATCTTGGACAAAAGATCAATGTTGTGAGTTGAATTCAAAGAGTCAAATGTGCAAAAGGAATGTGAGGGTGCCAAGTTTCATAATCATAGGAGTTATAAGAAAGATATAATGGTGATCACTACAAGATAAAGACCTAGTTAATCCATAGAGATCGATGATGCACATTTGGTCAATTTCGCAAGGGTGCACGAGGTGAGGTCAACATGTTCAAGGTTTAACATTTGGGCAATAGATCACTACGAGTTAAAATTCAAGATACTTATAAATAATATTTATGGTGTGAGTTGAGTGAGCTGAGTGAAGAACATGAGATGTGTTCTAAGTGATTGAGGTTTAACTATGACCATTTGGATTTAAATATTTGAATTTAATGAAGAAAATACCAATGCTTTGTTTTTTCGCCATAACGTTTGATCTATGTAGTTTTTTATGCTACAATAAAAATCAAATTTGTATAAGACTTCAAGGTGCATATTTAAATATTAATTTTAATGTTTTTAAATTTCTAATTTATTGAGATCCAAAGTTTATTGTGTGTTTATTCATGCTTTACAAGTAACTTGAGAAGGGTAATAGAGTTGTTCTTGATGATTTTTTGATGTTTCAAGATGAGATAACTATAAAAGAGTGTTGTATACTCCATGAGTACCATCTATTTGGATTATAAAGGTTTGATAAATCATATTTAGTATGATCAAAGGCTTAGATGGTGATTGTGTGTTTGTTCATGGTGGTTGTATGCACAAAATGTTGTTTGATAAATTTGATCTTTAGAAGAAGGGTGATGTGATGTTTATTATCACTTAAGGAGGACCTATATATTATTTGGCATGGTCCCATGTATTTGAAATTATTCCTATGTTCTTAGTTTTCTTGGAGAAGTGTCAAAAAGGTGAATGGGTCTTCATAGGACCTAAAAGGTGACCTAGGCCTATTTGAAAGAGGATTGTACTTAAAGGTGACCCAAGTTATATGCCTTAAGGGTGAAGGCATGTGTTATGGCTGATAAGAAATATTATGATCATAATAATCATGAATAATCTATAAAATGTGAAACCAATGTGATGGTTTCTAGGCTTGTTGAATAGATATGAGAGACCTAAGTGAAGAGGTGTGTGTGAGATTTGTGGAGTGAAGGAAAGGGTGTGTGCCCAATGGATGGGTTATAGAGTAGAGTAGATTTATGACTATGTTTATGACTTATAGGTCATATTTCTAATGTCAATGATATTGCTCTTGTAGGTTTGAAGATTGAAGATGAGTGAAGACGTCTAGAGTGATCCAAAAGGATGTTTTGGATGCTTTGAGTGTGATCCAAATTCAAGTTAAAGATGCCTTGAGTGAAGGATAGATGATGTCTGGATCACACATTGTCACACTCTTTCCTCTTGGTTCTTAGGGTGGTATAAACCAAATTATCCCCCAACCCACCCCCCTCAAAATTCTTATATCCCCCCTCCTCCTTATAATATTTAAAGTAAATCACCCAAGACTTACAAAATTATGGATCAACTTTAGAATAATCAAGCCAATATTTCTATTTTTTAATTGATTAAGCAATAAAAAAATTTTAAATACATTGTGTGATGTTACTTAACTAAGAAATTCTAAACCAACTTATTTTCTTTAATTGTCAAAAAATTACAAAACAATGAACACTTCAACTCCTTTGATTTATATTATTCACCCTTTAAACACATTATTGAACAATACCTTCTCTTGTCATTAAAGTTAAAATAAATCAATCAAGCCCATAATTTTAAATAATTATAGAAGTGTGCACCTAATGTTTTTTTATTTCAAGGGTATAAAAGGCAAAATTATTTTGGATAAGTAGTGCCCAAAGGCATAAATCGTAAGAATAATATTTACCAAATGCTTCCATAATATTGGTAATGTCTATTATAGTGTCACCAAGCTCAGTGGCATGTGAGGAATTAGTTGCATAGATGTACCAGGAAACTTGAGAGCACTCTAATTGGAATGACCAAACACTAAAGTCTTGACATGCATCGATGAAATCACTATGGTTGGCACAGAACATGGATCACAATAAACATGAAGTATGTTGTGTGAACATGATGTGTAAATTAAGTAGCATATATCTATGGAAGTTATCAGAAGGAGTGATACTTTAGGAATGTGACATTAAATAAATTAATTATTTGAAATGGACTAAGTAGATCTAGTGCAACCTGATGTGAATATAGGGTTTAGTTGATCAAGGGACTTTATGTAAAATAGTTATTCCTTTATTTATAAATTATTACACTCTTTGAGTGTGTATTTATTCTTTGTAACTACCACATGGTATCTTATACCTATAAAATTCCACCTTTAATCATAATTTAAGGTTGTTGATGCTACTTTTGTAGTTGATAGTTATTCATGTATTGTTGCTAGAATTATTCTTGAAGTTTTAAAGTTATTTAACATTTTTAGTAGAGAAAGCATTATGTATGGATATATTTATGTAATATTTTTATGACCTATTATGTCAATGCAAAGGATTCAAAAATTTTCATTAATTATTGGTAGTGTTATTGAATTTTATCTAGTAAAAATCTAGTTTTTATGTCTAGAATGCATTAATAATATTCATTGATTGATTTAAAATGTTAAGCGTTATTTTGTTTAGCTATCACCTATGAGTGAATCATGAAAAAAATTAATAAGTTATATTTATTTAATAATACATTATGCTTAGGTAGTTTCTCTATACACCTCAAGTGAGCATGAAAGACTACTTGAATGATATTTCAACATGATGACTACTATATATTAGGGAAAGTACAGTAGCATGGACACTATTTGGAACATAGGAAAATACCCAAACATTTTGGTTACATTTTTGGGAGATTTTTGAACTATTTATAGAAGATGATGATTGGATATGATTCACTAAATTTATTTGGAAAAACTTGAGAGGTGGCTAATGAATCAAGTGTGCACCTTCAAATGATCTTAGGAAAGCTAACTCATAACAAATGGGTGGAATGTATTTTTATGATTAACTCTAATAAATGTTTTATGTAAGTTATTCAAACATATACACACATAGTTGGCCACCTATGTTATGATTGGAGTAAAATTTTTGGTATAAAATATCCTTGGATGAAGGCACAAGTTGAATAGTTGTATCACATTGACAAAGTTTGGACCAGATAAGTGGGTGCATGGTGGAATGGTGAAATAAATATTTATTTGTTATAATTTTTAGTTTTTACATATTATTTCCTAGAATAAACTAAATATTATTTCTTACGTAAGCTAAGAAGATATTTTATCACTCAACTAACCTTAGAAATTAAGAAGCTTATAGTAGATTGTGGTATTGAATATCTTTCTATGAAGGGATAAAACTCACTTGCATATGGGAAAATAAATTTTTATAAGGATAAGAGAGGGAAAAATTTTCATGATACATCATCAAAGGGTTCTAAGCTAAATAAATTCAATAATGAATGTCCAGTTACTCATGAACTTGAGTGGTACAAATATAGTGAATGTCGACAAAATTTTATTGTTACCATGGACCCTAGGAAGGGGGGAGAGGTAAGTCATGGAAATTCCACAAGAACCCACATAGAATGGGAAGGGAATGAGGATAACTCTCATATTGAGTAATTACACTCTAATGAGATAGAGGCATGCACCACTAAGCAAGAATTATATATTATAAAAGTACAAGATAGAGTTACTTGGTACCCTTTAAACATGCATAACTACATGTCAATTGAGGAAGTTCCCACCCTAAAGCTACCCAAAACATCAACTTGTTCATTTCTTATTTAAATGGATGGTCATGTAGATTGGTCTTAGATAGTATATTTTTAAAGGAAAGATACCCAAAACCATTTTTCACATCAAATTATACCACACCAATCAATATGACTACTAGTATCACCATCATCAATATCTAAGAGCATAACAATGTCTGATACTCCATATAATAAAGGTTTTTAATATGAATATGTAAATTAGTATCAACATATTAAGAGATTTCATGGCTATGGGCACAAAATATGTTAATCTAGGCACCAATCTAGTAATGGTGTAATGCAGTATACAATTTGATGAAAGTGTGCCTCCACCTAGATGAAATGTTGATGGCACAAGCAAAAGTAACCCTAGGGATACTCAAATTTTTAGTACTCAAGAATTAATTAGTGCATTATTAATATATATTACTCTTCCTACCATTTAATTTATGAAATATCCATGAATATGCTTAAGTATCAAGGAGTGGAGAAAGTCATACAACATCATTATACCAAAACAAAAATCAAGCCAATTTGTAACTACATTATTAGATCATGCACATATTTGGTACCATAAGTTTGATTTACTACAAGATATTATGGATTATGAACTTATAAATAATACATTCCTAAAAGTGTTTGATATTCCATAGTTCAAGTAGTATAGCATTTCAAGTTTCAAAGTAATCAAATAATACCTTGTTGAGAGTGCTCACATGTATGATGCAAGTTTAAAAACCATGAAATATAAAATATCATATGAGATTCATCATATCCAACATGAATAATGGTTAATTAGGGGTTTTCTCATACCATTTGGTTGTGCATTCTCCATGAATACCTTCATCAAACCATGAGAGGCTTTAGAAGCAACTTTGAGAGGTGAATCATTTGGTATAAAACTTAGGGATCAACCCATTTATATAGGTGGAAACTAAAAAAAAGACCTCAAAACTTTAAAATTTAACTACTAATAGTGTTCATGACACCCATAATGACTTATGGTGCACTAATTATGAAACTAAGGGTCATAACAAAAAAATTGTATAAGGTGCAATGTTAGAGCACTTTTCAAATCATGCAAGATTTGTCAAGAGGATCATGATGTACATTATTTCCAATGTTTCAGTGAGTGATGTATGTAAAAATTTCATTATAATTTAAAATATATGAATCATATATGCACAACACTAAAAAAAATTATTGATTGAAAAAATACATGATGTACAAGAACAAGGAACATGGAAGGTAACTACAATGCCTACAAATCAAGAAGGAAGATATAGAAGAGATTTATCTTATAAAGGAAGAAGTTGAAGAGGATGAAATTGAGAATGATTCCCTTTTTCACCCTATTATAAGTGTGTCTCTCAAGTGTACTATTAAATATATTTTTATGAAGTTCCCCACTTTTGGTTATTATCTAGTGGAGCATAAAATTGAAGAATGTCCAGACCTATAGAAAAATTATCTCAAAATAAAAATAAAAAAATGGTGTAGGTATGATTAGGATTTTATGACCATTAGATCGATGGGTGATAAAATAGGGTGTGCATAGACTACTCCTAGGCAAAAAATTTAATATCAAAGAGTGCAGTGGTACCACAACTCAATCACAAACCATGGAAGCACCAAAAAAGACACATATATGATAATATAAGTAAACTTAAGCCAACCATTGCAATATATTTCATTTTCAAATTGGATGACTTTAGGTCACTATAAACTTGCATTAGGTCAAGGCAATAATTTTGATGTTATTGTCTAACCTAGACATTAGTGTAAAAGGAGTAAGAAAGTAGGTACAGGTTTTTAACTTGCATAAATGTAAGATAAATAATTTTAGTCTGACCATTCTTACATTGATGACATATATATTATATTTTTCCAAGAATGCTTAAAATTTACTTATCTTACACCTATATAGGTTTTAAACCTATACCTACTTTCCTACTCCCTCGACACTAAGGTTTAGGTCAGAAAGTAGCATTTATGTTATTATCTTGATGTGATGCAAGTTTAAAATTCCCTAAAGTCATCCAATTTACAAATGAAATGTATTACAACGGTTGGCTTAATTGTTTTAATGTGATTTATCTCTTGATAGGATTGATATAAATATAATATCAACCCTTATTCATTCCATACCTAGCATAAACCTAGATTCTATTCAAAAGCGAATTCAAGAAGCACTCAAGTTATCAAAATATTTTATATTCTACCCTATTTTGATATAAGTCAAAGGAACAACCCAGCTATAGGTCTAAATTATTGGAGTAGTCATAAGGTCTTATTTTCCAAGTTACAAGAAAGGTCACTATTGTAATTACTACATGCATTTCATGATTCACACATAAGCCAACATATAAGGGAGGACTACATAATTTTGAGGACCTCTTCTAGAGTATTGACTATGTAAGCAACACCCTTTGATAGTGGGTTTATTGGGGTCAGCTCAACACCACGTACCCATTAATCCATTTTTCCCCAATTTCATTATGAAGGTAAAGAATTAGGGTTTTGCCATTTCATGAGGAGGGATAGTGGATGAATTAGATCTAAATGCACTAGAGAGAAGGTGAATCAAATCGTAAAAGCATCCATGTGGTCTCATCCTATTTCAATGGGTATTTCATACATGATACTATATCAAAACCAAATAGTAGTGCCAATAAAACCATCCCAAGCTATTGTTAGTGTCTAGAAATCTAGAAGCATCAGATCCAAAATCTACCAACTATTCCTAAACTATCTTTCAGCTCTCTTCCCACCTATTCTAGATCTAACACTATATTAGCATCAAAACTAGCTAAGTACCTTATGTCATTTTTATACATATATTATTTGTACTTTGTATTAATGTCATATCTCAATTTAATAAATTTAGTATATAGTGTATCTAAGTTTAGCATTTAATTGGCCTACTATAGATCTGATATTCACCCTTATGCCTTATCATTTCTATATTCTTAACCCTATCTACCCCAAGAGGATCCACACCTTTAAATTAGGGTTAAAAATTTGGTAAACATGATTCGTGTGAATGAATTTTTTTATGATTCTTAGAGTGTAAACCAACTAGGGTTTTGGATTGTTGTACTTTTTAATTTCCTAATTTTACTATTTTATATGCAACTTAGGTGTATCCCTAGATTGGGAGGTGTGCATATTGAACATATTGAACTTCCCCTCCATCCATCCAATATGTCTTAAACTAATTAGGGATCTCATACCTTGGATCATAATGATACCCATATTGACAATGAAATTTTTTTTATAAGGTTATCATAGAAAAAGATTTTGATAATGAAAATCATTAAACAAATGAAAAAAACAAATATACCATGATCAAGTGCATGCAATTTCATTTTTTCATGAGTGCATTTATCAAAACCCTAAAGATATTGATGAGATATTATAATCTATACTTGAAGTCAAAAATTCTAAAACTATAGTGGAAACATCCCTCCCCTTAAACATAATACAATTAAATACATCAAATAGGGGCAAAAATTATGTTTATACCTTTGTTCCCTAAAACTAATATTGATGCATCTCTTATGGAATTACCCATTGTTTCAACATAAATACCAATTTCAATGCCTATTCAAACCATGTTTACATCCCCTTTGGTGACTACTCAGATGGCTAATCTAAATCCCAATGGGTCTATAATTCAATCTCTTCTCCAAGTTATCAAAAACTTAAGAGGATAAGGTTACTAACATTGAAAAAAAAGGCTCAAAGTATTCACATGTCATTGATTCATAAGATATGTTGCATAACCCTAGTGCACTAGATATATCTTTACACCATTTTTAAACTAGTTTTGTTGCATCTAAGTTTATATTCTATGATAGCAAGGGTGATCTTGAGTAGCATCTTCAATACTTCTTTGAAACATGCCTTGATTATTCTTTTAATTATAAAATTTTGACCAAATTATTTCCAAGGAGCCTCATTGACTATGCTTTGAGGTGGCTTTATGATTTACCTTTCCAATTCATGAAAGTATTCAAACCTCTTGAAGATAAATTTTTGTTACACTTTTATATTAATATTATCAAAAAAGTTTATTATACTCAAATTACAAATATAAAACAAGGTGTAAACACCTAAATACGGCCACCAATGACCATCAATCAGGGTTTTAACTAATTTCCACCAAAATGCACAATTTGGCCTAAAAACACTAAAACACCTTAAATGAGTTGCAATTGATATATTCAAGTGTCAATTTTGGCTAGAATATCATTAAATGGGGCAATGTAATTTATGAATTTGTTAAATTTGATCAAATCATTTCGAGTCAAAATGTTAATTTTACACCTGAGTGCTCTGGATTATTTTTTTCTATCAAATTTCTTATATGATACATGTGCCTTTGTTATTTTGCATTGAAAACATCCTAAATGGGATAACAGTTCCAACACATATAACATCAACTTCCAATTCTAATCTAGTCAAATTTCAAGCCAATAATATGACATTTTGACCAATTTGATTAATTTGTTCACAAATTACCAAGGTTTTGCATCAAAGTTGACTAATCATGTTTAAGGCTAATTAAACCAAATCAAGAGCTTAAGTTAATTTTTCATGGAACTTTTTGAATAAATAATTTTTATAAATTGATTTTCATTAACTATATCATCAAATTACATCATCCTATGGGGTGGCATCTATAATCTATAAATGCATAAAATATCTCATCAAGCCACCCCATGCCTCATTAAGACCCTCCCATGCCTCATCAATGCATCCCATTCCTCTTAAATGCCCTTTATTCGTAAATATTTATGGGGGATATTTATGAATATAATTACATAATTTGGATTAGTTCATGGCCACACATCTCAATCTTGAGATGGATGGTCATGGTTGATCCTAAACCATTTCAAAAATCTATAAATAGGAGGCCTAGCCTATTGATTTTTAAGCTCTTTTATGCCAACTTATAATGCCCAAATGCATTCAAAAATCTATTGCAATTAGTGTTTTAATGTCAAATTATTGAGCTAAGCTAAGCCAACCATAGTGCCAAGGAGAGATGGAGGTAGCCATACTTTATTGATGCAGACTTTATGAGCACAAACCAAGCAAGCCACTACAACAAGCATTTTAGAGCATCCAAGGAAGGTTAAGGAAGGTCTTTATTTCATGTTTTAGTTGTGTTTCCATTCTTGTCTTGTTAACTAAGATCCCCCATTGAGATAGGCTTAAGATGTTAGCTGCTAGTGTGTTATTTTGATTTTGATTTCATATACTAACATAATATTAATCTCCCCTTATTGCAATCCTATGTTCATAAATGGCATGCTCGATGGGACCTAACCTCATAAATTTAGTCAAATTTCACCTACAAGTAACCTACTAACCATTCTCAAACAAGATAAAAATTTGAGCAAAAATCCATTTTTTCTAAGACACAGTTTTGTTCTCATGATTGTGCAGCCCAACTCACCTATCCGATCCAAATCACCTATCAAAATAAATCACTTATCAACCCAACTCTCCTGTCAACCCAATTCGATTGTCAACCCAAATTGACTGTCAACCTGAGAGCTAAATTCTTAATGTCATTTTCTCAAACTCCTAAGTGCTTCAAAGTAGATCATTGTAATCTTGTTTTTTAAGGTTGAGGGGGTAGTTTGGAATTATATTTAAAGGCTTTTTACTAACCACACACATTTCAAATTGGGTTTAAAAATAACTTGATAAAAAACCATGCACACTTCAAATTTGGTTTAAAATTAACATGTCATGTTTCTCACACATTTGAATTGGTACCTAAAATGAACCTAAGATTTAGATAAGTCTTAGGTACTTTTAATTTACTGACTAAAACACATAATTAATCTTGAAACATTTTGAATTTGGTGTTTTAATCATGAATCTAAGATAAGTCTTGAATTTTAAATTTGGGTTTAAAATGAACTTAGGTTTTTATTGCTTCTTGTGGTTATTTTTTAGAATATTTTCCATTTTTGTACTAAATCCAAATGGCTAGTAATGAATCTAAGCAAACATTTTCAAATTTGGTACAAAAATTCAACATCACTTCTATTATTTTCAAAACTTGCTTGTTGATTGTTTTAATGAAAAGAGACATGCCTGTATGCTCTCACATCTATCCCCTTTAGGGAACTTTTGGGATCAAAAGTGTCATCTCATCACAATTTGAGCCTATTCAAAGGCATAAAAATAATGTCATCTAAAGCACTCCCCAAAAACCTGAAATAATTTGTGTGATCTTGATATGACCCTAAAATATTTCTATCAGTCACTTATTTTATTGCATCTTGGCTTGCGAGGGGGACTTTATTACCTCTCCCAAGTTGTATAGGGAAGCTTTGACCTGAGGTTTCATCTCTCGACACTGACTTCAACCACTCCCATTAGGATCATAGGTTTGAGTGGTTAAACCACCTTTTAGTGTTGGAGTTTCACATAGGATGTATCTGTACTTTAGACATCACACTACACTGAGCAAGAGATGGATGTAGTGGTTATAAAAAGGATGACCTTTTTATAACAAGCCAAGTGCCATGACACCTAATTATGTGCATTTAATTTTCATCATGACGGTAAATTCATTATGTAATTGATCCCTCTAAAAATGTTCTGAAACCAATTATTTTTAGTCAACTCCACTTTGCCACACCTTTGATAGGAATTTAAACAATTTACTTTTATTTTGTCATTTTATTGCTTAGTGTTTTGAGACTAAAACCTTGTTTTTTTTGTTTGTTTATAAACCATGTCAAAACCAATTTGTTTATACATCAATATTTTATCTAAAGAGGCATTATGCTAGCCATTTTACACCACACTTGTGCCTTGAATGTTTTGCTAAACTTATTTGTATGTGTGTGTGTGTGTCATTTGAGTTGCAAAGGGTAGCATTATGCTACCCAAAACATGTCAAACCATTTTTACCTTTAAGTATTTGAAACATAATATTGATCACATCATTATAGCATGCTTATGCCATTAGGATGCTCAATTTGTTTCAATATTTGTTTACCATTACACTAAAAACCATTTGTTTCAAACCATCACATCAGCTATTTGGACCTTGTTTATGCTCTGTCATGTTGTCCACTCTTGTCTAGCTTATTTGATCAAATCATAGTTTTCAATGTTGAATTTCTAATTAACCTTGTCAAGTTTGGATTCAAACATTGATTGATTTATGTTTAGGCCTCAATTCATGGGGCTAACACATAGATCTTTCTCTTTTGGGTTGCATAACTTTGGTTAATTGATTACCCAAACTTGAAGACTATTTATTATTTATTTAATTATAGAGCCTATCCTCATCATTGTTTGTGCCTTTGTTTGGGAGAGAACCACCTTTATTCAAGAGCCTTTTGCCTTGTGGCATATGCCAACTGATCATGTTTATGTTTGATTATGTGTGTTATGTCTATGTCAAAGTTGTTTCCAAACTTGTTAGATTAAATTAAATTCACATTAATCCTTTGTTTCAAGCCTATATTTTGGCATAATTTGACTAAAGTCCTATCATAACCTATTTGAGCCTAGATTTTGACTTCATGCTTGGATAAAAGACCTAGCGACTCTTTTCCCTTTCCTAGTTTAGACCTTGTTTCAAGCACTTTGACCTAGACCTTTGACATGTCAATTTTTATTCAGACACTTGACCTTTTATGCATATGACATTTGAAATTAGAATATTTTATGTCAAATCTTTTCATAAACCATTTTGGAGATATAGCTCCATTTTCAAACCACATTGGAGATACATCTCCACTTTTGATCAAGTTGGAACTAGTTTGAGCCATTTGTCATTTGGACATAGTTTTTTAGAGTTTATATAACTCTAAGCCCTTTGTTTCAAAGTTTTCATCATTTATGCAGATATGTCTAGCTACACTTATGGTGGAGTCATGTACAATCCAACTTATGATATAATGGCCACACAAAATCCCACTAAGAACCCCTATAGAGAAAGAATTTCTAAGGACTTTTATTATTCTTCCTACAATACTCCATATGCGAAACATAGTCAAAATCTACAAAATCCAAATCAAATTACCAGCTGGGATGATATGGTTTATGAGGAAGACTTTGAGGACCCAAATATAGATAAGGTTGTTTAGGATATGAATCCATACCCTCTTTACAATAATCATTACATAGAACATATTTAAGAACCAACTTATGATACAACTCAAGATTGGGATGATATGGTTTATGAGGTAGACTTAGATGCTTTTGCTTATACAATTAATCAAGCTCCACAATTCCCTTCATCATTTTAGGATCTCATCCTTTGGCTTATATGAGTAACCAAGCTCTGCACTACCCTATCGTTACCATTTCAAGACTTCATCCTTTAGCTCAAGTGAGCAATCATGTTCCCCAATGCCCTACCATTATCTAATAATATGCCATTCCTCATCTGATACCAATATAGTCAAAACCTCAACCCATCCAATCATTAAAATACCAAGTTTTGTTTAAAATTGGTATTTTCTAACTCATTATAAACCAAAGCCAAAAAAACCAACCAATCTAAGATGTTTTTGTCAAACCAATCACTTGTGATAAGTCAACCTATGATGAATCACCTATTTATCCTATACCAATTATCGAGGAGTCTCACTCTAACAATCTATTCTTTGTTGAGTCACTTCTTAATGATTATAACTACCTTTAGGAAAATCATTACCTTGACTATATGCCCATTTTTCAAGAGTATCCTATTCTCAAGCTAGTCTCTAAGGAGTTATCTCTTAACCTTTTTCCCATTATGGAAGAGTCTCACTTTGACAAACTAGTCTTTATGGAGCCCATTATGCCATCACATGCCATCTCTTGTCTAATACTAGACATTCAACAAGACATTATTGTAACAAGGTACCCATTAAATGAAGAATTAGAGTTAGAGTTAGGTTTTATTATTGAATTGACATCAGATTTAACATCAATAGAAGAGTCAACATCAATATTGACATCAAATTTAGAGTCCTTTGATTCAAAATAATATTTAGAAACAAAATACATTTAATATTATTACAATATTGGTTACACATGCCTTGCAAATCAATTTAAATACTTTTGTGACCCTTCTACAATTTTTGAGGATGAGTACTTTAGATTTGACACAAGTTATCCTAGTATTTTCTACAATGATTATGTAGCCTCTCCCCATTCCATTATTATTCCATAGGTCATTACCATTAACCAACATAGCCATATTATTAACATTCCATCTCTCACAAGTGTCAATTTAGATTGATATAATCACATTTTATTAAACTACATCCAAGGCAACATAGCAGTTGAATAAGAGTAATAAGGCCAAGACCACATTCATATAATATAAGAACACTCTCCTAGTGAAAACTAATCAAAGGTGCTAGGAGATACACAAAATTCAAACTCAACATCTTTTAGTGAAACTTTTTTGGAAGTGCTGAAGAAAATCAAAGTTAAAATACAATGTTCATTAGTGACACCTTTTTGGAGGCACTATGGGAAAATCAAGACAAATTCATTGGTGAAAACCTCTTTGAGGTACTAATAGTTGAGCACAAAAGTTATTCACTACTTGATGAAGACAAAAACAAAGATAACATCAAAATAGATTTTTATCTACCACTTAATCAGATAGTAGCTACTCTCAAGCCTAAACAATAATAAAATCTGGTGGTCCTATCAAGAGAACAAGTTTTCAGCCCCACCACAACCAAAATTATGTTGAATCTGGCATCAAAAACATTACATGTGATTGAAGGTCTTGATCTTCATTTGTTTCCCTACCACTACACATTCCATTATCATTTACCATTCCATTTATTTCTATCAACCATTATTTATCCCTATTTACCATCCATGGTCATACTTTCCTTTATAGAGGTTACAAAGCTACCTTGTCTCAGTGCTTGAAGTAATCATAATCAATGACCAATGAAGAGAAAAAAAACATTCTTGGCATCCAAATATGTAAGTAGTTCTTGACATAACAACTATTCAGTTGAGATGTGGGCTAGAAATTAACATGATTGAGTATTTTGTTTATATCATTTGTTGATCAAGACATGCATCTCCACTTCATCAAGAGAAAAAAAATTATATTCCATTTACTATACCTAGGGCAAACACATCTAACCTAATAACCAATCATCAACCAAAAACATGTACCATGCCATTTTCACATATCCATTTTCCATTTTCTATACCATTTCATTTGCCATATTCCTTTTATCATTATCGCATATCCCACCCATTCACCCCATCACTTGAGGGAAACTCTCTTACCATTTTTTTCCAATCTATCAAAAAACATCAATCCATTCCTATCTAAACCAAAGCCTATTTTTAGTCATCCTATCTAATCATGTTTTGATCTTGGTTACTTTGGTTCTTCTTTCACCTTTTGTGAGGGGATTCCAATAAAGTTTCAATAATTAATCCAATCCATGTTTATAATGGTAGTCTATGAAAGTAGTGTGATATCTGATCTATCAAGATATCTTTCATCTTCCATCTTATATCAAGTTGGTTTATATGAGCCTAATTATAACCATCTATGGTAAAATTAGTGTTTACTAGTCTTGATACTAATTATAACCACCTATGGGAAAATTAGTATCATTTATCTAATCTATTATATCTTAGTTATAACCACCTATAGAATAACTATGGGAAACATTTGTTTATCATGCATTGCCACATCACCTTGCCATTGTTGTTTTCATTTGACTGGTCATTTGCCATATTTGAGAAATTATTAGGACCTATCTGGTTTTTCCCTACCTTTTGTGTAGACAAAATTAATTTGACTTGGGATTATTTCAAGACTATGTGGGCCATGCTCAATTCATGTTGAGGTCACCTTAGTCCCCCTTAAGCCATGATCTCACCATTTTGAAAACAACCTAAGCCATGCTCTCACCGTTTTGTGAGTAACCTAAGCCAAACACTCTCATTATTTTGTGAGTAGGTATCTTGTCATTCTCTAACAATTTGAGATACCTCAAAATGCCAAAAACATTTCAAATATTTCAAAATCCAAAAACATTTATCTTGTCTAAGCCTAGTTTATCCTTGATCTACCCTACTAGGGTATGGTTATTGTTAGGATGCCTTTTTTTCATTTTTTTTCAAGCTTTATATTTGTTTGTTTGTGTGCTTTTTATTTGTTTGATTTTTGCCTCAACGTAGTCTATATGTATTTATTGGGTGATTCCTTATGCACATTATTCTTGAGTCCATCCATATTCATACATCAACATTAGCATCATGGTTTTTATCATTGGTGTATTATTTTTGAGTGTTTATTGGATAAGGAGTTAGTCCTTATGCATATTTAGGGATATTCTTCATGGTGTTTTATCATGATGCCTATCATCACATGTTACAATAAAAATTAGCTTCAATAAGGTCTACAATCAATGGAGCCACAAAAGTTTATCCTTGGCACCTTGGTACATCCTTCCATCCAC
Organism: Torreya grandis; assembly: GCA_037957365.1. Lineage (NCBI taxonomy): Eukaryota > Viridiplantae > Streptophyta > Pinopsida > Cupressales > Taxaceae > Torreya > Torreya grandis. The sequence continues at coordinate 458,259 of JARHVA010008061.1, forward strand.
CCTTGATCAAATCAACCCATTGACCATTCTAGTTATATCATTTCTAATAAGGATGAGCATCTCCTCATTTTTAGGTATAATTGAGTCATTCACATTGATCAATCCTTATTTTTTTCATCTCTTTCATCACTTTGAGTATCTTTATATCCCTGATTGTTTATGGCTTCTTTAGTCATTATACCATCACATCTATGTTTATGCCCATTCATATTTAATCTATATTTTGGGTTATATCCTTTAATTATGCTTTCTAATCATCCTTAACTGGGGCACAATCATCCTTATAAAACAATCCAAGTCCTCTTAATGATTATAACCACGTATGAGAAAATCATTATTTTTGACTTTTATTTTTTATTATAACCACCTTTGGATAAATCAATAATTTTTAAATCAATGCATGCAAGCATTTTATCAATTAGATTAATCTCAAGCACAAGTTAATCTCACACTTATTACTTCTTTTCAATGGACCATCCATCTACATATGTGACAACCACTCCCTCAAGGGGGCATCATCATAGGCTTTTCAAAAACCATTTAGAGCTTTGTTGTTCAATCATCATCTTCTTTTTGGCATACAAGCCATTTCTCATTATTTGAGAAGACATTACTTTGCCTATGGTTTGAAACATCTTTCCAAACAAGGGCAAACTGTAGACACCTAAATCTGGCCACCAATGACCATCAATTAGGATTTTTTCAATTTCCACCAAAATGCACAATTTGGCTTAAAAATAATAAAACACAATAAATGAGTTGAAATTGATATATTTAAGTGCTGATTTTATCTAGAGTATCATTAAATAGGGTAATGTAATTTATGAAGTAGCTAACTTTGATCAAGTCATTTTGAGTCAAAATGTTAATTTTACACTTGGATGCTCTAGATTGCTCTTTTCTATCAAAAATTTTATATAAGATATGTGCCTTTGTTATTTTGCATTAACAACATCCTAAATGGGATAACATTTCCAATGCATCTAACATCAACTTCCAATTTCAATCCAGTCAAATTTTAAGCCAATAATATGATATTTTGACCATTTGATTAATTTGTGCACAAATTTCCAAGGTTTTGCATCAAAGTTGACTAATCATATTTAAGGCTAATTAAACCAAATCAAGAGCTTAAGTTAATTTTTCATGGAAATTGTTGAATAAATCTTTTTTAGAAACTAATTGTCATTAACTACATCATCAAATGACATCATCCTATGGGGTGGCATCCACAAGCCATAAATGCATAAAATATTTCATCAAACCCTCCCATGCCTCATTAAGACCCTCCCATGCCTCATCAATGCCTCTCATGCCTCTTAAATGCCCTTATTTCCCAAATATTTATGGGGGATATTTATGAATTTAATTACATAATTTAGATTAATTCATGGCCACACATCCAATCTTGAGATGGATGGTCATGGTTGATCCTAAACCATTTCAAAAATCTATAAATAGGAGGCCTTGCCTATTGATTTTTGAGATCTTTTATGCAAAACTTATAATGCCCAAATGCATTCAAAAATCAATTGTAATTAGTGTTATAATGTCAAATTATTGAGCCAAACCAATCCAAAGCCAAAGTCAAACATGGTGCCAAGGAGATATGGAGGTAGTTATACTTCATTGATGCAGACTTCATGAGCACAAATTGAGCAAGCCACTACAATAAGCATTTTGGAGCATCCAAGGAAGGTGAAGGAAGGTCTTTCTTTAATATTTTAGTTGTGTTTTCCATTTTTGTTTTGTTAACTAATCTCCTCCTTTGAGATAGGCTTAGGGTGTTAGTTTAGTGTATTTTTGATTGATTTTTTTAATTCACTAACACAATACTAATCTCCCTTTATTGTAATCCTAAGTTCACACAAGGAACCAATGAACCTTACAATGAATATGTATTGAAATATAAGATAATCTTAGCTAAAATGACCAATCTTATGGCCTATAAAGAGTTTCAAAACATAATCAAGAAAAAATTTCTTGATCCTTTACATGAGTCCATTAATTTCAAAAAGTTATAATCTTTTGATGACTTGTGTCATGTTGAACGGGACCATAAAATGAAATGTATTTCATTGAATAAGCTTAATTATGTAGTAAATACACCATTAACATATATATATAATACTAAATTTACTATCATACCAAGTTATAAGGTAAAACCTCCTGAGCCTAAAAATGAAAAAATCACCATAGTTAATGTAGTTTCATAGCAACCTAATTAGATTATTTTATCTAATGCACCAAGGAGATAGTTTTTACATTTACCTAAGCCTCCACTTCAATACTCTCATGGTTGATAGAGTGTCATATTATATCTATCCCTCCTTATATATAGGTCGATATAAATAGACCTATACCCAAAGGATATTGGTTGATAGAGTGTCATATTATATCTATCCCTCCTTATATATATCTATCATCAAGGCCTTGGTCATTATATGAATATATGTTTTACATTGAAGCATAAGATCCAAAACCTCATCAATGACCAAAAGATTACATTTGATGATCCTCTAAAGGAATCAGGTTCATAACTTGGTGATCACCATAAGTAGAAGATATTTTAAAAGCCTTTGCAAGACCATTCTAAGAAGGAACTAGAAGTCCAAATGGCATAGAATGCACATCCTCCTCCAACACATTATAGATACCCATTAGATGGGATTATTGGTACTTACACATGACATATACCTCCTATGGTTTAGAAAATTGCTATTTATTTTGATAATAGTGAAATTAAGGATGATGAATCTAATCTTCATTCTCTACTCATTCGATCATACCTTGATAAAAAACATACATCGTGTTAAGATTGATAATGGTGAAAGTGAAAATGTTTGCACCATGATATTAATTACTCATTTGGGTTATATTCATTATGATTTACATCTTTCTACTAGATCATCCAGATCATTTTATGGGACCTCTTAGAAGGTTCTTGGTGAGATTGATCTACCTTTACAGGTTGATCCTGCACATTTGGTTACTACTTTCTTAGTTATACCTTCTACAAGTTTATTTGGCATGTTGTTTATATTACCTTGGATGCATGCTCTTTAAGCAATACCTCATATAATTCATGGGTGTGTTAAGTACATTCATGTTAATCAGGTAATTATAGTTTATGGTGTTTCATATGAGCATCCTCTTGAATAAGAGAAATTCATACCCAAAAAGTTTATTATCAAGCTTGTTAATGTTAATACACCATAAAAGGGTAAGCAACATGTTATCCCCTTTACTAGGTAGCCAGTACTTGAGAGACCTTTACATCAAATATAAATAAAGGGTTCGACAAAATCATCATCTTCAACACACCATATTCAGATGTCCAGAGCACCTACACATGTTCCTTCTATTATTATTCCAAAGAAACCATAAAGTACATAGATATGGGTTCCATGAACCCCTATTCCTTCTATTGGTACTTCATGACCTTAGAGTCTTATTATACTTACATCAAGCATCATAGGTACTATAATGATAGATATTACACCTATACATGTTCCTTGGTAGTACCATGAGTTTATTACATTAGGTTCTGAGTTGGGAGATACCTATGCTCATCCTTTGGATAAGATCATAAGATGATCTTATTTCTTTACAAATACCAAAAAGATTTAAAAAATTGTTTTCAACACCTACATGTTATATTGGTTCCTTATCATCTATGTGTTAGTTCCATAGTGAAGGATATAATATCAGTTACTTTTACATACTCATCTACAAGCATATATAGATACATGATTCTATACACTTATGGGTGTTGGGATTTCCATCTACTCATGTCATTAGGACATTAGGGGAATCCATATTATATGATATTAATACTTCCAAGTTATATCATTCTATGGTCATATTAAATTATTATGATTGGGCTCATTTGTACTTACACATGCCTTATCTATGCTTATATATTGCACATGGTGCTTGATATTATATGAAATTGGTGTTTTGAGCTAAAATATTTGATCCTTAACCTAATATGACATGTTTATAATTAGTTGCTTATATTTTTCCTTTATGCACTTCCTTGAGTGTCTTCTTTTGCTTGCTCGAGCATTTGAATATGCTTTAATATATGTGGTCTCTATGCCTATGTTTTTATTCATATGTATTTTAATATTTCATTTCTTGTTTTATGGATATTTTAATATGTGATTTCTTACTTTTTTGACATTTTAATAAGTCATGTCCATTGGATTTTTTAGCATTTGAACATGCCCCTATTTATTGAATTATTTTTAAGTGTTTTTATGTGTGTGTTTATTTGCTTATTGAGGTCATACTATATAGATGGTGCCATGATATCTATCATGCACTTTAGGCCACATGTTATCACATTATATACACTTCAATGATACATTTACATATGCACATTCTTCTACATACTACATGGTTCAGTCACAGAATATATAGCTATATGGTTATCTTCTTCCTTTGAGGTGAGGTAACTACCAGGTACTATTTTTCCCTCACCTCAAGGGGGTAATATATATGGGGTAATGTCATGGTGACATAAATTCCACATTTTCATAGTTATCAAATTCAGTGGGGACATGCTTTGGAAGCATATTCTCAACACATTTTTCAGTATGTAGCATACATAGATTAAAGTAGGGGAATATTTTAGAAACATGTCCTCAATAATGGCCCTTACATTATTTTTTATATTTATCCATATATAGTGGTGGCATTTTATGATCTAACATGCTACTCACACTTGTTCAAATTAGCCATAACACATAATATATGATTTGGATACACATTTATGATAGAATTCTATACATAGTACCATTTTTATACATAATTTCATCATGAGACATATATAAGGTGTATATGTTATGCAACATGCACCTAATATTAAAAAATCTAAATTAGTTTTAGATTTAAATTCTCTTTTATGGACTATTATGATAGCAAGTACTGATACCCCATGGATTTTTATGGACTTTATCGAGCCAATATACTATAGTAGTTGGTTCACATTTTGGTGTGGTTGAGGTGATCAAATAACTCAATCTTGCCAAGTTTTCAAGTTGGGCCTAATTGTATCAACCAACCTTGCTAAGTTATATATATCACTAGGTTTCACAATTGAGCTAATCTCAACTACCAGGTGGAAACTTAGTTTTTCTCCAAAGTTAGAGGCATGGGCCATATAATATTTCTATCTAATTATCTCCTTAGATATATGAAATTTAAATATTTATCTATATTTATCCTAATCTCAATTTTAGATCCTTAAAATGATACATTTATCTCAAATCAACTTACCAATAGACCAGGCAGTTGCATTGACACATGGGTGTGCTCCTAAACCTTGTTATTTTAGTTTCAAGTACTTTAGGTGGTTATATGTATTGATTATAAATTATAACATGATCTTTATTGTAGTTTAGTCACCAGTAAAGCACTCAAGTTTGGCACACACAAAGACAAGGTATGCACACACACCTAGGTACTTATTCCTTTCCTTTAAACTAGTAATGTTATTACTAGATTAAAGGGGTGGAATGTATATGATATTTTGTGATTATGTAACACATTAATCTTGTACACTTGGAAAACTTATATCGTAGCCATTCCTCTTAGTTATACACTTTCCTTCCTTCTGTAAGCCTCATATCTACTCTATCTTGTGCCCCTTGGCCTATCTCTTAGTTTGACTAGTTTTATATTGATGACATAGATATTATATATTTTTTATAATGCTTAAAATGTAATTTCTTACACCTCTAAAATTTTTGAACATATACCTATTTTATTTTTCCCTAGACACTAACGTCTAGGTCAGATAGTTACATAGATATTATTATCCTGACCTAACTCAAGTGTCTAGTATCCTAAAGTCATCCAAATTATAAATGATATGTATTCCAATGGTTGGCCTAAGTTCTTTAATGCAAGTTATATCCTAATAATATTATTATAAATACAATATTAAACCTCATTCATCCAACACCTAGCATAGACCTAAATTCAATTCAAAATAGCATTCAAGAAGCACTCAAGTTATCAAAATATTTTCAATTCTACCCTATTCTGATATAAGTCAAAGGAACATCATAGCTATAGGTCTGAAGTAATGAAGGATTAGTTATAATGTCTTATTTTCCAAGTTAAAAACTAGGTCACTATTGTACTTACTTTGCACACATTACATGATTCACACACAAACTAACATGTAGGCAAGAATTACATGAATTTGAGGCCCTCTTCTAGAGTATTGGCTATGTAGGCATCACCCTTTGATAGTGGGGTCATTAGGGTCAACTCGACACCATGTTCTCACTAATCCATCTTCCCCCAAGGTCATTATGAAGGTGAAAAACTAGGGTTTTGATATTTCATAAGGAGAGACAACCTATGACCAAAATATAAATGCACTAGAGTGAAGGCAAAGCAAAATTTAGAAGCATTCATGTGGTCTCATCCTCTTTTAATAGGTATTATGTACATGACACTTAGGTTGAACCTAGATAATAGCATCGATGTAATCATCCTAAGCTAACATTAGTATCTAGAGATCTAAAATCATCAGATAGAGAATCTGATAATTATTCTTAAACTGTCTTCCATATCTCTTCCCCATTTATATATCTAGTACTGTGTTAGCATCAGAACTAACTAAGTACCTTGTTTTATATGTCATTTCTATACATAGCTTATTTATACTTTCCATAATAGTTTATCTTAATTTAATAGATTTAGTATATGGTATATCCAATTTTAGCATTTAATTGGCCTACTATAGATCTAATATTCACCCTTGTGCCCTATCACTTATATATTCTTAACCCTATCTACTTCAAGAGGATCCATGCCTCAAATTTAGGGTTAAAAAAATAAATGGATCCAATAATATTATGAAATGACCAAGTTCAAATGTGGAAATGTGAATATGGAATAGATGTAGTTTATTAGATTTGGGGCTCTGAAGGACACCAAGGATAAATTTATTCATACTACAAGCACAATGGTTTAGGTAACACAACGCAAGATGATTGTGAAGGTATTTTGACTTAGCAAGTAGAAAATTATCATGTTTTCTCACTATGATAGTTTGAAATGTGTTAAGCCTATGTGAATGACTTAGAGGTATGCTTACCCAAAGATAAATAATATCTAAATTATTTGATATATACTCTGAAAGTCACTACTACACACTAGTCGGTGACACATCAATCTTTAATACCTATATGGGATACTATAAAGGAGGTAGTATACACTTTATTTGAGTGCAATAACATTAGTCATGCATTTATCAGTTAAGGTGGAGATTTGTCAATATCAAAACATATAATTTTTTTTAATATGTTTGGATAAAGTTCACACTTTCTTCAAATTGGGTTATGGGTTCATGATTTTATTCACCTTGAAAATGTGGGCATATGTGTGGTACATGATTATTGAAATGTGAAGAGAGATGGATGAATGGGAAATAATAAAGGTAGATCACAATCATACCTTTTAATTTTCCTCTTCCAAGCCCAAACTCTCTAAGCCATTATAGTGGATGTATAGAGATATTATGGAAGAAGATGCCATCATGGAGAAGTGCATGTGGAAGATGCACATTTAAAAACGTTTTACATTACCAAAAAAAATTAGATATAGTATTTGTAACAATATCAACTCCAATTAAGCATATTAAGAGGTAAGGCTAGATCACAATTAGTGGTTCAAAATTAATAAGGAGATGTTTGTTTACAAAATTTTAACTAAAATACATCCATGATTTTAATGAATAAAAGTAAAAAATTAAACATTCTAATTTTGATATCATTTTTGGCATTAAATACTAGGTTCAAAGTGTGTAATTGGATATAGACTTCTCATTTTTTTAAATTTAAGAGGAATGCCAAAATTTTGGCATCCATTTTAGATGGCATATGCTTATTTATATGTGCATAGTGTTTGTTCCTATTTTTATGATTTCAATAAAACATTTAATGGCTTATTTTAAATCCAATGGAATGCCAAACTTTCAACATTTTGTCAATTAAAAAAAAATACAAATGAATGTTAAATCTAAAAAATGATTTAGAAATAGAATTTTTTTCTTTTTACAACTAAGTTAGAGTTAGAAAATTATCATTTATAATTCAAATAGAAGTGTGGAGAATAAAAAATATGAAAGATATGCATTAATTCAATCAATTAAAACAACATGGTGCAAGTTTAAAATACAAATTAACCCTTGTAGATCTAAATTTAAAATGGAAGTGTACACATCTAAATTTTCTCTCCTTTGTTTTTATTAATTTTGTCCATAAATTTTCCTAACATTAATCTAGTGTAGTCCCCTAGTCATTAGTCTATCATTTATAACATTTATTACACTTACTACATCATATACTAACCTTACCCCTCATCCCATGATAATTCATCCTCCTATTAATAACCCCATTTATAACTAATCCTCACTTATCCATTATTTTTTATTTTTTAATTCCAATCCTACCTACCCCTATTTCTCCTACAAATCACTTTTCTAATAACTATATAATCAACACCTAATCGTCATTAGTCCTATTTAATGGAATCTAGAGTCTTTTACACTATATAATCATCCACACTCTTCCTCTAGAATCCTCTAAGGAATTTTAAATTCCTTGGAAATTATCTCAATTCCTTTATAAAATAATACACACTCCCATGCAAAAATAAGATGAAATTCAATGCTAAATCTTTCATGTCAATAATACCTTTCAGGGTAAAATCTATGATATCAATTTGTCTAAGCAAACTTACATATCCATAATGTATAGGAAATCCAACACTTCCATCAAGTATTCAACTTGTCAATTTTTTCACCCTGGGAAACATCACTCATTTTAGAGGTAAATTGGTTGCATAATGAAGGTATAATTATCTTATTTTCATTTGTGTTTGCATCCTTTTTATCTACTTACCCAGTCTTGGGTTTTATCATGAGTTTGGATTGATTTGAAGTGATTATTGCATTTGAATATCCATGTTCAAATTCTATCTAATACATAATGAGACCATAGTTGAATCCCTCCTTTGATTTAATTTCCTTGAGATTCTAGTGTGTAAGATTGAGCTTGCAAGACAAGGATGAGGAATAATTTGATGTTGAAGTTCCCCAAATCATGTGATTTTCAATTCTAGGTTGAAATCAAGGCATTATTGTGTACATCCATGACTTCATCTTATGTAAATGTGACATCATGATCACTAGTCATGGCTTCTTCTCAGACCTTCTAACTTGTCTTCTATGAAATAAATGTGTGGCTATATACCCACAACATTGAACTACAAAACCATGACATTGTTTGGCCCATCAATGACATAGTCTCTAACCACCAAGCTTGAACACCATGATCTAGTTTTATTTTATGTTTTCTGATCTATGAGTTTTGTTATAATTTATGGTATTTCTAACCATAACTATGATTTTGTGTTTATTAGCCCATTTATTTTACAATAACAAACATACAACTACATACATGTGACATTAAGTGCAAGAAATGTGATTCCATTCATTTTAACCACTAATTTGTCTATTTCGTGCTTTATTTTTATAAGACCAAACCTGTGACCACATAGTCATGATATTGTAAATGACATCTGCAACATTGTTGAACTAGCCTGTGATTTTGGATCTATATTATGAAAAACTATCTTTTTTGTAGGTGTGAACTTGCGGCTGAATAACCATGATATTTTTAATGTAAAATGTGACATTGTTTGTCTAAAATATGAAATAATTTAGGTATAGCTTTTTTATTCTTATGATAATTTCAATATCATGCTTATGATTCTATAAATTTGTTCATTTAACCACAACATTGTCTCTTGGGACCATGAGTTTGAATTTTATATTTTTTATCTAACCTTTTATTTTGAGTGAGTTTGCATTTATGAATCCAAGATATTGGATTGTGTAAACATGGAATTATCTCTCTAACCCAAAAATTTGTCGACTAGTTATGTCTTTTTATATATCTAACCTTTTTATAAAAAACTCTAAAATTTTATCTTTTTTTGAAAAATGGATCTAAGTGTGAATTTTAGCTTGCATAAAATTAGTTTTTTTAATTTATTTTTTATAGGTTACCCCTGAAGAATACAATTTATAAACTCCTAACCTTTTATTTTTTCTAGTTGCTTATCAAAGATGTGTCATTGTAAAACACTTTTAAAAATTCTCTTGATTACATCTGATTTGGGGTTAATTAAATTGCTTGCTTGTCTGAATTATAATCATTTTAGCATATTTTTGGTTGCTTATTTATCACCCAAGGGTACAATGGTGTATCCTCTCCCCTTTCACATTTAGGGTGATTTGGGGATTAGAAACCATCAATAAACCTCCACATTTTTTATTTTATATGGGGAAAAGTGATGTGGAATTAATACCCACACACTTGTCATAGTCTTAAGGGGATTGTGACAAGGGTTTCATTACCATGTCTAAGATCAAATTCTATATTACAATAGAGTATAAATATTAAGGACAATTATTGGTAGGTTAAGTGAAAATACCCATATAGCGTTTCATGAGGTGAGAAGGTAACACTCCAATACTCAAGCATCAGATAACATCCTACACAACTTGTGCCCCATGTATCATAAGGTGTTTAGGAGATTCCCTTAGAGAGATAGTTAAACTAGATTAAGACCCCTCTATATTAATAGCTATCTAGGGTATGGAAAACATCATTCCTAAAGATCACTCACTATATACAGACTATGAGAGAGGGTTGGGTGACATCAATCTAGACACCTCTCATCATAAGTCATTTGATAGGATGGGTGTTGAGTTTCACTCTCATGTTAATCAATAGCATAGGTTTTTGGGTTATTTGATCTTGTTTGTGTGTTATCAAGGATAGTATTTTTTTCAAACCCTAAATACCTACACATAAACCATTGCCTTCTCAAAAAATTGACCCAAAGCCAAATGTGATCACTAGTCTAATATTACCAATGCACTATCATCAACTCATCACATCTTTTTATATTCACAACCTTATCACTCTTCATCATCTTGTCCTATATCACCTTATTCAAAACATCCTCATCTCACCTTATCCTAGTCTAACCCTATCACACATCCTCTTGTTTAACCTTGCCTTAATCATATCTTCGTAGTCAAAACCCCATCATTCATCTTAATATTTTCCAAACTTACCCTAACCATTATCCTATCTTGTCTTAGTTGTAAATGACCACTTATCTTAGCCATAGATAAACTTGCCTAGTCTAACCCCATCACCCATCATTTTTTCCTATTTCCCCCTTTGTGAAACCTATCACCATTGTCATACATAAATATTTCCTTACATCATCACCATAGGTCCTTGTCTCTTATTATTCAAATGTGTATCCCTCTCAGTCATCCCTTGTTGACATCATCTAAATGCATATACCTCTTAGTCACCCTTTTCCATTATCTAAACACATCATGTCCACCTTTTTTACCTTGAGAAAACTTGTCTACACCATCACCTCAACCTAATCCTTAGATAATTTTTCCTTGATTAGGGATGCCTTCCTTGGTAAACATTTGGTCTTAACTCATTGCTCTATCAGTTTAAACCTAACACCCATCATCTTATCTCTTATCATTCTACTAGTTTAAACTTGATACCCATCATTATCTTACCACTCTACTAATTTAAACTTGGAACCCTTCATCATTTTTATAACACCCATCATTCTACCAATTTTGGCACCCATGATCCTCTTGTTAGCACCCATCATTTAACCAGTTTGAATTTATCACTCATCATCATCCAAATCAATAATCAATATGTTCTAACCTAATCAAATATTATGGAGCCATACCATATTGTCAAATTAAAGTAATCATACTAACTCCAATCTTATATATCTCTTTGATCAAGATCATACCCCATCATAACCCTACTTGTCTTTCACAATCAAATAAATCATCCTAATTAGATCTTAATCCATCACTCATCTATCTAACACATCAATCCACATAACATCCCTATACCTAGACATTCCATCCATCATCCCAAATAAGTTATAAGTCTACCTAAATTGTATTTCAAATGTCTAATCCACATAACATCCCCTAATCTTAACATCCCTTTGTATCCTTGACATATTTAGTCTAACCCACAACAAGTAAAAGTCCTAACTATAATCATAGTCTAACCTCATCAATTAACATCACCTATAGTCTAAATTTGTCTATACCCATCATCCCTAATTCTTTCAAGTCTAAAATTATACCAACTAAGTTAACCTTATACTTTAGACCACATTGGTAAGGTCACCATCATAAGCTTGATTGCAATTAGACATAATCAAGTTTGAATCATGTAACTAAATCAAATCTTATCTTCCACTTAGTCCAAGTCATCCAAATCCAACTTGAGTAGATCATCCAAGTCTTGATCTAGTCTAAATCAAGCCAATCATGTTGAAGTTAATTCATGGCCTGTTCACATCTCTTTGGCTAGTTAAGGATAGCCCTAATCTTATATCAAACCCCAAATCTTGGTGTAGCTCATCATCATCAAACATCAAGACAATCAGGGCTATTTAAATTTTTAGCTAGATCATGTCTTAATTTGAATTGCTTAATCTTGTCCATTTGGCACTTATCATACCCCATAAAATGTCTCACATCACATCTTATCAAGCATCTCACATCACCAAGCCAAAATTAAACTCAAATTCAAACAATCCATAGCCAAATAATCTAAGAATCCACATTTATTTCAAACACTATGTAATCACAACATCCATCCTTTTTCCCATCTTGATCCATGGCCTCTAAAATATATTTGTATGTCACCCTACTTGAGAAACATCTCATTACCAACAAATATGTGCTCCTTTTATAGCTCCTAGAAATGGGTGCCTAATTTCTTGTAGACTTTGACCCAATTAAACTTACCTTACCTCATAAACAAGATTCCCCAATCCTTCACCATTAACATTAGTCTACTCTAAGCCCCTATGTTATCCCATCACAGTCAAACCTTCCATATATCATCCAAACATAAACCCCTTATCATACTAGAAAAGGGAACTCTATCCTAGTAATATTGTTTAATTCCAATTCTTCCCCTAAGCCATGTCAAATATTTTGGACCCACTATATCATGGAATTTATATATCCCAAGAAATTATTTGACTTCTAGTTAAATACTTCCACATCCAAATAAGGTTGTGAATAGAGATAATATACTTCTCTCCCTATATCATTGGAATCCATATTTCATCAACTAGTCATTATATATAATCAACATACCAAGAATTTTAATCTGGCCAAATCCAAGCCCTATTGGTATAGAGAAGACCAATATTTTTAATACCATAGAACCCAAGGGCATAATATTAATTTATTTCATAATTTGAAAACTTCATCCAAGACCTAATAAACTTGGGTGACTTTGAAATCAAGAATGGATCACATAAATCCATGTCCAAGGCTAAACAAAATAAGATATGCCAAGATTCACTTCCTGATAATGATCAATATCTTCCACTTATAAACCATATCCAAGACAATAAACACATATTTATCAATCATGTCTTCAATAAAAAAACCATCATTCACCAACCATCTACCTTATATCCATTATATAATATCCCCCATTTCTAAAATTCATTTTGTCTTAAAGCCTCCATCATTAAGTGAAAGGTGAAGAAGGTAATTGTAGAAAACATTATCCAACAATCCCTCCTTATGGCCACAGTCAAAATTTCATCCACTAATGACATCACATCATCAATGTCATCCATGTCAGAGATAACATCAAAATCAACATTGAAGGCAACATCAACATCATTTGTATTAGGGATAAATATGTCATCAATATCTAAATCCATATTAAATTCAATGTTAGAATCATCATCCCTTATGTATGTTGAATAACATGTTGACACTAACCTCTTTTTTTAGATAGATTCAATTTTGGTGGGATATTTACCCTTATATGATTTTGACCAAAGCTCTAACTAGTCTAGGACACAATTAGGGACCTAGATCCCCAAGTATGTAAATACCATAATTACTAACAATGACCACAATCAGCCTGAGAATACTAATGAATGGCCATAACCAGCCTAAAAATACCATCAATAGACATAATTAGCCCAATTCAAATGATCATCCATATCCATCCTCTAATACCATCTAAGATTTGAACCTAGGTGGTTGTAGTGACCAAATCACTTTACCAACTCACCCACATCTCATCGGTGACACTAACCTCTTTAAAGATGCCTCTACTTTCAAATATCAACTAGCAATAAGGCATGCCTCTTGATCTGTGTTAAGATGATAATGTCATAAATATAACTATGGGACATCAATATGAAATTTGAATTACTAATTATTAGAGTGGATCTTTGGATGTAAATCCTAAGGAAAGTCTTAATTATCCTTTCATGAAATTTGAGGAGGTTTTATCTGATGTAGAAAATATGTATCCTATAAACCCCTATTAAGATCATGTTACCCACTCTTCACTCACTAATCCATCCCCTCCATTATTCTACATCACTAATCCTTAACCTTATTGGTAGTCACTCCATCACAATCCTTAATAGGAATAAATAAAATAATACAATGTTGGATTCTCCTCGGTATAACACATCATGTATTGAATATATAAGGATTCAAGATGATAATCAAAAATTCAAGTATAATCATGAATTTATCTTTGATCTAGTTATAAATTGAATTCAAGATAATTCAAAACATTATCCAAGTCTAAGAGCATTATCCCCTAGTGAAAACCTCTTCAAGGTACTATGGGATCATCAAATTTTAAGTCAAAGTTATCATCAATCAAGTAAAAATTCAAATTCCTCTAATAAAACCTTCTTCAAGGCACCAAGGGGAAGTCAAAGTCAAATCAAATTAGTAAATAAAAAATATTTCATGGCACCAATCATTTAATAAGTCATCATCATAAATTATATCAATATGGTCGATAGTCCTCCAAGTCTTCAAATCAAAAATAAAAAAGTCAAAAAGTCTTAGATCCATTAATATCTATTATCATGTAGAACAAAATATGTGAGGCACCTCCAACATCTCCAATAGTGTGTGTGACTATTAATCCCACTTTTTGGTCCCCTGACATTCATATTTCCCATCAAAATCATATTATCTATGCAAGTCCCATACACCACCATCAAATCCAAGCCCTAATCCCATCCATATCATACATCATATTATTGGGTAGTATTATATCTCATATGGCTATGAGAACACCTATTTGAGATGTTTAGAGGATTCCAAATCAAGAGTCAATGAAGGTCACTATGACATCAATGAAGCCATCATCAACAACATGCTCTTAATGGCCTAACTACCTAGAATTGGTGTTATTTGAATATTAAGAAAGATTTAGCATCATTACATATCATACACCTCTAAAAAATTGAGATACCACAAAAATTTAAAAATAAAAAATAAAAAATCACAAAACCATTCATCCAATGGTTAAACCCATTTTTATGGTGCCTTGGGAAAGTATCATGATGAAAACTAATTTTTAACATCATGGTAAAATAATTAGTTATTTGTTAAGGAATTCTTAAATCCAATCAGAAGTTTTGGGATGCCTAAGATTTTTTTCCTACCTAGGGACAATGTTCTTCAACAAGTAAGAGAGATAATTTTGAGATAATCAAGAAAATAGTAGAGGAACATTGGATGAAGGTTTAACCAAAAAAGGGCAAGAAAAAGCTGAAGTTGGAGAAGAGATGAAATCTTCTAGAAGACTGACTAATCAAAATTCCAAAAAATTAAAAATTGACAAGCAAGTAGAAAAGGGTACCCAAATGACCCTTGGACACTTCTTGAGCAATAAGAAATTAAGATCATATCCTAGAATATAAGTGGTTTGAATAACCCTACAAAATAGAGACTAGATAGAAACATGGTTCATAGTCATAGACCTGACATATTAATTATCCAAGAAATCAAAATGTTTGAGGAATTTTTTTTGAAAAATAAAGCTAATATCTGGGATAAATATCTATGCAGTAGTAGCAATTCTAAAGGTGCCTCTGTTGGGATGGTAATTTTTAGGATCTTTTTATCTTGTAAGGAATGGTTCTATTAGAATCTGAATCTCATATTATAGTGTTTTTTAAAGACATTCATAGAAAATTGGAGTGGGTTATAACAAACATCTATACTCTTAACTCTAGGTAGATTTAATTGAGATTAGGAAACATTTCAAAGATAAGAGCAGGATGGTGGTAGGTAATTTTAACTCTCCTCTATCCCTAGGGGAAAAAAGGGGAAACATGTTCTCTCAATGACAACATGGTGGATTTTAGTGATTTTATTATAGAGGTAGAGCTCACTAACATTAACTTTTAAGGAAATCCCTTCACCTAGTCTAATAGGAGAATGGGAAAAAACCTCATTCAAGTTAGGCTTGATAGGTTTTTAATTTGAATGCTATAGGATCTAAATTTTAGCAATTCCTTATCCTCCCTCCCATGGATATGATCTGATCACAATCCCTTGATTTTCTCTAGTGAAAATATGTCTAAAATAAAAAGTATCCCTTTTAGATTTGAGAAAATGTGGCTATCCAATTCAACTCTGTCTGATTCACTAAAGTAATGGTGGAAGTTTTTGGTACAAGGCTCAACCATGTATATCCTAGCCATGAAACTCAAGCACATCAACTATAAACTTAAGTTCTAGAATAAAGAAGTTTTTGGGAAGATATTCACCTAAAAGTGTAGAATTGATGAGGATTTATGCAAAATTGAGGAGTAACTAATGCTTTCATCTCCACTCCCTCTTCACATGATAAAGAGAAGGAACTATTAAGTTTATTTCACAATCTGGAAGCTAAGGAATAAATATTTTGGCATCAAAAATCAATGAAAACTTAGCATAAAGAAGGTGATAGGAATACTAATTATTTTCATCTCTCAAATTATAGAAAATTTTATCATAATTTTATTTCATAAATCAAGGGGAAGATGGAACTTGGTACAAAGATGAAAAAGATATTGAACTGTACATTATTTACTTCTATAAAAATCTTTTGGCACATGTTCCCTCTCAAGATGTTTAGCTAGAAGATCAGGTGGTTAATCTCATCCAGGGCATTATATCCCAAGAAGATAACACATCCATCCTATCTCTACCTTTTAATAAAGACATTAGATCCATAGTCTTCTCTTTGCAAGGTGATAAGGCCCCCAGCCTGGATCGCTTTCCCCCATTTTTCTTTCAGGGATTTTGGGATATCATCTAGAATGAAGTTTGCCTGGCTATCTCTAAATTTTTCAAAGCTAGAACTATGCTTTAGGAATTTAATAATACTTTTCTAGTTTTAATCCCTAAGAATCATAAGAAAAACTAGTTAAAGGACTTAGGACCAATCAGCTTAGGTTCCACTTTTTACAAGATCTACACTAAAGGTTTAGCTTTAAGAATTCAAATGCTTCTTGACAAGATGATTGTGAAAGAGAGGGAGGACTTTTAGTAGATAAATCTTAGATGGTATCATTATTACTCATGAAACTATACGTTCAGTAGCCAATTCTTCTCGATAAGATATGTTTCTCAAATTAGACATGAATAAAGCTTATGATAGGGTTTCATAGCACTTTTTGCAAAGAGTTATTCAAAAATTTGGGTTTAATTAGGTTGTTAGAAACATGATTTCTTCATATCCACCCCTATTTTCTCAGTCATTATCAATGGGGTTCCCAAGGTTTTTTTCTATCGGTCAGAGGTCTCAGACAAGGTGATCCCCTTTGACCATATTTGTTTATCTTAATGGTAAAAACATTAAGTAAAATCATTAGCACTGCAAGTTCTTATCAAGTCATTAAGGGATTTTTAATGGCTCCTAATACTAGATCTATCACCCTCTAAAAATTCATGGATGATACTTTGATGATGGAAGAAGCCTCAATTTTTGAAGTTAAATGTTTTAGGAAAATTCTTGAAATTTATGAGGTAGTGTCAGGTTAAAGTGTCAATTTCCTCAAAATCTCCTTATTCTTTATCAATACTTTACCTTCTCTATAAGGAAAGATTTCTAGGATCATCAATTGCATAATAAAAAATCTTCCTTCTTCATACTTGGGCATCCATCTTTTTGAAGGAAAAATGAAATTATATTTCTAGAATCCTCTCATAGATAGGATCTAGAAGAAATTATCTAGATGAAAAGGAAATTTAGCTGTAAAATTACAATTACTTAGGATCCCATTGCAAAGAATCCTACTTTACTTCATGTCTTTATTTATTATCCTAGGAAAAGTGGTGGAACAAATTGAGTAAATGTATAAGAAATTTCTCTAGAGGGGAATGGAAGAGATTCAAATTCCCTCTTTTTTGTCTTGGAATAAAGCATGTTTACCTTTAACTAAAGGAAGATTGGGTCTTATAAGGGTGAGGTCTATGAATCAAGTTCTATTAGATAAGTATGGAGGTAGATTAAGGAAAATAACCAATAGACTAGGATCATCAAGGAAAATATCTAAATTTTGGGAAGGGTTCTTGCTTTCTTGTGAAAGAAGGTCCTACTAACAACTTTGCATTTTGGAAAGCCTTGAGAGATAGAAAGGATATTATCTTGAGAGGGTTAAAATGGAAATAGGAATATGAAATGGAGGAGAATTTTGGGGGGATCTTTGGCTAAATAAAATCCCAATTGTATCCTTACCTCCTAGAGTGGGGTTGATTGAGTATTTCAAAGAGGTCATAGGTCATAGAATGTGTGATTATTGGTGGAAGATTGAAGGTAAAAAAAGGTAAAAGCTTCTCCACAAAGAATATTTGAATCACCAACAAAATATTTTCTTAAAAGAGTTAAACTTGATGCTTTAGAAAACTCATATCAACATCTTTCCAAAATATGATGACCTAATATGGATGGCTAAACCCAGTGGCTTATTTTTTGTCAAATCTGGTTATCTTTCTCTATAGGACCAAAAAGATTTAGAGGAAAATTGAAATTATTTGTGGATTAAAAATATTATCCCCAAGATCAATGTTTTATTTTGGTTGGTAGCCTAAAATAAAATCCTAACAGTGGATAATTTGATGAAGAGAGAATTCTAATTCCTAATAGGTGTGTTATATGCAAATAGGAGGCTAAATCTATAGAACATATTTTCCTTTCTTGTCTTTTTGCTTCCTCCATTTTCTAGTCCTTCAATTTGTTTAATTATTCTTGGCTCCCACCAAGGTCCATAAAGGATTTGATCTATCAATGGGAGGCACCTTAGGATTATCCTGCCCTAAAATTCTAGTAGACTCTTGTCCTTCCTCACATTTTCTAGGGAATTTGGATTTTTAGGAATTCGATCATCTTTGATAATCTAAATCCTAGTAATTCCTTAACCTTCAAGAAAATTATGGTTTTTATAAAAGATAATTGGTTAACCTACACCTCCTCTTATGATGATCCTCCTTCCCCTTAATTTTCTTATTCTTTGCTTATTGAACCTTGAAATCCCAGCACATTCTCACAAGCTGAGTGTCGATAGATCAAATATTAAGTGGATTCTCCCCTCTACTCAATGGTACAAAATTAATTTCAATGGAGTGGCTAAAGGGAACCCTATACCTACAAGATATGGAAGTGTTATTTAGGATTCTAATAGAAATCTCATGGTATCTTATGCAAGACCTTTGGGTATCCAAACCAATCACATGGTAGAAGTTCTTGTCAGGGAAGTCCAAGAACAAACACACTTGTTCTGATTCCTCTTGTTGGATCTTGCTCCTCAGAAAGAGCACAGTATGATTACCAAAGATATAAGCAATTAAATATGCGAAAATAACCAGAAGCACAAGTAACTAGAATTCACCAATAGCACAGAATATGAGAGACAATACACTATCTTGTATTAACACTATATAGAAAAGAATACAACAAAGAGCCGCCACACTCTTTCACCTTACAGAAGTTTGCCACACCTCAAGTGTTCAGTAATTCTTCTCACACACACTCTCCTACACAAAAAATGGTCCCAACAACCAACTCACAAACCGAATTGGTGTTCACCTCTCCAACTAGTCAGTAATAACCCTGCCAGTACATCAAGCACTCTATAGCACTTCAAGCTGATCTCCCATGAACCTGCAACCTGCGATTCAACAGACCATACTCACATGTGGATCTCCTATGAGCTTGCAACAACCTACAACTCAATGATCATACACACACACAGAAGGTACTTCCTTGCCTTCCTTAACTTATACTTATACAATACATGCCAATGGGTCTATAAATAGATCCCTAACTTAAACACTAACTTAGACTCTTAATTTAGACAATTATCCACGCAGCTCAAGACTCTAACTGGTCTTTACATGTAAACTCTTCGTTCACTTAACTAACTGTCCATGCAACTAGCACTTTTGGAACACACAGGCGACCAATGACGGTCCCTGCTTGTCTGGTTCTGTCGACGTCGGCCGACTCCTTGTCGTCGCCGGTGGCCTTCAGCACTGCTCACGACCGACGTCGGTCCTGATGCCGACACCAGTGATCCTAGATCTCAGCAACCTTCTGTTCCACCTTGTTTGCAAGTAGCTAAAGCTTTTAGCTCCACAACCTAACAATCTCCCACTTGGAGATAAACAGCTGCAACCTGTACATATACCTGTACTCCATCTAGTTTGTTCCCTTGGCTATGTATCCATCTTCAAAATCACCCTTGAAGACCAACCACCACAAAATCCATGGTGCAAAACCTGTCATCCAAATCACCTGCCACATCCACATCTACAACCATGTAGAAAATCACCTGAACCTGCATAGCATGTGCACCTGCTACTAGTCCCTGTAAGAATCCACTGAAGTGCCCTCCAATGGTTCTCTCCCAGATTGGCTCCTAACTTGTGACAATTCCCACTGCTTGGGAAAACTCAGGTTTAGTACATACCATGCACTCAACCTCATTATGTGAATCAAGACACCTGTTCAAAGAACTGTCTAACCATCAGCGTGCTAACCGGTCTCACACAATCATCCTGAAACAAAGTCAACATATGACCTCCCATGTCTCTAGAACACACTCATGTCAAAGAATCTTGCTGCTCCCAGATTCTCCATGACAAACACCTGAACTAGCTTTACCTTTAGTTCAGCAATACCCTGTATATGTAACCCTACAACAAACACATCATACAGTAATAGGATAGTGTAGCTAATACTGTCCAACCTAGTAAAGAGAAACACAATGAACAAACCTCCATTGCCCTGTAGCTAATACAAGATCAAATACCCTGATCTTCCATCTCACGTATCCATTTCCACTCTTCTTCATCCTGAACATCCATTCATCTCTCAGTGCTTACTTCCAACTGGCAACACTACCCAAAACAACTGTTTGGTTCTCCTCCAAGGAATCACATCCTCATTCATGCCAAGCTCCCACTATTTCTTAGATCTACCTGTTCTGCTTCTTGAATAACTTCCTGGTCCTCTGCCATAAGTGAGCAAAAAGTAGTGTAAAGAAGGGAAATGATGAATTTAAGAACTTACTTACACCTTCAGTCCTCCATATGGGTGCTTGAGACTCCATGACAGCTTGCTGTCTACCCAAAATTCGTCTCAGTAACCGATGCCGGTCACATCTCAGTCTGCATTCAATCGATGTCAGTTTCCTGTGACTGCCTTCTTGTCGACGTCAGTTTCCCCTGGCTGACGCCGGTCATTCTCTACCCTGAGTCACCGACGTCAATCTGCACATAGCCGACGTCGGTCTCTATCTGGACGCCGACGCCGGTTTTCCTGCCGACGTCGGTCTCTGTGTTTTTCTAGTGAGACCTGACTTTTTCCCGCGAGCTCTTTTGGGATCAAACCCTTGTCCAAAACACCCTTGCTCTGCTCAAAATTCCTCTGCATCTTGTGCTGAACTCTGTCCATCACTTTCTCCTTGAAAACCAAGGCTTTCCTGTTCTTGTCACTAACATCGGATTCCTCAAGAAACGTCACCTTCTTCTTCTACATACAGAAATCACGATCCATACCTTCCAAATCCGAAAGCATATCCATTGACTCAAGAACAAGCATCTCCTTCTTATCTATGTGACCAAGCCTATCAAGCCACATCTCTGAATCTATAGCTGAAGTAGAAAACCTAGAAAGAGAATCAGTAGTACAAGTAGATAGATAAAGCGTACCTACTTTCTTACCTCTAGCTACAACAAGTGTACCCTTGGTAACCTTCCAAGAGTCCACTGTGAGAGTTACTATGCAACCCTCATCACCCAAACTTCTAATAAAAATCAAGTTCCGCTCTAGAACTGGGACGTGCATGACCTCCTTTAACACCCATGTGTTACCTGTCTGCAGTTTCAGCTTCACTTTCCCTTTGCCAACAATCTGACAAGGCTTACCATCCCCTACACAAATTTTTCCAAAATCTCCTTGGACATACTCATGAAAAAATTCCCTATGTGGGGATGCATGAAAAGAGGCACCAGAATCTAAAACCCAAGATTCTACTTTATCCAAAGAACATACCAGAGCATCCTATGCAATGTACTCTACAACATCTACTTCTTCTTCATGTCCTTCATGCCGATCTTCACCTGATCTGCAATCTCTCTTTATGTGCCCTTGCTTTCCACACTTCCAGCAGGTTATTCTGCCATACCTGGACTTGGATCTCCTGCCTGTCTTCGACCTTGATCTCCCATGCTCTATCTTTTCTCTTTGCCTTCCTCTGCCTTTAGCACTCAAAGCATTTCCTGATGATTCACCTGTGTTATTCCTGTGTATCTCTTCATTCAAGATTACACTCACAACATCATCCACTTTTAAGACTTTTGAAGGAGACACAGTATTAGAAACTGCCATTACCAAACCTTCCCAACTTTCAGGTAATGAACACAAAATTAAGGGAGCTCTAATTTCATCATCAAATACAATATTGACTGAACTTAGCTGGTTTACTAAACCATGGAAATCACTAAGATGGCTATGAACAGATCCACCTTCCAACATTTGCAAATTAAATAAATGCTTCATAAGAAATACCTTATTCGAAGCTGAGGGTTTTTCATATAAATTTGCCAAAGATTCCATCAACTCCACCGTTGTCTTACACTGTGATAAGCCGGAAATCATAGATGATGCAAGACTCAATCTAATAGATCCTAGAGCCTTCCGATCAAGAACCTCCCATTCTTCATCTTTCATATCTGAGGGTTTGCAACTAACCCCTCCCAACGGTAAGTACAAATCTTTTTGATACAGATAATCCTCAATCTGTATCCTCCATAATTGGTAGTTCTTTCCATTAAACTTTTCCATTCATAGCTGACTGTCTTCTGTCATTGCTCAACTCCCACTCAAACAGAAACCCTGTGAGTAACCTGTAATCAAAACACACTACCCAGATCTACACCAATCTGTTAGTATTCCAACCTGGCTCTGATACCACTTATCAGGGAAGTCCAAGAAAAAACACACCTGTTCTAATTCCTCTTGTTGGATCTTGCTCCTCAGAAAGAGCACAGTATGATTACCAAAGATATAAGTAATTAAATATGCAGAAATAACCAGAAGCACAAGTAACTAGAATTCACCAATAGCACAGAATATGAGAGATAATACACTATCTTGTATTAACACTATACAGAAAAGAATACAACAAAGAGCCGCCACACTCTTTCACCTTACAGAAGTTTGCCACACCTCAAGTGTTCAGTAATTCTTCTCACACACACTCTCTTACACAAAAAATGGTCCCAACAACCAACTCACAAACCGAATTGGTGTTCACCTCTCCAACTAGTCAGTAATAACCCTGCCAGTACATCAAGCACTCTATAGCACTTCAAGCTGATCTCCCATGAACCTGTAACCTACAATTCAACAGACCATACTCACATGTGGATCTCCTATGAGCTTGCAACAACCTGAAACTCAATGATCATACACACACACAGAAGGTACTTCCTTGCCTTCCTTAACTTATACTTATACAATACATGCCAATGGGTCTATAAATAGATCCCTAACTTAAACACTAACTTAGACTCTTAATTTAGACAATTATCCACGTAGCTCAAGACTCTAACTGGTCTTTACATGCAAACTCTTCATTCACTTAACTAACTGTCCATGCAACTAACACTTCTGGAACACACAGGCGACCAACGCCGGTCCCTGCTTGTCTGGTTCTGCCGATGTCGGCCGACTCCTTACCGTCGTCGGTGGCCTTCAGCACTGCTCACGACCGACGTCGGTCCTGATGCTGATGCCGGTGATCCTGGATCTCAGCAACCTTCTATTCCACCTTATTTGCAAGTAGCTGAAGCTTTTAGCTCCACAACCTAACAGTTATGGTTGCTTGGTGGGGCATAAAACTTGTAGTCAAGATGGGTTTGGATAATTTACATGTGGATGGAGAATCAATGAACATCATCAAATGCCTGAAAGGTTCCTCCCAATCTTCCTAAAATATCACCATCATAATAGAAGATGTTAAAACTTTGATAACTTTCTTTTAAGGGGGTATTTATAGATCATGTTTATAGAAAAGGTAATAAAAGTGCAAATAAAATGGTGAATTTAGGGGTCATTAGTGGATCTCTCACCCATTGGCAAGGTGATGCGGCATTTCCTATCGATGTCATTACCTTCATTGAAATTGACAAAGGATAATCTAATGTGTGACATTATGTGCTTCATTATTGTTAAATATAACTAGCAAGGGTGGAGGAGGTTTTGCACAGTAAGGTTATCATGTCTCTCCCATACCTCAAGATTTTTCATGAATGTATTTATTTCATATTAATTTATATTAATCTTAGAGGTAATGCTATCAACATCATTTTAAATTTTATTGCAAGTAGCCCTACCCAAGAAAAGAGTAAAGAAATAAAATAGCCAAAGATAGGATCAGATCATGATAGAGTATATCCTATATCTTGTGTCTAAGTGAAGGAATATGCCTATGTATATAAAAATATGGTTAAGGGTGGGATTGCAAGTTTCATGGAGAGACTGGTTGGCCTTGAGTGGCAATTTCTAGAGGTTTTACTCAAGGATGGAATTAAAGGGAGGTTGGAATGCATGGATTGAAACTCATAGTCATCAAAGAAATCAATGTCAACATCATAGGTATGGATTTCTCTAGTGTAAAGGCATTCAAAGATTAAAAGAGAAAGGATGAACTATTTAGTATTTTTTATAGCGCTAAGAAAAAAATCCCAAGTCATCAAACCACAAAGGGTTTATGAGGGTGGATCTTCCTAAGAAGTGGCTAGGTGTTTGTATTTAAATAATGAGGTATATTACTCTTGAGTTAAATCATACAATGATCATCTCTCACCATTTCTTGATCCTCAACCACTTTAGGGGTCACCTAATCAATATACCTTTCTTTTTACTCAAATCACTAGAAGTGTTTGTCAATAACTTTAAATGCAATCCCTCAATTGATATAATTCATCAAGGGCTAATTTTGATCTTGGTAAAAAGAGGATAACCCATTTTGACTAAGTATTTATGGATGTTATACACATTATAAGCGAGCATAAGGAATCAGATAGGGAGGATGATTTTTTCTCAAAACCTGAAATAGAACCCATAAGGGGACATAATAAAGGTTTTATATTAGAGAATGTCTAAAGGGATTTCTAACCTAGTTGCATCCAAAAGGGGGTCCTAGTCTATGTGAAACCCATCACCATCATGGGTTGTGCATCCTTCAATTTTAATATGAAAGAGGAGATTGAATAGTCTATGGAAAAAATTTAGACTAAGGTGGTCATTTAGAAGTTATTGAGCATGGAAATCTTAGATGAGTTTAAGAAGCTAAAAGCTTTGTTAGCCCTTAACAATTTCTCTTCAGGTAAGGGTGACTTTTCATAGGATAAGGAGGAAGAAGTGGATTCCGAGCAAACCCATTAGAGATCAAGAAATAGTCAAAAAGGAGGAGATGAAGTCAAGATGGATTCTAAATAGGGGAAAGAGGAATTTAAATTTGCAAGGATGAAGAGGAAGAGGCCCATCACAAAATATATACATGGAATTGGAAATCAAACCAAAGGAAAGGAAAATAAAATTGATAACATAGGGACCAACAAACTAGTTCTCTATTTAGATTCCAAAGAATTAGACTAGATTTCTTGTAGTGTTTAGGTCTTTCTAGTCTTTTTTCTAGTATTTTGGTATCTATTTGGCTGAAGATAGTGGTTTTTGTTGGATTCTAAGTTTTGTTCCTTTGTGTCTTATTATTTTATCCTACTTATCTTTCAAAAAAAAAATAACTGGAACGGGACCCTCAACCTATCTTTTAACCTTATCAAAATTTAAAAAATATATAACTAGTTATTTACATATACCTTGACACTTGGGGGGGAAATCTATATGCAGAAATGTATCATGTCTATAAATCAATACTAGATTGAAGATAGAGCATACCTACACTTCTGATTGGGAATACATTTTTTAAGTAGGAGCATGACCAATATGGGGATTTATTAGACCCTATTAGGGGACACTTGTCACAATACACCATGCTTGGAAGGGTTCTAAAGCTTATAGTCTAACATAATTACTCAACAACCCTAAAAGAGTCATAGGTTTAATGTTCACTCTATATCTAATAAACAAAAAATTAAATCTAATCTAGTGCACACAAAATCTTGTGGCACAAAGTGGGGGTTATAAATTAAAAAAACTAAACTAAAATTCATAAAATATATATACTCATATCAATATATACAGAATCATAATGCATGGAAGAAAAGCACAATTGCATTATCTATCTACTCTTATAAAGGAGAAATAAAGTTAGGAATGCTTACCTTTGAAAATGAATCAATGAGCCTCAATTTCTCCCTTAGACAAGGTGTTTCATGAGAGATTGTTGTGGTATGTAAGGATAACAAAGACAAATCAGCTCTAGGGTATACAACCTATCTATGCATCCAAAAAACTTCTCCATAAGAAAAGACCTATATCTCCAAAGAAAGTATGGAATCCTAATATTTATTGCTCAAGTAGAATGGTCAATAAGTAGATATTCATTCACACTTATTCCTTTTTACTTCTCTTCTTATGAATGGTTATAAATGAGTTTGTATATAAAGGTAGATCTTGCCCTAAATATTTTTGAATATGTTAGTTGTATAGGGTTGAACCAATTAATATTATATTTTTTTGAGGGATAAATCAGTAGGTCCTGCGATAGGTCAGTTAAAGGGATGATGAAACTCAAAGTGAAAAATACCCTAAATAGTATAGGGTCAACCCTATACAGTAATCATGATGAAAACTATATAGGGTCAACCTAGTGAAGTTAACTGGTGAAAGGGGGTCAAGGTAAGAACAAGGAGGATAAAGCATGACAAATGTTTAAAATGGGTATAATAGAGAGTAATAATCTTAAGGTAAAATTTTTTAAGAGACAAGTGTGTAGATGGCAAGTGGCCAAAGTGACAATAATCTTCCAAAGCACCAATGGTCTGCTGACCCCTTTCCCAATGTACCACTTAAGGTGTGAACTCAAATAGATTGAGACTAGATGGGTTATTAAAAGATATATAGTTTTATTAATCAGTAAAAATTTTAAAATATTATGTGTATACATATTCCCCGATTGAATCTCATCACATGTCAGATAATTACAACACGGGATGGTGATTTGGGAAATAGAACATGATAACATACATTGCTAATGCTAATTAAAGTGTAGTAAGTAGAAAATATGACAAATTAAAGGATATAATTGAAAAAAACATGCCTTTACTTACCATAGTGTTGTAGATAAATAATAAGATTGAAAGAAAAGAGTGGAGGCATCCAATGTGAAGAACACTAGGCAAACCTATAGAAGTTATTGCAAAAAATAGCCAAAAATTAAAAAAATGGGATATAGGTATGTGATAGTGGAAAATATTCTCTACATCATCATGATTCCAACTCATTTTATGGTTTGAAAAATAGATGAATAGAAATAAAGATATAGATAAAAGAAGGAATCTGTCTGAAAATAATTAAAAATTTTGAATTTTGAAAAGTGTTTTTAAATAAGGGGAAAGAGAAATCATTTGGTTATTTTGACTTGTGAAGGATATAAAAAGATATTTAGATACCAAATGATCTAGGATGTAGAGGATATGATAGGCTAGATGAGGAGGGGCTCCAAGAGTAGCAACAAGTGCATTACAGGTATGTTGCTATGAATATTAAGTCAGTTTTTGAGTATTTTAATGAATTAATTATATTTTTAGAAAAATGTAATTTTTAGAATTTTTTAGATGTTAAATGAAGAAAAATTAGATTATATATGTAGGTTTAGGCATTAAAACATGCATGTCTCTCTAATTATACTAGTTCCCACTAATTTAGCCTAATTATCCTATTATCTAGTTATACTAACCATTGGCCTAATTCCCATACCCATACCAATATCCCATATAACCTTTATCCTAGCCTAAAAATAATTAATCCCATCATTAAAATACTTAATAAGACCTATTATCTACTAACCTACCCCCTAATCCCACTAGATAATTTTAAATTCAAGAAAATCCTAACTACCCACCCACCACCCTACACTAGCCCTTCCTAAACCCCTAAAAACCCTATGAAGAGATTTATAAAATTGGAGAATTCTAGAAATCTCTCCATTTTATCCCTTTCCCTCTATAATTTTCTATTCTAGAGGATTCTATGGAATTAAAAAAATTATGGAAAATCCTCCACCCTAGATCTTGATGGCCCAAATTCAAATTTGGACCATAGATCTTCTTTCATAAACCTATAACTACACCACCTCCCCTTGCTTAAGATAATGAACAAATGAATGAACCAATACACAAGTGAACCACAAGAAATCCATTAAGCACATCTATACTAGCATCTAAACACTCAAGCCATTGATCAACATCCATAGTCTTCTTGGAAGCCATTATCAAGTAACTACAAGCAATCCAATAATCAAGTCTACAAGATTAATCACACAAGTTTAAAGTCTTAGAATGGAGCTATGAGAAGGTAAAAGTGATGGTAAGAATTATCTAACTATTCTGATTTACTTTTTCTATCTATTCTTATTGGTGTCATTGATTTTGGGTTGTGTATTATCATTTTGATAATATTTCAAGAATCCCCAAATTGGTGCACATTTTGGTGACCATGGTGGGACCAAATTCCCTTATTTAAGCTAAAACTCTTGTTGGAATCATTTTAGGTGATTTAGGACCAACTGAAAGACAAATCAAGCATAGATTTTGTGTTTTTCATGTGTTTTAGGAAAGTCAAGGTATTGTTCTACAAGATGTGGTATTATAGGAGCAGTATTATTAGTGCTAACTATAGTATTGTAGTTTAACCATTAGCAGTCAGGGGGTTTTAGTATGGTTTTTAGGGTAAAACAATAATTCTACTTTACAAGTAGTAATATTACCCTGTGAATAGCAGTATTACTAATTCCAGTGGTGGTATTACAACTCCTACTAAGAATCTTGCATTTTGACATTTGTTGGGATGATTGTGAACTCTAATACAGATGTGTTATTTGTTGTGTGTAGGATAAGGCATTATTTCTCTAAATAATCAAGCCATTCAAATACATCAAACAATCTTGCCACTTTTCAAGTAGTGATATATCCTTTCTATTAGCAATAACATATATTCTAATATTGGTATTGTAAGAACTAGTTGTTAAGTTCATATTATCTGCTATTATTGATCACTCTATGTTTTTGTAGGTTATTTTCCCTCTATTGTTGAAACTATGTGCAGGAAAGAAGTTGAAGACATCACCTTGGAACAAAGGGAAAGTTTTTCTTATCTTTGGCAACCCCACAACTCTCAAAATAGTAGTATTGACCTGTAAGTAGAAATATTGTCAATCCTAATAGCAATATTGTGTAAGTATCAAGAATTGGTAATATTCCTCCCCTATCAATCTTTGATTCCTCATCAATATTGAACCTAGCCTCTATTTACCAGATAGAAAAGGATATAGAGTGTTGTAAGTTTCTAAAGCATCATCTTTTTCTCAATAACCTACTTTTTAAACATTCCTCATTATATCTTAATTGCTATCATTTTGATATTTGAACATTTACTTACAAAAGACATTCTATTTTTTAGGGCTTGTCAAGTCTAGGATAATCTATTGGCACCTTATTTTACTGATCTGACTAAAACTTACAATACCACTACTTTGATAGTTGTGAGATTGCCTTGTAACTAGTGGTATTGTTATTCAGAGTCATGATATTACAAAATAGTATATTTAAGATAAGTTTAGACTTTTCTAGTCCTATGATTATTATTAATTATATTAAAAATAAGGCCTTGTAATTATTTTGTATTCTTATAGACTTTTTTTAGACTATTTAGGACAAAACTGCCTAGATAGTTTAAGTCTTACAATACTGCTATTTGAATATTTTTCTTAGTAGTGGTTTTGTTGATTCTAATAGTGGTATTATCTAACCATATCAATTAGTAGACAATCCAACCATTATCTTCTCACAACATATCAAACTACTAGTGAGATTATGCATTTTGGTTGTGGGATTACCCTGTGTACTAGTAGGATTACAAATCTAAGACAACTAATCCTTTTTTTAAGATTTTTAGGACTTTTAGGGAACCCCTGTTGGATTTATAACCTTTTTTTATAATAAGGGGTGCCATTTTGATTATTTTTTTAACATTTTATCATAGTTGGTAAAATTATTAATTATTAGATCAATCATTTCCTTCTTTGCTAATTATTTGATTATTTTTTTGTGTGTGTGTCATTTGTTTGTACATAATTTTCATATCATGTGAATCTCACATAGGCAATTATAATAGTTAATTAATTGTATCATGTGCTTGATTGTTTGTTTAAACCCTCCCTTAGGATAACACATGACATGTATTTCATTACCATGCACACAACTTAGTCTTTGGGGGTTAGTGTCATGGATTTCACCACCACACTAACCACACTCCATTTTTTGGTAGAGTATAAAAATTATGAGAGCTTGTCATTATGGCCTAAGTATAATTATCCATAAATGGTTATGTGGAGTGAGGGATGATTAAGTCCATATACCTAAGGTAATCAGACAACCTCCTACATAAACTTAGGCCCCAATATACCATTATTTATATAGAGGACTCCCCTAGATCTTTGTGTATACCTTAGAATAGGGGACTATGTTCATAATAGGTGTTCCACTACTAGCATCAATATCAGTGCCTAAGTGACCATCAGGAGCAAGCAAGGTCAAGAGGGTTCAGTCAATTTTGTAATGGGTCATTGACCTTTAGCCTCACTTGTGTATCCTTTAGATGGTGTGGACATCACATTACACTCCCATATAGTTTAATAATTAGAGTTGTGCTTATGCATGATTGATTTTGTGTTGTGATGAGACCCATTTTGTTTGATAGCTGAGTCAGCCACACCCATACTTGTTGTGTGCATACCTTAGAAATCCTATAGGATCACTTCTATTATCCTATTATTATTTCTTCATCTCATTCCTGCATCCCATCATCATTTCATCTTGACTATCCATATCACATCATCTCTCTTTTTCACTCCATACCATTTACCATAGTCCACATTCTTTTCATTTCCTATCACTTTCCACACTCATCCTAATATCATCTTTCTTAATAATTTGTATATTTTGACCAATATTTTGACCATCATATTCCCCCCTTATAATCACATAGTGTTTCTTGTGTCTACACCCATCTCATAATTTTTAACATCCACTACCTCTTATCGTATCCCTTATGACCATCTCACTCCCTCATATTCTTCTATCCATAACATTTTCACTTCCCTATCCTATCCATGCCTCATAAGATCCATCTCACTTGGCACCATCATCTTCCTACATCCTTACTTGTACATTTTAATTAAATCCTTATCATCCTACAAGCATTCTCTTCTCTATTCAAAAGTATTTAATATCCACTTCTATTTCAAATCCTTGTCACATGTTATTCACTTCATAACACATTTCTTCCCCATTTGCCTTATATTGACCATCCTATTTATATCTCATAGCACCCCACACATAGTGATTATCCACTTTCTATCCATTTTATTCACCCCCTATTACCTTCTTATTTTTATCTCATACCTGTATCCCCCTAGTATTTATCTCCATCCATATCCTCATATAATTATCATCTTTTCTATTTTTTGTAGAGTAGTTTATAACCCCCACTTTGCATCATATCCAATTTATATCACATCTTATTGTAATTATTTTATCCACATAATCCATCTTGTACACCATCCATCCACTTATCCACCCATCTTATGCTTATATCATCCCATCCACTCACTTGTTTTATCCTCGTACTCTATTTTGCATCTATTAATGTACCCATTCTATCCTTAAGGCATCATATTTCATTTTAATTCCTTTATCCATATAGCCCATTCCTCACATCTATTATTCATCCCTCCATCCATATTACCCTTATATCATCTTATCACCACACAATCTATTATATCCATATAGTTTACCCTTCACATATATCATTCATTATTTGTCCTAACTTCTTGTAATTATTTTAACCTATCTTTCATCCATATTTTCTTTGATCATCACCACACACTTTCCCACGTGCCTCCATAATATACCTTATCCACTTTTTGGTCATTCTTAAACATTATCCATCTTAATCCTAACATTAATCAACCCATAGCCATCCATACATCATTTATTCTATAGTCGTGATAATCATATAACCCATATTAACTTGTCCTCATCTTGTCCATTTAATCCTAATCACACCTTATCTACTCCATATTCTTGTGTATCCAATCAAATCTATACCAATCCCACTTATATTTTTACCCACTAATCCTTACATATCATATTTACCCCATATCATTATCCTTCATATAGACTAAATCATCATCTCTTCCACACCATATCTACCTCCCATTTGGTGATCTATCTTTTGCATCCTTAATCACTTATTTGATTTCGTAATCTATCTATTCTGTCATGATATCCCATTTTTCCTAGGCTACTCATCCTTATCCCATCATCATTAATCCATTATAATTTCATCTGCATATCCATTACACCACTATAAGTCTCTCCTTTATAACTAGGTCCCCACCTCATCCATATCATTGTCACCATACTTTGTCACATTACACATCCTAGCCTCATTTGCATATCATGTATAGAAATGCATCTCCTTTATTCATTATCCCATAACCCCTTTTTGTAAATATTATCCACCTTCCATAGTTCTTCTTCCATTATTTACTCCTATCCTCACATCCTTTCATATAGATATTTTCTCATTCTATCTTATATCATCACACTTTCATATAGTCCATAACCCATATATCATAATCACATCCTCTATATTTGTCATCCACTTAGTACCATCCTTTCCCATTACTCATCTCCTATGCATACACATTGGATTCAAAACCATCTTTTCAATAATTTAAAATTCACCCCCATTTGTCCATATATCATATCCATCTCTTTTGTTTCATCCCATCTTCATTAGATTTTCCACCCATAAAGTACACCCATATCCACATACCTCCCATTCCAAACCCTTATTGTGCATATCCATCATCTTATCACCTCCCCCATCCATCTATCTTGAGTGGTAACCCTTGTCCACACTTTTTTCCATCACATTTCATCACCATCCACTTCTCCCCATCACCCTTTTAAATATTAGTTAAGGAAAAAAGATCAAACTATTGGTGGTCACTTACTTCCCACATATCATTAATCATCCTATCATAACTTGAAATTATCATTAAACATAGCCTTATAAGGTATCAATCTAGCACCCAT
The DNA here is from genome assembly GCA_037957365.1 of Torreya grandis. NCBI lineage: Eukaryota > Viridiplantae > Streptophyta > Pinopsida > Cupressales > Taxaceae > Torreya > Torreya grandis. The sequence continues at coordinate 492,052 of JARHVA010008061.1, forward strand.
CACTATCCTTTATCCCTATCAAGTGTCTTTGTCCCCTAGCACCCATCAACTTGTCCACTTGATAGTTGATAAAATGATTTGATCCCATCATCCTCTTTTGTCTTTTCTAGATTGATCTCTTAAAAGACCTTTGTTTCTTGATAATTTCTAGTTACCTTATCCATTAATACTCTCCATTTGAGCACTAGTAGTCTAATATTTTAACCAAGTCTTATATTTAAAATACCCTAAATCACACCTCATCACATTTCATCCTCTTAATCTCTCACCATGGTTATCCAAACCTGAGCTCAATTCCACCTAGGACAAGTCTCTAATCAAGATGACAATACTAGGGGGAAAATCATGGACCCAAATCCAGAATATGAGTACTTTCATAGTGACATCCCTACACCTCAAGAAAAAATTAAGAGAAATAACCTCCTCAATAATGATGGTGTCTATCATCTCATCAACTAATACCTATATAAAAACCATGATGAAGTGTTAGCTCTAAGTATAGAAATCAGGGGCACCTTACCACCAAACTATGATCGCACCCATATAAACAATATCATTCACCCACCAGAATCCCTACAAATAAATGATCATCAAGAAGTGGACCATGGATTTTTAGATGAAAGAGACCAAAAACTACCTCTTGTCAACCACCATACTGAGGCTATTAGGAGATAGGTTGCCATTGAAGATCATCTTACACAACAAATCAATCTCCTCCTTTGTAATCAACACCCACCATCCCCATAACACAATAACACCAAAACCTCCCATAACATCCAAAACCCCAATAATACTAACCATAATACCAATGATTTAATTCATACCAATAATTCCAACCATCATACCCATGCTCTATAAGGAATCCATAATAAATCCATCAATCCTCTTGGGAATCATACCTTCTCCCAAGAATGGAATATGATGAAAAAAACCCTCCAATAGGTAGATCCTCAGTCCCAACCCCTCAAGTACAAATATGAGGATTTTTTTCATCGCCCTTAGATATAAACATCTTATATACCTCATTCCCCTCACATTTTTAAGTCCCAAAATTTGAGAAATATAGGGGAAAAGGGGATCTAAGGGACCATGTATAGGAATTTTATGTCACTTTCCATGAAGTAGCATATGAAGATGCTTCCTTATTAAGGATCATCCCCAAAAGTTTAACAGGACTAGCATTAGAATGGTTCATGTATCTTCCTAAGGGGTCAATTTCAAGCTTTGGAAAATTAATAGAGTAGTTTTTTAGACATTTCTCTTTCAATATAAAGCATGACATATCCATTATTGACCTCTATACACAAAGCAAAGAGGTGGGGAAAACTTTGTCTATTTCCTACAATAATGGTAAGGATTGGAAAGTTGATTGAGGTGTATTATACCCAAAAAGGAGTTAGCCAAAATATTTGTGGACAACTTCAATATAGAATTGAAATATAAATTAAAATTATAGTGTACAAAAACTTTTGATGAGATTATTGAAAAGGGCATGCAAATTAGAAATCCCCTCATAGAGAAAGGAACCATCAAGCTATTTTGTCATAATGAGCACACTCTAAATATAGAAAAATCATTTTCAAACAAACCCAAGGTCTTCAATAAGAAAAAGAATGTTGTAGGATATGGGGTGATAGACTCCAAGCCTCAAGCACAACATATCCAAAACATCTAAATAAAAGGGCCTCCACCATAACCTCATGCTTCTTCCATTAAGGTTCCTCAAGGCAAACCAAGACCTCGTATAGGCAAGCAACCTCTTACAAGCTTGGGGATGCCATTGGAGATTGTGTTATAATAATTAGTTGTTGCCATCATGATTACTTTGCCAAAAATTTGGCTTATGGATAATCACCAACCCAACCATATTGGTATCATGATGATGAATATTTCAAATTATATAGGGTGAAAAGACATGATACTAAGAATTGTATGCAACTAAATCACTATGTACAAGATTTGATCAAAAAGGGCAATATTGAGTTGGAAGGAGATTCCACCCCCAGTCAATCAGGAAATGGATAACTAGGTATCTATAAAGATCCTCTTCCCAAACATGAGAAAAATAACCAAATACCACAATGAGACCAGGGTCAAGCATCCTCATCCTACCATAGTTTCACATATCACTATATTAACACCATCAAAATCCATAATATCCCCACATCTATTGACTCCTCATCTCCTATTTTAAAAATTAACCTGGTCATAGTTGATTACACCATCACTACCTGACATAATAAAATAGTCATTCCAATAGCATCATCCCTACAGCCTTTTGCTTCTTCTACTACACCAAGGGGGAATGCTTATAAAAAAGCTACAAATGGGTCTATTAAATCATATGATATCATCCAACTAGAAAATACCCCTGCCCAAATTTCCCTTATGTAAATCCTTAAAACATTTGCTTTACATAGGTAAATATTAAATCAAGTACTTAATGACCTAAAGGTGCCTAGTAACCTAGACACAAGCCAATTTCAGGTATTAGTAGCTCATCTATCCCCTCCCAAAAACTCACTTTATAGTGCTCAAGATTTACCACCGACTGGCCCACACCATAATTATCCACTATACATTGAAGTTTCCATTGCTCATCATCATGTCTCCCATATCCTTATAGGCAGAGGATCAACACTCAACTTGTGTAATGTGGACTTCTTGAAAAAGCTAGGATATTATAAATCATCACTTGGGCCTACTCTTATAATGATAAAGGCTTATTGTGATAATGAGTGAACATAAATTGGGTATATCTACCTTCCTATTGCTATGGGACCCATAGTTTATCAAACATTGGTACATATGGTTAATGTGGACCTACCATTTAATATGCTTCTTGGGAGACCCTAAATCCATGAAATGTAAGCCATCCCATCTACCCTTCATCAATGTTTAAAATCCCCTCATTTAAGAATGAAATTCACCATTCTTATAATTATTGAGCATCATAGCTATCAGACGAATCAATCTATCCCACCATCATTATTTCAAGACACTAAAAATTCTATACTCAATCTTACGACCATAAAATATATTTCTCCTAATTAACTAGCATCCACATCTACCCCAACATTAGATCTTACCAAATTTAAAATCACATACATATAATATGGTGAGTATGATTATAAGACCCTTTTCATTAGCCATATTTTAGTGTCTCCCTGAAGCTATGGGTCCCCTGATATGAAGGAATTCAAACCCATCATGTATCAATTTAGGCCTACAACTTTTGAAAGTGTAGGGTTTTTATTTGATGAATATATTGAGGATGGAAATGATTCTTGGATCTTACCTAATGGTGAAATATTCATCTCACCTGAGAAAATTTATCCCAAAATCCACTGCATGATGGAGAATATGAACTATAAAGGAAAAGGACTAGGAAAGCAAGAACAGGGTCAATTAGAACCCATTGGTGTCCAATAAAATCCATCCAATTTTGGCCTAGGGCATAAACCATATGATGGTGACCCAATCAATATCATTTTGGATTCTATCCTAACTAATGATCAAACTCTCCCTGATGAGGATATTGAGACAAGTTCTATTTGTAGTTGATTCAAAGAGCTGGATGCCACTAACCTTTTCCTTGACACCTCCATATCCACCATCAACATATCCCTCCGTTATCCTTCCCTTATAGACTAGGATACCAAGTAGGAGCCTAATTTTGAAATATTTTAGAATGATGAGGCCATTCTCAAATATATGGGGGTAAGAACTTTTATGCCATTCAGAGATCATAACTAAAGAATTTTTTATCAATTTGTGTGAATCAACATACTTTAGAGAATAAGAATCATTGAGTATTCAAGATGATGATGAAAGGTCAAAATAATAACATGAATTCTCCATAGAGCTAGATGCAATCCTATTCAACCTTGCTTAATTAGAAGATTATTCAAACATTGATATCGAGTTGCTAGGAATTATCACCTCTGACATGCCAAAGATCAAGTACCCCCTTATCTACAAGATCAATCTCCCTCACTCATTGAGTATGTAATAGAAATAAACATAGGGAATAAATAAAAACCCAAGATCATGAAATTGGGGGAATCTCTCACTCACTCAGTGCACAAAATTCTTATTGCATTGCTTAGAGAATTTATTGATGTCTTTGCATGGAGATACAAAGATATGTCAGGCCTAGATCCTTCATTAGTAGTCCACTACCTCCATGTCCACCCCAATGGTAAACCCATTAAACAAAAATTATGTAAGATTCATCCAAAGGTGGCATTTCTGGTCAAGGAATAATTACAAAAAAATTTGGATGCAAGATTTATTCACCCCATTGACTACTCTGATTGGATATCTAATATTGTCCCTATCTCAAAACCTCAAGGAAGAATTTGGATATGTAATAACTATTGAGACATTAATAAGGCATGCCTTAAAGATTATTTCCCACTTCTAAATATTGATATGATTGTATATTCCACAATCAAATATGATATATTGTCCCTAATGGATGGTTTCTTTGGATACAATCAAATCAAGATTGCTCTTGAGGACTAGCAAAAAATAGCATTCATCACCCCATGGGGCACATTCTAGTACCAAGTCATGCCTTTTGGCCTCAAAATTATAGGGGAAACCTAATAAATAGAAATTAATCTAAACTTCCATGACATGATGCATGATATAGTGGAAGACTATATTGATCATATCCTAGGGAAGTCTCACTTATGATCTAAACATCCTGCACTCCTCCAAAAAATTGTTGAAAGACTAAGAGAATATAAGGTATGGTTAAATCCTAAAAATTGTGTTTTTGGCATAACATTAGGAAATTTTTTAGGGTTCATTATATCAAGAAGAGGTATTGAGGTGGATCTAGTAAAGGTCTGAGCCATAATTGAAATGCCACCTCCCTGACAATGACTCTCATCTTCCATGACATGATGCATGATATAGTGGAAGATTATGTTGATGATATCCTAGGGAAGTCTCACTTATGATCTAAACATCTTGTAGTTCTCCAAAGAATTCTTGAAATACTAAGATAATATAAGGTACAGTTGAATCCTAAAAAATGTGTTTTTGGCATAACATCAGGAAAGTTTCTATGGTTAATTATATCAAAAAGAGGTATTGATGTGGATCTAGTAAAGGTACAAGCCATAATTGAAATGCCACCTCCCTAAAAATGACTCTCATCTTTCATGACATGATTCATGATATAGTGGAAGATTATGTTGATAATATCCTAAGGAAGTCTCACTTATGATCTAAACATCCTACAGTCCTCCAAAGAATTGTTGAAAGACTAAGAGAATATAAGGTATAGTTGAATCCTAAAAAGTGTGTTTTTGGCATAACATCAGTAAAGTTTCTAGGGTTCATTATATCAAGAAGAGGTATTGAGGTGGACCCAGTAAAGGTTTGAGCCATAATTGAAATGCCACATCCCTGACAATGACTCTCATCTTCCATGACATGATGTATGATACAGTGGAAGATTATGTTGATGATATCTTAAAGAAGTCTCGCTTATGATTTAAACATCTTGCAGTCTTCCAAAGAATTGTTGAAACATTAAGAGAATAAAAGGTATGATTGTATCCTAAAAAGTGTGTTTTTGGCATAACATCAGGAAAGTTACTAGGGTTCATTATATCAATAAGAGGTATTGAGGTAGATCTAGTAAAGGTTTGAGCCATAATTGAAATTAAACCTCCCTAAATGCTTAAGTAACTTCATAGACTTTAAGTCAAGCTTTAGTCTATCAAGGATTTATTTCATAGCTCACCAATAAATGTCATCCCTTTACTCACTTTCTTAAGAAAGGGGTAGTTTTTCATTAGAATGAAGAATGTCAAAAGGCCTTTGAAAGTCTTAAATAGTATTTGTAAAATCCACTTATTTTGTCTCCACCAATTCTAGGAAAGCCTTTTCTCTTGTATATCTTTGCTACACCATATGTTATTATCACCTTATTAGCACAACATAATGATCAAGGAAAAGAGTAGGCTATTTATTATCCTAATCATAAATTAATATCATATGAGTTAAATTATACACCAATTGAGTGAGCATGTTTATTTGTAGTATTTACATCACAAAAAATCTGGCATTATATGCTTAATAATCAAGTATAGCTTATTTTCAAAATAGATCCCTTAAAATATCTCCTATCTAAGTCAGCATTAATAGATCAAATAGTAAAATGGATCATGTTGCTTAGTGAGTTTGACATTAAATATATCCTTCAAAAGGCTATCAAAGGATAGGTCATTGTAGATCAACTAGCAAAAGCTCTGTTGGAGTCAATTGAGCCCATTATCACCCTCTTTTTGGATGAGTCCATCATGAACTCTTCATAGGTAGAAAGTTGGAAGTTATATTTTGATGGCTCATTTAATACTCATAGGTTAGGGGTAGGAATTCTTTTGGTCACACCTCAAGGTGAACTTATTCCTAAGGAATTTCATTTTCCCTTCCCTTGTACAAATAATATTTAAAAATACAAATCCCTCATAGCAAGACTTCATCTTGCTATCTAATGAAACATCCAACATTTATAAGTATTTGGGGACTCTCAATTGATTATCAAATAGGTGAATGAAGAGTTCCAAACTAAGGATGATAAATTTCTCCTATATAAACAATTGGTGGATCAATTGAAAACCAATTTTAAATCCATTACATTTGAGTAATTTCCACATGTAAAAAAAAAGGAAATTGACCCCATGGCCACCTTAGGCTCTCTTATTGACCTTCTCAAATATGTCCTAGAAGGTAATTTTTTGATTGAGTAATTAATTACCCTAGCCCATCAGTCATTAGCTCCTCTCCAAATTTGAATCATTGATAATCCCAGTCTTCCTAGGTACCATGATATCTATCAATACCTTTATGACAATATACTTCTGCTTAACCTTAATCACCATCAACATAAAGCCTTCATCGACCAAATTTCCTGTTACACTATCTTAGGTAGGACACTCTATCAAAGAGGTTATGATGGAAACCTACTAAGATCTCTAACAACATATGAGGCCATTCAAGCCATCAAGAAGGTCTATTATGGTATCTTTGGTAGGCATATCAATGTAATGGCTCTAGCCAAGAAGCTCCTCCACATAGAGTAATATTGGCCGAACATGGAACAAGATGCCTGTAAGTCCATGTAAAAGTGTATGGCTTGTCAAAAGCATGGGAATGTTATTCATGCACTAGTACAGGAGCTACATCCTATCATGAGTCCATGGCCTTTTTCTATATGGGGCCTTGATCTGATTGGAAAGATAAATCCTACTTCCTCAGATGGACATGAGTTCATTATAATGGTTACATAATATTTTACTAAATGGGTAGAGGCGATGCATGAATTCATCCTTAACCAAATCATTTTTCACTTTGGCATCCTCATAAACATAATCTCAGATATTGAAAAATCTTTCAAGAACCAAGACATTGAGGCATTATGTCAAAAATACCATATCACACATCATTTCTATTCCCCATACTATCCTCAAGGTAATGGTCAAGCAGAAGCAACAAACAAGACTCTATTTAAAATTTTAAAGAAAATTATTAATCAGGCTAGGCATAATTGGCATACTCAGTTATATCCATCTCTATGGTCTTATTATACCAATGTTTGCACACCTACAAGGGCCACCACCTATGCCTTGGTATATGGAGATGAAGCTATATTACCCATGGAAGTATAACTCCCTTCTTTTCATCTCTCGCTATATAGTATAATCACTTATCATAATATCCAACAAGAGTGCCCACAAGAATTAGAAATCTTAGATACAAAATGGCAATAAGCCTTGAATCACCTATGGGCATATCAAAATTATCTCAAAAATCAATATCATAAAAGGATTTAGGCTTGAGAATTTGAAGTAGGTGACCCAATCCTCAAAGAAAATTAGAAGAATATTAATGCAGACAGAGATAAGAAAAGAAATTTTAAAGTAAATTGGCTAGGCCCCTATATTATTGTTGCTACATTCAGCTCAGGAGCATACAAGTTGGCCACACTTAAAGGAAAAGAATTGGATGATCCCATGAACATCATGCCTCAATTAGTTTTATGCCTAGTCTCATCATCCTCTATCTAAAGGAGCACCTATCCCTATCTCCATCAATCATCCTTAAAAAAAATAAAATCCATCCAATGGTGAAAACCAACTTGTTGACACCTTGGGCAAGTACCATGGTGAAAACTAGTTCCCAGTGCTATGGTAAGGATAACTTGGCCCTAGTCTCAACAAGTGGGAATTTTCACCAAAGATTAGATCTTTAATGATAAGGACAATAATGGTTAATCATGTACCATTTATTGGAGGAACCCTCTTAAGTCAACTATCTATCTTGGGTGATGATATTTATATCCCCAAGTCTCATCATCACTCATAATCCCCATCTACTCCTTTCGACAAGATCTCTAAGACAAACATGTCTCCTTTTAGCATCAACTTAGTCATAATTCACCTTTACCATCCATGACTATCATTCTACCCATTTATTCCCACTATCATTATGGAGGGTTATCCTAAGAAGGGGTCACTATGATTTTGATTCCTAACAAGATTGTCCTGACCTCTGTCGATATGACCTATGATTCAAGTCTTGTCATAGATTATAATGCTTGAGAACTATGTATAGCCTGTATATAGTTTATATACCACCTTCACATCATCCTTTCATCTCAAGCCATCATTTATCATGACATCATTATAACTTTTTATCCTTGCATATCAATCCATCATCTCCCATCTCTTAGCCAGAACTACATTGGCCTGAGGTCTTTCTATACTATGTAGGTAGCACTTGGTCACATTTTTGTGCCTAATGATAGCTTTGTCTCTCTCTCTTCATCATCCCTATCTTTTTCCATCCTATTTTGAGTCCATCTATGCATTATTCTCATCTTCATAATTATTCTAGGAAAATGTGAATGTTTGCACATGTGTGAGTGTTGTACATGCATGTATAAAGTGAAGTGTTTTTAGTTTGCATATATATGTATATATGTGTGTCTTTTTCTTATGGTAATGAGGATGGAATGGATGAACATTAAATTTCATATTCAAAATGATCATCCCTTTCAAATGGACTTCCCCTCATGCATCTTTGTTATAATGCCATGGGCCTTTCATGGCCATTGTCATATCTCATAAAGATACAACATTAAAATGGATTGCATATATGGCTTGAAAATCTTCCTAAATATGAAAGTCCCATCCCAAACCAAATATTACCCATGTCCTAAGCCAATACCTCAAACATCTACCTAAACAACCCTCTACATATATGGTGCAGGAGCATTTCTAGTAAGGGGCAATCACTGATTTAAATAGGGGATTAATCTCTTTTTAATCATCATGCATGGACATAATGGTAATATCTCACATGATCAACTAAACATAAATAATCCATCACATATGTAACATTATGAGCTATAATAACTCAACATGACAACATCCATCATAAGGATCCATCCAAAATATGTGTCTCATCTAAAAATCTTCCCATCACATGCATATATGCATTAATTCATATCACTAAAACATTATCATAACAACACAATCATATAAATCATATCTATAAATCATAATTAAAATACCCATAACACATGTCCATAAATTTTACTTAATCCAGATACATCATCCTCATAATCATAACAAATATGCATGCAACATCTGCATAATAATCATCACATAAAGCATCATGTCCATACATCATAATAACACATATCCAAAAACCATAATAACATCATCACATAAATCATATCTATGAATCATCCCAACATTCATCATAACATGAAGTATCATAACCATACCACATGTCCATCAAATCATCATAAATACACATCATAGAGCATAATAATCATAAATCATAACAACATCATCACATACATCATCAAAACCATAGCATATAACCATAAATCATAATAACACATGTACATACACATAATAATACACAACATGAGTATCTAAAATAATGAATCATCATATTTAAATACATCTCATAAAATCACTATAATACAAATGTCCACATGAGATCCATGTCAAAAATATATATACAATTTATATCAAGCCCATGGGGAAATAATTAGCTATACAAAATAATCCCTTATACAAATTCATGAAATGTCAAAAATGTAATCATAGTTGTGGTGGTGGTGGTGGCCACAACCCTATGTTCCTTGATGACTACCTCATAAAGGACTGACTCACTTGGAAAGATCCTACTCATCTCTCTATAGGTACGGCACCTTCATATAAAGTCCTATAATACTAGGCCTCTATAATGAGTATCATGATTTAACTCATCATGCCCATCATGTCCTATCCCTATAAACCTACATCTACTACATCTCAAGCTCTCTTTACTATCACTAGTTGGCTCTATAGCTCCTAAATCTATGTTTAAAGGTGGGTTAGTTATCCTAGAATCCCATCTACCTGACCCTAAAGGTAGGTTATTTATGCTTGTGACTACTCTAGTTGTGTATCCTACTACCTCACCTAATCCTACAAGGTATAAATCTATGTATATCTATGATGCACCTATCCCTAGAGCACCAACACCTATGCCTATAACTAGGATAACCCCTCATCCCTCTAAGAAATCCAAGCTTGTAAAACTAAAATCTCCTCCTACACCTGGGTCACTCACCTTATTTCTTGGGTCCTCAAAGCCTATAACTAGGCATGAAGATGGTCTCACTCTTAGGGGATGCCCCCAATCTCTCTAATATGTGTTTGTATCTTTGACTAAAGTCTAGCTACCAAAGCCTCATCCATAGTATATCAAGTGGATGTCATGGCCCTACTCCCCCACTTGGCTACATTGGTACCTACAAAATAACCACCTGAGGAGCCACTTGTGTTACTACCAATCTCTACCCCTGACCATCATCCCCATCAATATCCATCACATCATCACCTCCTCCTCCTTTATCCACTTCATCCTATATAAGCACCTACCACCACTGATGAGCCCATTGATTGATCCATGCTCATGCTACCATAACTCATCATATTTCCCCTCTCACTGCCACCCACGATCATATCAACTACCTTGGTACCTACATCTACCACCATGTTATGTATTCTATAGTCACACTTGGTTCTAGTATAATTATTAAAAAATCCCACTATCATAGGTTTACCTAGTCATTATCAAACACAACATATAGTATCTCCACTATCTTCTCCCAATAAGGTCTCTCCCACTTGCTCTATGTAAAAATGTGCTTAAGGGGAGACACATCCTGAATAAGTCCAAACTACAACTATACACAGTCAGGCCTATATCTCTAAATAATGTAGTCCCACCTATCGATAATGTAACATAAAGTTAGCATAAACTTAGTGCATGCCTCATCCCCCCACCCAAAAACAATGCCCCTATATAGCATCCAAGTAATATAGTTTTGGTGCAAAGTGTCGAAGGCCTCCATGTAATACATCATGTCTCTTGTGTGGCCCAAAGAAACTCCCACCACTATGTACCATCTAAAAACCATCAACTGCCCTAGCTCTAAGCCTATCAATGTCCCTAATGGCCACTAGATAGCAATTGTTGCTAGCTCCATATATGTAGCAATAAGGAGGGTCCAAAACTCTATGCTCCCTTATAGGCCCCCAAATGTAACTCTTTATACAAATGGGATATCACAATTGGGCCCCATGCAAAAAACATATGATCATGTATCATATATGTTATAACATGCCCCAGGCCTAGGTGAAACCATCTCCCACTCTTTTCTAACAATAGGATGTTGGACACAAGAGCCATCACAACCAAAGTCATTCTATCCAAATTCCCCTCCCACTTATATTTATATAAATCAATATACCCATCATGTACTCTAATCTATAGGTTACCACCTAGTCTCTATAATGTCCTCATCAACATTTAGGATCTCTAGTAGATCCTCATGCCAATCATTGGTAGGTGTAAAATCATATAAACATCCTTTAGGGTGATTATCATCTCACCTATCACAAAGTGGAAGGAGCTGGTCTTAAAGTGCCATCTCTCTACCAATGTGGTGATCAAGGCATAATCAATCCTAATGGGTGGCATCATCACCATGTTGTGAAGCCCCACCAAATCTAAGACTTCATACTCCTCTAACATCACACATCACATCTCATAGAGGATCTTGAGATGTCAAGATCATGATGCAAGGATCCCTAAATGTTCTTGCATCATAAACATACACAAACCTATCTTCATCACCATCACCTTCAATATTTACTTACCTAATCCTCACCCATACCCTATCAATTAACCCTACCCATCCTACCATCTAACCCTCCCCCACTATACTAATTACCCTAAAAACCCATGACCTCATCTCACATCCTAAGTCCTAACTCCTTCCAATACCTAACTAACTACCTCCCTTAGCACTCCCTTAACCTACCCCATAGTTCCTAACCCTAGCCTTAGCCATCTAAACCCCTCTCCCAATCTCACTACTTCCTAGTCATGGTATTGCAATCTTGATACTCCCTATTAGCAAGATTTCAATCCCACCATTAGTAGTCACAAGATTGTAATCCCATCATTCCCTACCCATGGGATTGTAATCCCATGATTCCCTATTAGTGGGACTACAATCTCATAATTCCCCCTTAATGAGTTTGTAACCCCATGATTACCTATTAGTGGGATTGAAATCTTTCTATTTTCCACTATTAGGATTACAATCCTACCATTTATCCTTATGACCCTACCACTATTTTGGCATTCCCTCCACTCACATTGACAATCCTATGACTATGGGAGAAATGTGTAGTCATGGGATTGCAAACCCATGGTGACCCATGAATTTTTAATCCTAAATCAAGCCAAAAAATCTCCTCTAAAAATCTAAAGATTTGATAAAATACAAATAAGGGGATTACTATTTACCATTGGTCCCACCTCTTTCTCCCTCTGGTGCACACAAACTTGTTCTCCATGGTGTGAAGCTCGAGGGATTCTATCCATGGTTCTCACTTGAGATCTAGATCTCTAAATAGCAAGGTGTGCAAATGAGCTTCCCAATAACCCCCTAACCTATATTAAACCCCCCATACCCCCTCTCCATTTTATCTCCAAAAATAATTCTATCCCTTTCACCATCTACCACCATCCCTACTAACATCTTAGAGGCATGGCATATCCATCCCTGTTAAAATATTTTATTTTCCCAGACTGACATGGGTCCCTTTCTGAACCCCAAACACATCACTATCAACATCTCGAACATCATTTTATCCCTATCCTAAAATTGGATTTCTATTTAAAAAATCTTAAATTTTACTATAAGTGGACCCTTATTATCCCTTATCACCTACAACCCATATCCTCTCTTTTTGAGCCTTTCAGAGCATGTGTCCTTGCTTCTAGATCGATTGTTAGCTTGAATTTTAATCAAACCATCTCTTTTATCACCAAATTATTTTATAGACAAACTATCTACTATCTAACCCATCACTATAGCCACTTATTTTAATTTGGGGCATCTTTATGATCCACTAAAGGGTATCATGTACCCCATCAACATAATCATTTTCCCACCCTAAGATGTTTTAATTGAGGTACCATTTGGGTTGGATTATCTCCCCATATGCTCCCTCGAGGGGGAACCAATCATCCATGATATGGTTTTTATTTGAAAGACCATTACTTCATCTACTTGCAACACCCTTTCAAAGAGGGTTAACATTTATGCACTAAAACATGTTAACCCCATTAATTATACCAATTCTCACTAATTTAGTCTAATTATCCTATTTTCTAGTTACACTAACCCTTGGCCTAATTCTTATACCCACACCAATATCCCATATAACCTTTATCCTAGACTAAAACTAATTAATCCCATCATTAAAAACTCTAACAAGACCTATTATCTACTAACCTACCCCCTAATCCCACTAACCAATTTTAAATTCGATAAAATCCTAACTACCCACCCACCACCCTACACTAGCCCTTCCTAAACCCCTAAAAACCCTATGGAAATATTAATAGAATTGGAGAATTATATAAATCTCTCAATTTTATCCCTTTCCCCCTAGAATTTTCTATTCCAGAGGATTCCATGTAATTAAAAATTCCATGGAAAATCCTCCACCCTAGATCTTGATGGCCCAAATTCAAATTTGGACCATAGATCTTCCTTCATAAACCTATAAAACTACACCACCTCCCCTTGCTCAAGATAATGAAAAAATTAATGAACCAATACATAAGTGAACCACAAAAAATCCATTAATCACATCCATACTAGCATCTAAGCACTCAAGCCATTGATCAACATCCATAATCTTCTTGGAAGCCATTGTCAAGCAACTACAAGCAATCCAACAGTCAAGTCTACAAGTTTAATCACACAAGTTTCAAGTCTTGGAATGGAGCTATGAGAAGGTAAAAGTGATGGTAAGAATGCTATAACTATTTTTATTTACCTTTTCTAGCTATTCCTATTGGTGTCATTTATTTTGGGTTGTGTATTGTCATTTTGATAATATTTCAAGAATCCCCAAATTGGTGCATAGTAGGAAAAACCAATTAGGAAAATAGGTTTGAAGTAATTAAGAAGAAAATTGTAAGAAGGCACTTTTTGAGTAAAATGCAAGGGGTTGGCAATGAAAAACAACTAGCTTAACCCAGTCAACCTAGTAGGCTGAAAAGGAGCAAAATCCACACTGTCGACCCACTAGGTATGCATCAACCTTGTACATTTTGTAAGTTACCAACCTAGTACAAATTTTTTAACTAATATAAAAAGTCTAGAATGACAATGTAGTACTAGTGAGGGGAAAATAAGAGGGTTGAATTAGATTTTTATGTCAACCAAGTCACAAAATTTGGTCAAACTAGGTTGACCAAAGAACTAGAATGGTATAAAAATGCGTGTAAAAGGTTGAAAAAAGGATAGAATGGCCCGAAATGACTAGGTAAGGGAAAAAATGATTGAGTAGGCTAAAAATAGGTTAAAATGAATAAATTAAAGCATTTTAGACATATTTTTTATTAATATTATAAAAATAATGTATTGTGATGATACATGACATGGAAGATCTAATAAATCTTTTATTATTTCTTGGTTGTAGGAATGACCCAAGTTCTAGAGATTGGTAGACATGTCTTGTCTACCAAATCTATTGGAGTATTTGACCATAGGAGATAGAGCTAGGCTACTAGTTGTAGGTTTAGGAGGGATATTTGACATCTATAGGATTCCTCTGGATGTGGATCTATTAGTCATGTTCCTAGGATGTTGGGAATGACTAACTAACACCTTCATATGGGAGGTGGATGGGGATGTGGTAGAGGTAACTGTCACTCTAGAGAATCTGCATGCCATCCTAGGGTTACTATTAACAAGAGCATTACTGACTGCAAGCATACCAAATAGATTGGAGGAGAGGAGAGCCTTAGCCATGTGGGCTGTAGTATTGAATCGATATTGGTAAGCATGAGAGTTAGTATGTTTAACATATATACATCATAGATTATAGATATTTGAAAAGTTTTGATAGGACTTGTGACACAAAAAGTGTTTTGTCAAATAAACATCACCAAATCTTTCATTTTGGGTTTAAAATTGAACAAACTTGTCAATTTTTATTTGCAATAGTTGTTTAATCAAATTTTTGTGTGGAAAAAAGAGGATTTTTGCATGTATGCTCTTCCATTTGTCCCCTATAGGGAACCCTTGGAATCAAAATCACCATTCCTATTGCAAATAACCTATTCTAAGTCTTAGAAAGAAAGTCATCTAAAGCACTCCCCAAAAACTCGTTAAAATTTGGGTGACCTTGAAAATTACCCTAAAGTCTTTCTATTTCATGCTTTCTTTATTTTTTATGCAAACTTGTCTTGTGAGGGGGACTTCATCACCTCCTAAAAGTTCTTTAGGGAAGCTTTGACCCAGGGTTTCATCTCCCAACATTGAATTCATTTGTCTCCTTTGGAGTTGCACATGGGACATAGTGGTACTTTAGACATCACACTACACTAAGCAAATACCAAGATGTAGTGGTTGCAAAAAAGACTAGACCTTTTTGTAACAAGCCAAGTGATACGAACCCAAAATCCATGCTTTTCTTTTGCATTGTTTGGTGTGAAAGTCATTATGCAATTGATTCTCCTAGATCATTTGGAAAATTGTTAAATCTTAGATAAATCCCCACTTGCCATGAAAGTATTTTTGGTTTAAGGTGTGCCTCAAGGTCCATGTTATAGTATTGTCATTTGAGAGAAGGGGGGGTGTAAAAACCCTACTATATAATGCACATTTACTTTTGGATGAACACTTAAAACCCTTTCAAATTATGTATATTGACATATTCCAATAATACCAAGCAACCTTGTCATTTTAGGATCTAAGAATAATAAATTATCTGATCATGTCCTAGATTAAAGTCTTTTTTAGAGTGAAAACTTGGTGGAAACAAATAATCCAAACCAAACACATAGTCCAAATTTTTATTTGAATAAAGAGGTGTTATGTTTCCTATGTGAGATCATCAATTTGCCTTGTTCAAAAGTTCATCAAAAGCTTGAGAGTTATATCATCCACTTTGGCATATTTATGTTACCCAATTGAGTCTAGACCTTTACCAAAAAAATTTAAAGTCCTTCACTTATAATCTAAATTCATAATTTCACCTTTATAAGTTTTTAGGGTTGATATGTTAAGTGGGTTCACCATTTTCACTAAACTTGAGGGAACTTAGGTTTAATTTCCAATTTAGGATGAAGGTCATTTAAGACTCATAATCATTATCATCACTTCATAGACTTAAGCCATTTTATGCTAAAAATTTGAACTTTGGGTCTATGCACCACATTATTTAGTCAAGAATAGTAGTTTATGTTGTCAAAATTGTAGGAAAATGTATTTACCTTAGAGAGTTTTTGAAACAAACTTTTTATTACACCTTTTTGGGTAGTATAGCATCATTATGCTACCCAAAACATTTTGAATATTGTTTCATATTCCTTTTTTCATATGCTTAAAATTTGTTCCTACATTTTTAGACCAATCCAAGTGTACTTTTGTGATGTTTTATCTAAAATAGTTATACTATTCACTTTTGTCTAGCTTGTTTGTCAGAAGAACCAAGTTTTATACCATTTTTTGTGAGAAAATAAGCTATTTCTAAAGTGTCTTTTGCTTCATACCTTATACCTAGTTGATCAAGTTCATGTCCAAGAATTAAATGCCTAGTATTTTTTAGAAGTGTTTCAAATCCATTAAATTAAAACTTTCATCTATTTCAAAGTCTAGCTTTTGATGCTATTTTGGCCAAGAGTCCTAGCACATACCTTATTTGAGCCTAGATTTTGACATCATATTTGGACAAAAGACCTAACAACTTTTAAATTCCTAGATTAAACTAAATTGAAACACTTCAACCTTAGATTTTGGCATTTTGATTTTTAGTCCATTTACTTACTTATCTTTGTGTGAATAGTGAAATGTTAGATACTTCACGCTATCTTGTTTCCTCACAAAACTTTGCATAAACCTTTTGATCCTTTTGACAAATCTAGACCAAGTTGGGACATCATCTATTTTGGACATTTCCATTTTTAGAGTTTGTAGAACTCTTTGACATTTTATCATAAAGCATTGACTATAGATCCTAACATGTATTCCTACACTCGTAGTCAACTCATGTATAATCCAAGAATTAGTAATATGGTTGCATAGGAAGAAATGGTGAAAGATCCCTATTGGATAATATTTCTTATGAGATGGATTCTTATCCCTCTTATAATACTCAATCAGGGGCACAAAGACAAGATCCATTAGCTAATTATCTAGTTAATACACTACCTTATTCAGATCAAGACTAAGAGAAAATTGTGCAATACCTAGCTATAATACCTGCAGTGGACAAGCCAGTACTTCAACAGTCATATTCTACTAATATGACTTCCATAAATGATATATTTTTAATTTAGTGGCATTTTTTAGAGAAGAAAGACAAGATTTTGGTTAGAGCTATAGAATTAGGGGCCAAGTTTCTAGCAGATTTCCCTCATGAAAATTTACCAAGTCTAGTAAGAATGCCCCACAATATCATTTATGATCAATAGGCTTCTTCTAGCAATCCTATGGTCCTAGTCCAAACAATGTACCAAGATCCTAATATATTTAATCAAGGTAAAAACATCATGGAAGATCACTTTAATTAAATGTAGACAACATATCAAACATACCTGAATCTAGCATGTGACTTCAATCAGAAGAACATGGTAAGTAAGCCTCTTATACACCCAGTTACTTTAATAGGAGTGTTGATAGAGTTAATTGGACAAGATAATCTGAGTTTCAACCCATTCATACAAATTTCTTTGATAGATAACTTGATGCATATGCCAATTATTGAAGAAGTGTCTTTGGCTTCTACAGAGAATAGTGAGCCAAACATAGTACACAATGTGAAAACAACATCCAGGCTCAATCAAAGTGGTACTAATGCATAAATAATTAGCTAACATCATGTGCATATAGTTAATTTTATGAATAGGTCATCATATTATGGAATAGGAGTTTATACACCCTAACCTCAACTGGCTACTTCCTCAAGTGTATAACCTATAAGATTAGGTAATCAAATAATGACCAATATCATGCCTCAATAATAGAATGTGATGAATCCTATTCCTCCTCAACAAGTAATGAGTAGTATTCTATAATAATAAACACAATATAGTGTATCAATGCAACATAAGACAAAAAAAATTCCACCTCAATTAGGGGCAACTAATGTTCTACCTCGTTAGGTAATGATGAACATACCCCTTTAGTCACAAACTAATATGCCAATCCAAAACCAAGCAATGACTAGTCAACAACATGTAAATATTGGTCAATGATAGATACCAAATCTTTAACCTATTTTCACTTCCTCATTAGGATTCAGGCAACAAAGAGGTCCCCATATTTCTCAAGTACATACTAGACAACCATTGGTTCAAAATGTGCCACAAATTCAGAGATAGGTTCTTGCTCTATAAGTTCCCACTCAAGAGTAAGGTTTGATTAGCTGGTAGCATGTCCTTTTTCAACCATAGTATGCACAGTATAGCTATATCCCTCCATCCCAAACATAAAATCTTCCAAGTCAAACTTTTATTGCCAACACAAACCAGAATATTACACAACCAAGTATGCATATTCTTGGTCCATTCCCAAACCAAACCAATGTACCCCAATAGATATCTCCATCATACCCTGGTCAAAGTGTTCCACTTTTAACCTCCCAATCATATATCCAAACCCAAATTCTCCCTCAAACCAATATTCCTTCTAGTTTCCTATCCCAAGAATTGGAACAGATGAAGGATGCAATTGTTATTATTTAAGCTGGTAAACAAACTAAAAAGTTCAAATTATATGATGTATGTTCCTATCCATTCAACATGGATTATTTATAGATACCATTTCCTCCATGATACAAACCACTAAAATTTGATAAATACAAAGGCAAAGGTGACCCCAAGACTCATTTGACTAAATTCTTTGTCACATGTCAACCAGTGGCATATAACAACATATACCTTTTTCTATTTTTCAAAAAGGGTATATTTTGTTTCCATATCTTTGTCTAGAATCTATATCCTAATCTATATTTATATCATAGCCATTACTTTGTCATCAATGTCCATTTTAACCTTAGAAGACTTAGTCCAAATCATTTCTTATCACTCATCACAGTCCAATAAGCTTACTCAATGGTCAAATCATTATCACCTTTTTGTATAAGTCAACCATGTAATTTAATTAAATTATTAACCCTATCATTATCAACCCCTCCACACTTGATAAAATCCCATCTAATTACATAATTAAGCCACTCTTATCAATTCAAACTTTGTTCAACCATGACTTAGTCAAATCACATTTTTTATAGTCTAAAACCTGGTACCTTTCAAATCATAATCTTATCTTTTCTCCCCATTCAATTCAGCTAATCAAACTTAGGGTTAATTTAACCCTACCCCATCTATTAACTAGCCAATGTTCCAAATCTAAATTTTCTCAAGGACACCTTGTCCATATCTCATTTGAGTCACAAACTTAGATCAAAACAAGATTATTAGTTCTTATCCAAAAATTCATTGCAATCATCCACTCATCCCATATACATTCATCAAGACAATAGACAAGACACTGATCACATAATAACTATGCATGTACATACTTGTGTGTTCTTTTATGATTTTTCATTTGTTTGAATGTATTTTATCATATATATCTATGTCTACTCATCTATGTTGGTCTACTTGTATACACACATTAATTTCCTTATATTTGGTCAAGCATTTTTTGAATATAATTATGTATCTTTTACTTCATCATCTTGCCTTTTATCATATTTGTATAAGATCATATTTAAAACATGTCATTTTGGTTCCTTATACCAATGGTGCATTATGCCACATGTTAATTTTCCACATTGTTTTTACCTGTGTCTTTTTTTTCCATCCAACATGCACTTTGTAAAAAAATCATCATGGTCTTAAACATATCATGGTGCATATTGCAATGTAATACATTAAAAAGTATTGCTTGGATTATGGTGATCAATGACTTGTAACAATAAAAAATGGATGTATGTTTGAAGATAGTATATGTCAATATTTTCAAATCAATCATTTATCATTTATCTAATAAAAAACATACAAATCAACTATCAATAAAATTATTTATCTAACAACTATCATCTCTAACTTTTCATCATCATCATCATCATCTTCTAGTCTATCTTTCCTCACTCATAATTTTTCCCTCTTAGTGAGAACTACATCGGCTTGAGGTCTTTTCAAACTATGTAGTTAATTCTTGATCACTTCAAAGTACCTGAGGAAAACTTAGTCATGCTAATAAATTATTCCCATTTCTCACTTGATCACTTGATCATATCATTTCTCACCCATGCTCTCATCATAATTTGACATATGCTTTCAGCTACAAGTTAGGTATTAGATTTTCATATGTATGTATGTGGGTAATTTTATTATAATTTTTGTATGTGTGATTTGTAATAAAAACTCAAATATGTAATATTGAAGAGAATAAAATGATTTTTACATGAGCTACATGATGCACTAGAATATCGACTTATGGGAGAGTCTTTAGTAGATAATGTATAGAGATTTGGGGGATATCATATTAGTGTATAATCCTTTGCATGAGTGAAAATATCTATGTATTTTAATCTCTATCAATGAATTAAAAAAGTATTTTTGAGTGACAAAAATCCTTTTAAGAGTAATCTCAATTGTTTTCAACACTGGTATCAAATGAGGTTCCTTGTGGACCTCTATGCACGTCTTTGGCCTCAAGCATAGTAAGACTAAGTAGTGGAGACCATGTGAAAGTGTCTTTTCATTTGATAAGCCTTTGATCATGTTTGATATTATAATAATAGTGAAAAACTCATGCCATTTCCAATAATAATCATTTTATAATAAATTTAGTTTAATTTATTTTGTATTTACTTTTTGGTTTAGTTACTACATTTGTCTCTACAAACTTGCATCAAGATTCTTATATTGACACTAACATATCACTTGGTATATCTATTCATTAAACTTGGATTTTCATGCTAGATTCATCCACCATACATCCAACATCCTTGTGCATATTCAAGTTGGAAAAAACAATTGTGTTTGGATCACCAATCAAACACTCAGTTGCTACTACCATTCCACATGGACCTAATCTATTCAAAATATTTGTTAGCCAATCCTCTTAAAATATTCACACTAATCAGATTGCATTTCTCATCAAGGTCTCACCTAGCATTAGTATACAAGTTAGTTAGCCTCCTGACATTGAAAAAAAAATCACCTTAAACCCAAATTTACATGATGCCCCTAAACCCAACAAATTTCATCTCCTATTTCATCACCTTGAGTTACACACATATTTTCATAAGGTTTTTAGTGTAGGAACAACTGTGATCAACACTGACACCTCCAACATGAGATTGTCTTCCTCTTTATTATTGAGCTTGTTTCTATCCTCATCATGCCATTCTCACCACTTCCCTACCTATCACCATTTATTGATGATCAATAGTTATCCTTTAAAACAACCATCACTCAGAATCTACTTGCATTTGAAAACTACCCAGGTTACATTTGCTTCCATGTTTCATAAAATCCCTAGTTTTATCCAAGTAAATTGGTATTACATGGTATATCTTCTATTTTAGTTTTACTTAGTATTTAATTTTAATTTTAGTTTTTTTGTATTTGTTTTTTAGATTATGGTTTTATATTTTTTATTGTTTATCAAAGTTATTAGTAGTATTTAGGCACATAATTTAGTCTATAAGTTTTTTATCTTTAAATTATTGTGTCATAAGTTTTAAGTTTTCATATTAGAATTTAAAAATCATGTCATTTAATTAGTATTGTCCTTATTATATGAGTATTTTTAAAAATTTGATTCATGATCATATTTAAAGGTCTATATTTCAAATTCAAATTTGTCAAAATAGTTTTAATGTCATTGTTGGTTATATTAAGATTTGTCACTATTGTAATTATGCATTATCAATTAAGATCGATGTTTTTCAAGTCAACATTATTTCGGGGGATACGTAGAAACCAAATATAATTTATAAGTTTGATTAAACTAGATTCTATACATGACAAATCCAAATTAAGTTATTTCTAATTGAAAAAGATCTTTGGGACATTATTGACAACACTATGGTAAGACCTACAGATGTCAATGAACTCCAAAAATGGAAGTTAAAAGATAAGAAATACTTAATCATTATGGTTTTTAGATTATCAAATCCCTATCTACATCATGTGGACTTCAAAAGATCTTCTAAATAAATCTAGGAATCATTAAACACACTATTCAAATCTCAAGCCAATAGTTCTGAAATAACTATGAAGCAAAAACTCTATGGGTTAAAATTAGAGTAAGGTGGAGATATAGTATCTCACATCAGTAAGTTACATTCCCTCTTTAAATGAATTGGTAGGAATAAATAAATAAATCAAAGAAAATGATGAAATGCCATATTTATTAATAACATGCCCAACAATATATCTAATATGGTGTTTACCTTAAGTAAAATAAATCCAAACTTGGTGAACATTATATCCACATTTATTAATTAAGTAAAAAATGTTTCATTAAAATAAGAAGTGATGTTCACACAAAACAATCCCAAAACTTCTTCCAAAAATATAAACATGTGACTAGGTTTAATAATGAAAAAAAAAATACACGTGTTTTTATTGTAAGAATCCAGGTCATGTTCTACTGAACTAAAAATAAAGAGCACATGATCTTATCAATGTAAAATTTCATGACAAACCAATGTTAACAAAATAAAGTGATCAATAAGAATCAATTCCCCTTTTGATAATGAAGAAGTTGTTCATCAAAGTGACAAAGACTATCTATATTAATGTTTGTTCTCACCCTATTTCAGCACTAAGGGGGGAATGTTAGGTATTATTGTTTATTACATGTGTATGTGGATGATTTTATAATAATGTTTTTGTGTGTGATTTATAATAAAAACTCAAATATGTAATTATTAAAATAATAAAATGATTCGTATGTGAGCTACACAACACACTAGAATATAGGCTTGTGGGAGATTCTTTATGAGATAAGATAGAGATATTTTAGGGATAAAAAATTAGTGTTAAATACTTATTTATAGGAGTGAAAATATATATAAACTTTAGTATACATAAATGAATAAAAAATTATTTATTATTGACAAAAATCCTTTTGAGAGTAATCTTAGTAATGTTTCAACACTACACCTATCAATTATTTAATAAATCTTGTCAAATCATTGTCTTATTTCAAATGGAGCTCTCTATGGCATGTGTCCCTACCTGGGATACATTAACTTAATATTTCACATTATATATGTTTGTTCAAGACTGATCTATATTAATTTAAATATTATATTACATTTAGACTTGTTGGTATCCTATAGCAAAGATAAACCTCTAGCTTTAAGGGCTAGCTCCCTAGATTTCTCTTTACTTGATTATCACCTATACTACTTGTTTGCTTGAATTAAAAGGGATATAAGGAACATGAAAAATAACCTATGCTCATAAGTTGATACACTATAATGAGCTCCACTAGACTACCATACACTTTCACTAAGAAACATGACTCACAACACCAGTCTCAACATCCTAGATTGCTCTAACGTAAGTATTTCAAACATGGAGGTGATATACATTAAAATACTCAAGGTGAGTAAACATGAGGTATACTTTAAACACTAATGCTACTAATTACACTTTAAGATATAAAAATACACTAGATACACTTTATGTGATCTGTTAGAGAGAGAACTACTTGCATCAAACATGGAAGAGTGAAGAGAAGGCAAGGATAGATAATTATCACTAGACACTTCACTATGCACCACTTCACACACTTAGACAAGAAGTCATGAACTCAAGACTAGATTTTAAATATTTATTTCAAAGGCAACTATAGTATTCAAACTAGTATGGATTCACCATACTAGGTGAGGATTAGATACAAATGCCAAAATGACTTTACATTTATTGAACAAAGGAGAAGAAAGAGAAAAAGAGAAGTGGAAGGGTCATAAGGACAAGTGTCATGTTATTATAAATAGTTTAAAATAAAGATAATTAGGTGGAAAATAATTAAATAAGTGGTCTTGGATAAGTGTCCATCTAAAATTCATCATTCTCCTTCAAGTTGGCATAGAACTCTTCACTATCCTTCTTTACAACTGCCCTTTGGTGATGAATCCATTTGGCTATCTAAAACTACCATAAGGATCTTTGACACATTTGAATTATCATGAGGAGGTATCAACATGATTTTAACATCCATCATACACCTCCCTAACTGATAGATTTCATCTTGACACTTGTGTTCACTTTCTAGTAGTCATTCATTAGCCTTCCTCAACTTGTCTTGTAGAGGTGTATTATAGAGGTGTTAAGAAACATATTGAAGACATCTCTATATTCTAGTATATCAAATAGAACTTTAAGAAACTCAAAACATACTTCTCACTTCCAATCTTGGATAATCACCCTACCTTCTCACTATCTCACTCAGACTACCTATAATGAATAGTGTAGTAGAGATACTTTCATGCATCATTGTGATGATAATTGAGTATAGAAAGTTTAAACAAGTCCCTAAGCACATTATACAATAGTTTTCATCCATCAATCCAATTGTACACCTATATAACTAATCAAATCCTAAAATAAACACCATGTTATGGATATCTATACAAGAGATAGTATAGAACACATGGGTTGTGAGGAGCCTCTAAGAGTGATACATATGTCAAAACTAGTTTTAATACCAATTGACTCCTTTTGAAATCATTCTCATTCATGTTTTATATATTGGGTTTAGACAAGTGTTTTAGGAGGGTTTTTTGTCTCTAATACTGTTAAAAATAGTTCAAAAATCCTAATGTCTAACTTACAAACCAATTCCACTAATTTTGAGCTAGAGACCCTCTTTAATTATCCCCAGATCCTTCAGTCACCATGCAGTCCCTTTGTACAGGTGTGAGCAAAAGAAGTTAGCCTATCGATCTCCTTTTTTCATTTTGAGTAGGTCTAATAGAGGTTTAGGCCAAATTGACCATCTTTAAATGGTTACCTAAAAAAAGTTGGATCCTGCCATCCTTTTACTCTCTCATAATGGTTCTCAAATGTTTTGGAGAGTTCATGTAGTCATCTGAGTGAAGTTGGAAGTCATTAGAGTATAGGCCTAATAGGCCTAACTATGTGTGACTAGGTATATAACCCACCTATAGGTTTCCATTGACTTTAGGTGTATTTTCTATCTCCATCACACTAAAACTAACTATATACATCATCCCATGATTGTTCAAGGCTTATCATTCATTATTTCAATAGTCATATATCAAGTCTATAGACTATGTTAATATTAGAGTACTCTCTATCTATGATAGAATAGATAGTATCTATACTATTGGTATGACTAATGTGAGCCAATGAGGATATTTTATGACTCATGAGGACATTATAAAAAAAATTCAATGCATTTTCATGCTCCTATAAGTCTAAAATCATCAAATTTCATAACACTAGCTCCTATGACATTAAATGCAGGCAGGGCTTTAATGGACTGTAGGTTGATGTTAAAAACCCTATTTGATTAAATTTTACCTTGATTTCCTTATCTCTGAGGGTGAATAGTATTTTTTTCACTATTATATTAACTTATACTTTGTCCTTTTCAATATATGCCTCTACCAACTCACCGATTCTACACTCTTTTATTGCTCAGGCTAGTCTTCTATATGTATGATAATGTCCCCTATAGGAGACCATTAAGAAAGAAGTTTGAAAGTTCCTAAGGTGTTAATACAATTTTTAACACCATATTCCATAACCTTTATTTATATCAATCATCCTAAGGTCATTCCATACTTATATGAGTTCATCTCAGCTCTTCAAACCATACTCTCCTCAATGTACTATAAGTTTGCAGTCAAACTATAGATGTTGTTTTAGGAAACATAAGGCCTTCTTATAGGTGAAGATGTACCTAAACATTTCTTCACTCTTTTTTTATTTATTTGGGTCATTAATACTATCTCTCATATGTATGATCTTTCCTTATGATTGTAGATTATGTTATCATCTCTCATTATACGTCACTATTGCATTTCAAGCTCTAGGCTCAATACTGTAGCTTTTCATTAAATGTTTACTAATTACTTAAATTGGAAACTTGATGGAACTAAGAGTCCCTCAATATTCATCCTCTCTAACCAAAAAACTTATTTTCATGTCTTGATATTAACTTTAAGCCCAATTAACAATAATGGTAACATTAATCTCCCACAAACATCATAGTCTTTAACCAATAGATGACACTATCTAGAGCAAAAATGTATTTCATAAAAGGTAAGGTAAGGTTTCCCTTAAGTAAATTTTCTTGCTCTAATTGATTGCAAGTTTTTAGTTAACTTCAAGATAAAAACTATAAGCCTTGAATGACTTGATAAAATCCATTCAATTCTTGGGCATGAACACCACCTATATCTTAGGTTTTAGATGGCTCCTCCATGTTCCATATAGGCTTGTATATGACTACACATGATTGTGTATACTAGGGATCTATTCAATCTTTTCTCACTATCTTGAGAATCTTATCTCAATCAACCCTAAAGTTATTGAATTCTAAGCTTCCATGGAGAAACTAACTTTCATGATTTGGGAAGTTAAACATAGATGCCTTATTTGGTATGAATTCATTTGCACAAAGATAACCTCTGCAACTATGGAAACATGCTCTATAGACCACTGTGATATTCCTTTCCAAAAAAATGAGATGTTATTTCCCATCTTCCATGAACACACATGAAAAAAAATTGATACAACATGGATATGAATAAAATGCTCTACCAAAACACACATAATGCTTTGAAACATCAGATCAATGTAACATATGAGAAAAAATGTAAGGATGGAAATGTGAAGATAGTTTTGAGTCACTATCATTATTACATATGATTCATGAATGTCATTCCACTAATTTGAAAACTATTTCCATGGAATTAAATGCAGTTAATTCTACTTTCATCCACCAAAAGCATTCAACTCAACCATGTGTCTCCTACTCGTACTAGTTACAAACTTGTTGACCTATTTGACCTTATCAAGAGAGAGATGAGAAATATGGATTAGTTTTGATCAAATTTAGGATTTTCAAATCAATCCAAATGTAGATATGACTTGTGGGGAGTTGAATATGCATTGTTGAATCTTTCCCACATGTCAAAGCTATCATAGATTCTATACAACTTCAGAAAATGGCCTATTTTGTAGTTAAACTCTTTCTTGGTATATTGAACTTTCAATTGTCAATTACAAAACTAATTCTCTTACCCACTCTAACATATTGGATGTTCACTTACACTTTGATGCATTTGTCCTTTCATATGAATCGTACACTTTCATTAATGTAACCCAAAAGTGATATAAAATGACACTTAAGACAAATGACACATATGACCAAAGTAAATCATGTTATTTTACCCTAGTTATGATTATGGTGAACATTTATGAACCTAGGGGCACTATGGAATTTTGTAATTATGTTGGGAATCAACTTATTTGACTAGGGGGTCAAATTAGTCAACATTTTGGCAATTTCTTAGAGGTAGAAAATCTATTATGCTAATGACCAATTGCCTTCTCTTATATATTAGGCTATGGAATCACCTATTAACCATATTTGACACTAAATTACCTCTAAAAATACACCAAACATAAAACACTCAACAAGTAAATAATCACATAAGACAAGACAAGAAATCAAACATACTTGTGCTCTCATGAACACTTAAGAAAAACCACACAACTTCAAATAAACTAATTTATGCACACACCAACCTAGATATAACTCTTCCTCCTAGATCAAAGGGGAATCTTGAAACACTCTTTGATCCATGAAGTGAAAGAGTGAATGAAGCATATTACCTTTTGGGATTTGGTATTTTTGTCTTCATTTTCTTGATGTTTTCCAATCTCTTTGGCATGATATTCAATGCAACTATAGCAACCCCAAATAGATCACCTATGAAGGTTAATTATCCTTGCACTCAAAAAACCTCAATATTTTCAAGTGACTCCTTGGTTGTAAATTAATTCAATGATGTCTCAACCAGGTGTGTTTCCTTGACATCCATAGTACCTTGAATGGGATTAGACTATTAATAAACTGCAAGCTCCTCAAGATCATCAAGGAGTTTAATATAGTCCAACCAATCTTGGTCCTTATCCTCCATGAGGACATCTTGCTCCATATTCTTGTTCACTTGACCTTCCACTTTCCAAAGCTCTTCAAGTTATTCAAAAATCTCAATCTTTCACAGCCAATCATCTTTACTATCTTTCTTCTCAAGAAACACAACTTATTCAAACTATTCCTCTTGACCATGATCATGATAGTCATAGTCATCATATATTACTTCATGATGTTATTTAAGACATGGTTTTTTAATAGTAACTTTGAATTCTTTCTTCATAACCCCATCTTTCTCTCCTCTAATGACTAGACTATCAATACTTTCATATTAATTGAACATTTCTTGATAGGTTTGCCACATACCTTGATTAAAATATTTATTAATAGTTATAAATTCATCTACATCTTCTCTTTATTGACTCAATAAGGATTCCTTGTTCTTGTCTTCACCAATTGGAGTCCCTATGGTTATCTCTTCATCATATATGTGCATGTCACCTTCTTGATCATTTGTAACTTGAGTTTGCTTCTCCTTACTAATATCTCATAGGATAAGTTCTCCTTCAAGAAGAGATGAGGTGGGAGAGTGATGGATAGGGTCATGGGTTAGAGAGGGAGTATGAAGTGTGATGGAGGGATCATGAATGGGCTCATGGGTAGATGACAAGTTGGATTGAGCAATGGGGGAGACATGTTATTCATTAATAGTTTCACTTTGCTCATAGCATTCTTGAGGCTCTTCAACAACTACAATCTCATCTTCAAGCTCTTGGTTTTCCCACCTATTTTAAAATAAATACACACCATTGGATATACCATCTCATTTCATTCAAATCCTTATTGATGGCATAGTTAGCTTCCTCCACAACCATCCTCCACTCATTCATAAGGAACTAAACTGACTTCCTCAACTTCTTTATGAGATGAATAAGGATCACATCAAGTTATTCATCCTATTTCTTCATCACTATTTCTGATT
The DNA here is from genome assembly GCA_037957365.1 of Torreya grandis. Taxonomy (NCBI): domain Eukaryota; kingdom Viridiplantae; phylum Streptophyta; class Pinopsida; order Cupressales; family Taxaceae; genus Torreya; species Torreya grandis. Next base: position 521,817 of record JARHVA010008061.1, read on the forward strand.
TTAGAATGTTTGGCATGAGAGACAATAAAAACTTTGATTGAGGTGGAATTGAAATAGGAGGAGGAGGGGGATAATATGGGTTTTAGCGAGCTTCAATTTATTGAATTAGTTTCCTAGCTTGAGCTTCTAATAATGCATATCTTGCTTCCTAATATCTTGCTTTCCAATAAATGTAATCATTTGATTCCTCATGACAAGGTTGATGGGAATCAAATTGAGATGGATATGGAGACACTTCTTGACATTCTTATTGATAGGATTTTTTATATAATTCTTCATAGAGATGTCTAAGAACATCATGTTCATATGGAGTAAGAATTGTTATGATAAATTAAAACCCAAATCTATCCCCAAATCGCATACAAGATAAACTATGAAATGAATTAATCAAATATTCTAAAAATAAACATAAACATGCACATAATAGGAGACACCATATTTAACATGGTTCACCCAAGATGGGCTACATCCACCAAACTTGTCTAGTGTATTATTTCTAGCAATACAAGAAAAAAATCCTATAACAAACCTTGTTAAACCTCTCTACCTTTTACAACTCCTCTCTATGTATAATATTTCATTCTCTTTCACACTAAAAATAAACATAAACATGCACATAATAGGAGACACCATATTTAACGTGGTTCACTCAAGATGGGCTACATCCACCAAACTTGTCTAGTATATTATTTTTAGAAATATAAGGGAGAAACAAAATCCTATAACAAACCTTTTTACACCTCTCTACCTTTTCTACCTCCTCTCTATGTATAATATTTTATTCTCTTTCACACTCATACGTCCTAGCCATATATCAATACATTTTAGGGTAAAAATGCCTAAACATAACCTCTACCATTAGATCTAGAAAATTTTAATTAATGGCTTAGATTGACTATGAAATTATAATTTTACAAGGCAATTTTAACCCCTGTACCATCAGGGATTCAAAGAATGGGATCCAAACCTAGCTAAAATAACATCAAAATTTTAACCTCTGATCTTAAAAGATAATCAGGCTCCACACCTGACAAGAATAAGATGATCATAGAGCTGATAAAACCCTTGGTATGGTTGTTAAGGGGTATAGCATGGGTCATAAAAAGGTTGATAGGGAGGTGCATAATGGGGATTCTCAACATAACCACCCATATCAACTTCATTAGTCACATAAAACACAAAATTCAATCAAAATATTTTACAAGTACATGTTCTACTTACAACCAAATGATTGCATTCAAAGTCACCATTAGTGTTGTTTGAATGCTTCTAAAAGCTTATAAGAGGAAGAACACACCAATAATACTTCCACTCTTTTGGACCTTGGTCCCATCAGGCATGCTAGAACTATTGTCACTTAATATTTCACCCTAGATATGGTTGTTCAAGCCTAATCTAGATTGATTGAAAAATTGGATTACCTCTAGGCCTATGAGTTTCTTATATCAGAGGTAAACCTCTAGGTTTAAGGGCTAGCTCCTTAGATTTCTCTTTGCTTACTTATCACCTACACTAATTTTTTGATTATATGAAAAGGGATAGAAGTAGCATGAAAAGTAACCTATGATAATGAGGTGATACAACATAATGATCTACACTATAACACCATACACTTTCACTAAGAAACATGACTCACAACATTAGTCTCAACATCCTAGATTTCTCTAACATAGGTATTTTAAACATGGGGTTGATATGCATTACACTACTCAATGTGAGTGAACATGAGTTTAGATTTTAGACACTAATTTTATTCCTTACACTTGAAGCTATAAAAATACACTAGCTACACTTCATGTGACTTGTTGCAGGGAGAACTACTTGCATCAAATATAAAAGAGTAAAGAGAATGCAAGGATAGATACTTATCACTAGACACTTCACTATGCACCACTTCACACACTTAGACAAGAATAATGAACTCAAAACTAGATTAAAAATATTTATTTCAAAGGAAAATATAGTATTCAAACTAGCAGGACTTTACCATACAAGGTGTGGATTAGAGACAAATGCCAAAATGGCTTGCATTTATAGAACAAATGAGATGAGAGAGAAGAAGACAAGTGGAAAGATCACAAGGCCAAGTGTCATACTATGATAACTAGTTAAAAATCAAGAGAATGAAGTGGAAAATAATTCAAGAAGTGGTATTGGATGTAATTTTCCATATGAAATGCACCATTCTCCCTCAAGGTGGTGTATAAGTCTTCACTATCCTTCTTTGAAACTGCCCTTTGGTGATGAATCCATTTGGTTGTCTAAAAATACCATAGGTATATTTTAAATATCTAAACTATCATTAAGAGGTATCAATAATACTATAATATCCCTCATATTCCTCCCTAAATAATAGCTTTCTTCTTGACACTTGTGTTTACTCTCTAGTAGTCACTCATTAGCCTTAACTTGTCTTCACACTTGTTGTCTGAGTGACCTGTATTTGCTCATGGAGATGTATTTTAAAGGTGTTAGTACACATATTTAATACATATTTGTCCTTTTATATATCAAATAAACCTTCCTAAAACTCAAAACATACCTATCACTTCTAATCTTGGACAGTCACCCTACCTTCTCATTGTCTCACTTAGACTACCTACAATGAATAGTGTAGTACAAATAATTTCATGCATCACTATGATGATAATTTAGTATAAGGAATTGAAATAAGTCCCTAATCACCTTTTAAAATAGTTTTCATCCATAAATCCCCTTATGTACCTATAAAACCAGTCAAATCCTACAAGAAACACCATGTTAGGGTTGTCTGTACAAGAGAAAGTATGAGTAAATGGTTGTTAAGGAGAATATAAGAGTGATACATATTTAAAAACTAGTTTCAAGACCAAATCTTTCCTTTTTAAACCATTCACATTCATGTTTTCTACATCAATTTTAGGTAAGGGTTTTAGGAGGGATTTTTATCTCTTAGATTGTTAACAATAGTTCATAAAATACTGATGTCTAACTTCCAAATTAATTCCATTGAGTTTGAGATAGATACCCTTTTCAACTATCCCCATCTCCTTTAGTCACCATGCAATCCATATATACAGGTGTGATCAAAATAAGTTGGCTTATCAAGCTCTTTTATGCATTCTAAGTAGGTATGATAGATGTTTAGGCCAAATTGACCATATTTGAATGGTTCTTTAAAAATAAATGGCTCCTAACATATTTTTAATCTCTCATAAGGGTTATAAAATTATTTTTATATTTCATGTAGTCATCTAAGTGAAGCTATAAGTCATTAGGGTATAGCCCTAGTTCTAGGGCTAATAGGCCTAACTATGTGTGACTGGGTATATAACCCACTTATAGGTTTCCAATGACTATATGTGTATTTTATATATCCTAAAAAATCAAACCATATTTATACATCATCCCATGATTATTTAAAGGCTTCTCACTCATCATTTCAACACTCATATTCAATTGTGTAGACTATGTTAATACTAGATTGTTTTCTATCTATCATACAGAGAGTATCTCTATTATTTGTATGACCAAGGTGAGTCTATGAGGAATTATTATGATTAATAAGGACATTATGAATTAAATTTCAAGGCCTAATAATTCTCCTATAATTCTCAAATCATCAAATTTCATAAGACTTGCTCCTATGACATTGAATGCAAGTAGGGTTTTAGTGGATTGTAGGTTGAGGTTCAAAACCTATTTGATAAAATTTTACCCTATTTAAGTATATATGAGGGTTAATAATGATGGTTTCACTATGATATTAAACTATAATTTTTACTTTTAATTATATACCTCTACCAACTCACCAAGTATGCATTCCTTTATTGTTTAGGTTAGTCTTCTATATATATGACTCTATCACATCTAGGTGACCATTAGGAAATAAGTTTAAAAGTTTATTGTAGGTGTTAATATAGGTTTTAAAACTATATTACATACCCTTTGTTTCTATTAATTATCTTAATATCATTCCATACTTATATGAGTTCATCTCAGGTCTTAGAACCATACTCTCCTCAATATCTATGAGTCTGTAGTCAGACTGTAGATGTTTTTAGAAACATGAAGCCTTCTTGTAAGTGAAGATGTACCTAAAAATTGCTTCACTATTTTTCTATTTATTGTGGTCATTAATAATATATCTCATGTTTATTATCTTGATTTATGCTTGCTTACTATGTTATTATCTCTCAATATAGGTCACTAGTGCATTTAAAGCTCTAGGATCAACACTATAGCTTTTCATTGAATGTTTATTGATTAATTATAGTGGAAACTTGATGAAATTTAGAGTCCCTCAATATTCATTATATATAACCTATAAACTTAATTTAAATTTCTTTATATTACCTTTGGGCCCAAGCTATAAGAATGGAAACATTAATCTCCCATAGACCTCATGGTCTTTAACTAATAGATGGCAATATTTAGAGCAAAAATGAAATTCAAAAAAATTAAGGTAAGGTTTACCTTAAGAAAATTTTCTTGCTCTAATTTATTTCAAGGTTTGAGTTGACTAAAATATCAATGCTATAAGCTCTGAATGACTTTAGAAAATCCATTCAATTCTTGAGCATGAACACCACCTATGTCTTAGGTTTTGGATGGCTCGTCCATGTTCCATACAAGCTTGTATATGATTGCAGATGATTGTGTATATTGGGGATCTGTTCATTTTTTCCTCACTATCTTAAGAATCCTATCTCAATAAACCCTAAATTTATTCAATGCTAAGCTTCCATGGATAAATTGACTTCCATGGTTTTGGAGGTTAAACATAGATACAATGTTTAGTCTAAAGCCATTTTCACAAAGACAACCTATGCAACTATGGAAACATGAAATGCAAACCACTATGATATTCTATTCCAAAAAAATGAAATTTTCCTTCCCGCCTTCCATCAACATACATGAAAACGAACTTTAATACAACATGGAGATGAAGAACATGCTCTTCCAAAACACACACAGTGCTTAAAAGTGTCAGATCAATGCAACAAATGAGAAAACCTGTAGGGGATCAAAATGTGTAGTTTTGAGTCATTGTCATTCTTAGAGATGCTTCATGAATCTTAGTACATCAATTTTAAAAATATTTCCATGGAATTAAATTCTATGAATACTACTTTCATCTACCAAAAGCATTCAACTCAACCCTACCCCTTATGTTCATACTAGTTGCAAACTTGTTAACGTATTTGACCTTATCAAGAGAGAAATGAGATAGATGAATCAATTTTGCTTAATTTTGGTACTATCAAAGCAATCTAAATGTAAATATGATTTGTGGGGAGTTGAATAGTCACTATTGAATCTTTCCCATATGCTAAAACTATCATAGAGTCCATACAACTTCATAAAATGGCCTATTTTGTAGTTAAAATCTTTTTTGGTACATTAAACTTGTAATTTTCAATTAAAAAACTATTTATCTGACCCACTCTGACATATTGGACATTCACTTACACTTTGACACACTTGTCCTTTCATATTAACCATACACTTTCATTAAAGTGACCCAAAAGTGATATAAATGACACTTAGGACAAATGGCACATGTGAGCAATGTAAAACATGTTATTTGACCCTAGTTATGACTATGGTGAACATTTATCAACCTAAGGGCCCTTTTTTTTATTTTTTAACTTACATGGGGAATTGACTTATTTTACTAGGGGATCAAATCAGTGAATAGTAAAGTTACATGACAAAGCAATGTCAACAAAAGAAAATGATCAATAAGAAACCAATTCCCCTTCTAATAATGAATAAGCTGCTCATCAAGGTGACAAAGACTATCTATATTAATGTTTGTCCTCACCTTATTAGTGTTAGTGGGGAATGTTAGGTATTAGTGTTTCTTATGTGTGTTTGTGGGTGATTATAATATAATGTTTGTGTGTGTGAGTTTTAATAACAACTCAAATATGTAATTGTGAAAAAAATAAAATGAGTTGTATGTGAGCTACACAACACACTAGAAGATAGGCTTGTGGTAGAGTCTTTATGAGATAATATAGAGATATTTTGGGGATAAAAAATTAGTGTTGACTCCTTATGTTTAGGAGTGAAAATATATATAAATTTTAGCATATATCAATGAATAAAAATTATTTGTGATTGATAAATATCTTTTTGAGAGTAATCTAAGTAATGTTTCAACACTACACTTACAATTATTTAATAAATCTTATCAAACCATTATCTTATTTTAATTGGAGCTCTCCATGGCATGTGTCCCTACCTGGGATACATTGAAAGCTTTGTGTTAATCATCTAATATTGGCCATAACTCTCCCTAGCATGTATCCTTGTCTGGGATACATTTAAAGCTTATGGACTTTTATCATCATTTTTTTATAGCCTATTCCCATTTGGGGCATGTTTAAATCCATGACATTATCATTTTCACTCCTTCAAATATGTATTTTCTTGGGCCATCATCAATTTTTATCTCATTATTGGCATCAATTTTATTTTGTGTCAATATCATTCCTCATCCATCATCTCCATAGTATCCCAACCCATTTTCTCTCTTCATGCATCCCTCCCCTCATTTCTTCTTTTAAGTGGCCATCTATCTCATTCCTCCCTACATGTCCCCTCAAGGGGCATCATTCATCCTAACTTATTATCATTTATCCACAACCATGTTTTTTATTTGAAATACCATTACTTATTTAATTTTAATGGCCTTTAAAATATGGAAAAATGTATACATCTAAATTTTCTTTCTCCTCCATTGTTATTAATTTCATCCATAATTCATCATAAAATTAATCTATTCTAGTCCCCTAGTCACTAGTTTATCATTTCATAAATTTATTACACTTCTTACATCATATACTAACCTTACCCTTCATCCCATCACAATTAATCCTTTTATTAAGAAACCCACTTATCACTAATCCTCACTTATCCATTATTTTTTAATTTTTAATTATGATCCTACCTACCCCCATTTTCTCCTACAAATCACTATCTAATTAAAACTTAATCATCATTAGTCCTATCTAATGTAATATAGAGTCTTTTACACTCTAAAATCCTTTGCACTCTACCACCTCTAGATTCTTCCAAGTAATTTTAAATTCCTTAGAAATTCTCTCAATTTATCTATAAAATCATGCACAAATAAGATGCACTTCAATATTAAATCCTTCATGTCAACAAGACCTTTCAAGGTAAAATCCATGCAATCAATTTTTGTAAACAAGTATCCATATCATCCATAACCAACATGTTGTCTAAGTTTTGTTATAAGACAATCCAACACTTCCATCAAGCATTCAACTTGTCAATTTTATAATCCTAGAGCAAATCACTCATTTTGGAGGTAAATTATTTGCATAATGAAGGTATAACTCTCCTATTTTTATTATTTTTTGCATCATTTTTATCTACCTTTCCTATTATTGAGTTTTATCAAGAGTTTAGATTGATTTGAAGTTATTTTTGCATTTTCATCTCCATGTCCAAATTATAGCTAATATAAGAAGAAAGGCTTCCATGAATACCCTTGTAATATTTTTAGTTAGAGACCAACATGCAAAGGTTAGCATAATTTTTGCACATTTTTGAATTAGAATGCACATAGATGGAGGGAAGTCATATCTTATTTAGGTACCTATCTATGGATGATAAAATTGTGTATTGCATAAAGTAGGTAATTCTTCTTCGTTCTTGTATCATTTACATGGTATGATTGATTTATATGTTTTTGACCTCAAAAACCATTGTCAAGACATGTATTTGATATAAAAAAGAATGCTAAAGTTCATCTTCAACTATGTCAAAATAAATTCATTATGTATGAGTTGTCTAAGATAACTAATAATAATCCTCTTTATATCTACCAGAGGGTTATCCAAACTCAATAGGTTTGGTATAGGTTTCCAAATCATGTGCCTAAGATGTAGGGAATGAATCTAAAAATATCCCAAAGTTAAATCCATAATATATTAATGGTAAAAAAGGGGGTGTATCAAGGATATAATAAGGATATTGCATGAAATGAATTGATAAACAAGGTTAACCTAGATCAAAGATAAATGTAACATACTAAAATAATAAGAAAGTAAGTGGTGAAATGGTCAACCAATGGGCATTCTATGTAATCTAAGGTGATAAATGTAAATACCTAAGAACCATTTAGCTATACCTACTTATTTAGTATAATTAGGACTTAAGCATGGAAAAATAACATGTATTTATTATAACAGTAAGAAAATCAAATATATCTACTAAGGAAATAAATGAAAGATAATCATGATAGAGATTCTTACCATTATGGTGACTCGTTGATGCATCAATTTCCCCCTATGGCTCAAGTAGAAATTTTCCATAAATTTTGTGGGATGAATACCTAAAATAGAAAGAATAATACATATATATCCTTATTTGTGGATTTAGAATACTAGGACACCTCCTCAACATGACTTATCCTATTGAGCTTCAAATACCTTTAAGCAATACTATACCTCCAAGAATAAGACCTTAACCTTGAACTACTAATTTTACTACTTAAGAGTATAAATACAAGTGAAAGAACATAATATGAGTTTTTTGTTATATATATATATATATATATATGAATGACTCTAAAATTATAATTAACCCTAAACTCTAATCCTACTGTATCATCTAATCCAACATAGTCAAAAAGGATCTTGGCTAACATAGAAATGTATTGACCAAGCTAATATATTACAAGGAAAGAAATACATGAAACAAATTGTATCAACTTAACCAATACAATAATAATATAGAGTGGCTATAAAAACTATATATAAAGTACATTAAGATTTAATATGGTAAGAGAATAAAATTAGTTCCAACTAAGAGTAATGAAGGTATGATAGAATATGACGCAAACATCTCTTGTAAAGTACCAATATTCGATCCCACCCCATTATGGGTGCACTCCTTAGCACATACACTTAAGGAGATTGATGAAACCATGAGCCCCTACAAATTAAATCATAAATAAAGTGATAAAAATGAAAAATATCATGTGTATACATATTCTTCACCCAAATCTCATCATGTTTCACGTGTAATGCAGAATAGTTTTTTGGGAAAGATACATAACAACACAAAATAACATATCAAAAAATAATAGAAAAACTAAAAGTTAGATGAAAATAAATAAATTGAGATAAATACATACCTTAACTTACATTTATGATATAATATATGACACTTCATGTGCTACAACTAATCGATTGTGTCAATCTATAAACTCGACAAGTGGCCTTGAAAAATAAGAAAAAATCTAAAAGTTTAAAAAACAATTTGTTAGCACCTAAAAAACTATTTTACTTAACCAAGATCCTAGCACTTTGTTTTAATTTTTCAAAATATTATAAAAAAACAAATATATATAAATATAGAGGTAAATAATAAGAAGTTTTGAAATTTGAATTGGGAGGTCTAAATAGGCCAAATAAAAGATTCATTTGGTAATTTACTTATTTTTGAAAACTAGAGCTTTGTACCACCATTCCTAATGCAATGAGAGACTATGGATAGATAAAAATGAGGTTAATACATGGAATATCACCTATAATATCCATTAGATCCATGCAAGTAGGTGAAGCATTTATTTTTTGAATTGGTAAAATGAATCATTTATAAATTTATGTATTGGGGAAAATCTATGTAACAGATTCACCCTAAAAAGTATCAACATGTAGAGTAGAGTGTAATGGGTGATGGGTAGACTAATAAGTGTCAAATTTAGTGTTATGTGTATTTATTATATCCAAAGGAAACAATCATCATTGTCAAGCTGATGTAGTTGATAAAAAATTTAAAACCTTGTCGATATCATATGGTTTGGTTGGTGTAGTCAAGTCTCAAGAATAACTATAAAGGTTGTTAATATATATGGTGGAACATACAATATCACCATGGCTAGTATCATGTAGGGTAAATTGCATGGTTGATACCATATAAGTATGGCCAATATAGCAGGAAATGAAATGACTTGGTTGATATAGTGTGTTTATGGCTGATGTTGTATAAAGTAGTTGTATGGTCATACCATAAAGGTATGGCTGATACAATTGAATAAAAGATACATGGTCAATACAATAGACACTATAGTAGGTAAAATAACAACAATGGTCTATAACATTATATATATATATATATATATATATATATATATATATATATATATATATATATATATATATATCAATTTTAGTTTTTAATGTAATATTTTAGTTAGATTTTGATGTTATTTTATATTTTGTATCAAAATATAACTAGGAACTATTGTTTGACTTTTTAAAGTCATCAATGATTATGGAGGATCATAGAAGTGATTTAACTACCTGGCTATTTTTTAGACTATCAGATGTGGATAGATCATGATTGATCAACCTAAAATTTGGAGGAACTATGGAGATGTGTTGGGTTATTTTGAGTGTTGGGATCAAATTACCAACACCTTTAGATGAGTGGTGGATGGGGACATGGTGGACATCACCTTCACCATAGAGGATGTACATGTTATATTGGATATAGTGATAGAGGGCTTGCCTATGATTTTTGATGTGCCTTTTTTAATAACAAAGTGTCAAGATCTATCCTGATGGGCCACAAGGTTTTAAAAGTATGACCAATTTAATTATATCATTATAATCTTGAATATTTACATGTCATAAATTTTATACATATAAAAGGTCATCATCAGTTTCATGACCATGAATTTTTTTTCAAAAATCATATAGTGTGGTTCCATTATAAGTTATACCCTTGTGTCAAACTACATTGGATTAAGGTACAACATATGATATGGGAGCTACAATATGGGTACAACTAGTACATGGATTTTATGGGATGTTGAGATAGGGATAGAAAATGATGGGTTCCATCATGTTCTTTACCCACTATATTATTGATATATTTTCCATGTATAAACCAATAGAACTACCACATCAAATCAAGGACCACATACCTTGGGTTTGGAGGTGGGATTAGGATCATGTGGTGAGATGGAACCCTTTATATCCAATGTTGGATATATATATATATATATATATATATATATATATATATATATATATATATTAGATAGTATGGATAACATACTAGGGCACCATTGACACATGGGCTTCATATCCCTTCATGATATAGGCATAGGTGAGGGTTCAAGTCATAGGTTATTACACTTGGTGGATGGATCCTCTCTTTTGTAATTGATTCCTAAGAATTTTAGATGTGCACATCCAATAGCATTATTGGAATCCCACCCCATTAAGTGAGACATTTGATAGAGCCACAAGGATTATGGGGATAGGATGTACCATATATTATTCCATTTTTGTATACCTTATTGTATCCCACATGGGGGAGATGGTAAAAACACCAACGATAGGAAAGGTGGGTAGAGGATCAGGTGAAAACTGATCTTGGTGCACCTATGGAAGAGGTGCCACCACTAAAATGAGACATATTGGTTGTATAAGGATGAGTGAGGCCATTAGGTGATTAGGGATAAGTGGTTTAGTGAGATAGGTGGGTAGGGGATTGATGAAGCTTTAGTTGAGATAGTGGGCATGTCCTTAAATATAGATCTGACAAATAGACCATTAAACAGGAGATCTTATAGATAGTTAAAATAGAACATGCATTAAGTATTTTACTATCACTTTCCTTTCTAGTTTTAGAGATATACATGATAGGTACTAGTAATAGATTTATTATTAGATTATGATATTATGGAGATCTCATGTTAATCTGGTTTACTTTTTTCAATTTTGTATCAGAGATATCTTGATGGAAGGTGATGGTAGAGACCATTGACCACAAGATCTTAGATGGCATGATGTTTGAGCATGAAACCATTTCTATGGTGGATCCCATTCTACCTTCTACCTAAGATCACACTAGATGATTTAGAAGTTGGTGTAACTATGTGGAATATACGATTGTGAAACTAGGTTACTAATATTGATGTTTCAATAGTCTTAGAAAGAGGAGAGGTTGGGCATGCAAAATGTGGTTGTAGCACATGTTTCATTATCCATGGAGAGATAGACACAACTATCCTATAATAAGAGTGGGAGTTGAGTTAGTAGATCTTTGACCTAAATATAAAGCTAGCTAGAACACAAGGGAAGGTTATATAAATTTAATCTTACAAACATACACTCGAGCGATCTCTAAATGAGGATAGATCCACAGCTTCCTTAAGTAGCATGAAACCTCACCCACCACCTAGGTATGAATTCAAACCACAAACATAGATGTATATATGATTATATATTTTAACTATAAAACTTCTAACTCATATATGTATATTTCATTGATTCCTTATTTTCTACATTGGCATGTACTTATTTTGACATTGGCACATTTTATGGTTCTCATATCATGTTATGAGTATGTTATCATGTGATGTGTGTTTTATTCATTTCTATATTATGTGATCAAATTCATGGTCAAGAATAAAAAAGGTAAATCATAATAAAAATAACATCTTAAGTAGATAGAGAAATCAACAAACAAAAGATGTAAAATAAAAATGAATGTAAAACATACCAAATTTAAGTAAGATGAAAATTTTAAGGCAACACATAAGATATGTAAAATATTGTTAGCAAAGAATCACAATTCACATCAAAATGTAAGATAAAATAAAACATAAAATATGAAAAATAACTATAACAAATGATATCTAATGTAATAAATTATGAAGTATTGATCGAGGAAATTAAAATTACTGCAAGATCATCTAATGAGTGAAAATTAAAAATCAATGCTTGTGCTAAAACAAAATGTAGACAAACACAACCATATAGATACATAACTATGATAACGAAGATAGTGTGGAGGTGAAAAGTGATGGGTTTCTATGAGGAATCCCTGGTTATATTCCCCAAGGGATTATAAAGTAACTCATAAACTAAAAAACCACGAGATGTTATGTTATGTAAGGTAAGAGTCAAATCTAAAGTAAAAATAGAAATGGGATTGTAAAGAGGAGGGATGTGATCAACTAGTCAAAATATCCATCAAGTGGATATTGGGAAAGAAATGATGGAGATATAAGAAAGCAAGGTACTACAAGGGTGATGTATAAATCCTTAATGAAAACAAGATAATCTAATCAAGTGGGAAAAGATAAGATATTTCAACATCAAGGACTTAGAGCCCCACCTAAAAAGTGTAAGATTGGGCTAAGATTTAAAATATGAATGTTTTCCCATGAATGAAAAATGCATGAAAATGAAAAGGATCATACCTTCCCACAATGTGGTATTTGCTCTTTGAGACCCCTTATAGATCCATCATTCTACTATGAATATCGGTTGCTTACATGAGAAAGTAGGTGTCACCAAAATGTAATATATAGATAAGTAGGAGACCTCCTACCCCATTTTATAGGCCTACCACACCACAATAGACCTCATCTCTATCATGATTCCAAATTTTGAGTTCAATATTTGACTAGAATAGGGGGTATGCCAAGAAAAGATCACATATTTTGGTGTGATCTTGATTTTAAAGATATGTATTTTATCATTTAACATTGTCTCTTCTAAAAATAATATGGATTTTAACTCTTTTGTATTTTTCCATTTTCCTCATCCATATGGATTTTAAAATTTCAAACATTGGTGCTAAATATTATTAGCATAAGGGAGCCTACACTTAGCAACTAAAGAGTAAAATATAAAGACCAAGATGCCTAACATTCCTATACTTACACCATAGGAAAAGATTACAATCTTAAAACTAACCCAAGTGTGCCTCAAGTGAAAGGAGAAAAAAATATGGGGATTATGGAAGAGAGATTCATGTGAAAAATATTGGAATTCATAATGAATTCAAAACCAACAGGATCTCTCCTACAAACCATTACCACGGCACAAGTAAGAAAAATATTACACAATAAATCTATGTAAATGTATTAACAATCATCATGTGAATCTCAAGAACCGACCAAGTAAAAAATAAATGGGAGTGCCTATTAAATAGGCAAGCTAGGTTGTTTCATGCAACAAAATATTATTACATGAATAACCATAAATTTAGAGTTTTTATTATTATTGTGCATTCAAGAAATATGTGCACAAATAATAATATCATCTCCAACAATAAACAAACTCATGAAATAATCTTACATGCTTTACTCTAACACCCTCCTTTAAGCATAGAATAGGGAGTGAAAAAAGAGAAAGCAAAGAGACTGATGGGTCCTAGTAACTAGGCCTAATCAGGTACCCATGTACAAATACATAGTGAAATATAAAGCATCCCTATGGTAACCATTCCATCTTACTAGACTACATGGATGATGAATCTCTATAACCACCAAATTAAATATGAGTCGGTACTCTATATGAGGCTAACTCTGTAAAAAACATTGATCTCAAAACACTGAGAAAAAAGAGTCACCAAGGATGAAATGTATCACTACAAGGTGCCCAAAAACAAGTAACAATAGCTAAAGTCAAGAGAGCAAAAAACATATGCCTCCAGGTACCCCAAGAAATCAAATGGCTCAATACTCAAACATAATGTTGAAGAGGTGCATTGTATGGAATGAAGGCCATCAAATATAAATGCACTCAATCAACTACATCTACAAGAAAAACAAATTGTGTACTAACAATGAGCACAACACCTATATCAATAGTCAACACACCCCCCCCCATAATGTTTAAATGGGTGTAGTGACTCAAAAAACATCTAAAAGAGTGGGCAATCCCATGATGTAAACACTTAAATTTTGACACTGGGCTACACCAGACTAGTTATACTCTAGAAGGAGAACAAGCTCCACTAAAAAATTTGAAGGAGACTATCAACAATCAGATACAAATATGAAATCTCTCAATAATGATGTCCCTAGTGATGATGGGATAGTCAACAACTAGATAAGTAAGTGATCAAACATGGAGCACACACTTGAAGTAAAAATCTCTATAAAACTCATTGTGACTATAAATAATGGTCTCATCCTATAAAAATATCACCAAGGAATGCATGAATTTCCAAAATGCACTCAAGCTATGTAAAATGAGAGATGCAATCTTAAAAAACACATATGCCTAACAAGGAGCTCAAAAAACAAGGAGCATCATATGTCAGGAGGAGCAAAGTGTGGTTAAAGAAGCTAAATAGTGGAGGAATGGTGCCTATATCATCCTCACCAATAATGCCTCTTATGCTGCCAAGAATGATCCAAAATCCACCCCAAATCAACACAAATAGTGGATGAAGATCCATGCATATGTGTGGGTGCAAAGTCCTTAGTATAAGAATGTGAGGTAACATCCAAAGAAGTGTCAGGTATATCATGTTTGACCACTATAATCTTCAGTTTCTCAACCCTGAGTGAAGGTGTAGAAGAGCCCATATGTATCTCATAATCCTCACAAAGAGTGGAGTGAACGAAAGATGGAGCTCTATCAATAGATCCCAATGAAGATGAAGCACCTGCATCATAACCAAGGCCATGTCGATAAATATACATAATAGGTTGAATAGGGTGAGAAATTCCCTATAAATGCTTCTCAATGCCTACAAGTCTGGTAGTATGACCCATGAAATGAAGCATGTGGGAGCTAAAGTTAGTGGTATGTTTCTCAAAATAAGTAGTCATAAGTACAGGTGGAACTGGAGTGGGATGTGCATAGTGTGTAGCAATATAAGGCACATAAGTATCATCTATAATAAGAGAAGTACCAATAACAATGGGCTACTTAGAATCTGGTAATCACACTATAAAAGTTCATTAAGTGGATGTGTACCAAATTTAATAACATTACATGATGGAATGCTAGATTGATGTTGTGTACTAACTAGTTTTTTCTATAGAGAATAAATGAGGTCATCCTTTCCATGAATCAGGGAGCGTAGAAGAGAATTGTACATCAAAATTTTCATGTTTGCTTCCTAAAGTGTTAGAAAAGAGGCCATAGGATCAATGGGTTATATAAGACTTAGGAGGGTACTAGCAAGATCCATACCAAAGTCAAAAATAGGAGTAACAACCACTGTATCAAAATGTGCATCAATATGTAGAGGTGTAGATACCTCATCCAAGTGACCACTAGTAGCAAGTGTCTCATCCTCAAAAAATATGTCCTCACTAACAATGGAAGGAGGACAAGAACTAATAAGAGAAGATGAATATGCCAAAGAGTCCTTATGCAAATCATCGTCAATTGAAACAATCTCACAACTAAGAGAAGATGGTGGAGAAACATAGTCACCAATAAAAGAATCCTCACTCTAAGAGGAAGGAGAAGAAATAGGGACATGTGGAGGTGAAATGACCTCATCAAATAATGTAGAAATAATGTCCCAAGCTTCTTTAGGTGATGTGGCATGCTTAATATGAGACTACAAACTCTCAAAAACATGAAGGTGAATGACAAAAAGTTCTTTCTTTTACATGGACATAAGCCATGTAATACCATCCTCATCTATAAAAATGGGTAAATCACTAATAATAACTCTCCACAATCCCTTCATCTGCAAGTGTAACATCATTTTTATTTTCCAGATGGTGTAGTTTAAAGCATGAATGGGTTTAATCATATGAAAATCCATAATTAGAGGCATAAAAAACTAATAGTGGCAAAAAAAATGGCCAACGAGGGATGTCAATTACCACTGAAAATGCATTTGTGAGTATAATAAGTGGCATAAAAGAGTACAAAACACTCAAAATAGGATGTCAAACTATACCAAAAATATATTTTATGTATAAATCAAATTAAAAAATGAAGTTTTTTACAAGGGGGTCTCACCACCTATGAGACCAGACCTCACCCTTTGTCTTCAACTAATGAGAGTGAAATAATATGAGTGCCAAAAAAACACTCATAATAAAATGGTCCTTTTACAATAATGTGTCCTACTTATGTAAATGTCTCCATTACAAACAATGGTAAAAAAATAACCCCCCTTATTGGACATGAACAAATATCTATCCTGCATGATTAAAAACACCATCTACCATCATCTGACTATACGCAACTCCAATGTCAAGAAACTACCAATAAATCTATTCCAAATCCATTCCACCAAAGGCACTCATAAAATATTGAGATACAATGATAATATGCTAGTACTTGCCACAAGAAGGAATATTTTTTGTTTAAAAGTGACTAGGAAAAAGAGGGGATCTAAAAATACATGAATATATATGTTAAACTTTTTTAAAAACCTAAGAAGGGAAATACTATGAAAAAAATGGTAATCATGTCACTAAAATTCATACAAACTTACAAAGTGTAAAACACAAGCATTGATATGAGAAATCACCTCAAAAGAGGGATATCACAATAAAGATAAAAAAGGAACACAAAGGGAGCTAAGGTTGACTATAAGGTGAACACAATGATAAAAATAAACTTAAAGATGATACCAAAGACCTATAAGGGAAATTAAGGCTAATTATAAGGTGAAATAAAATTCTAAAAAATAAAACTGAAAGGTGCTAGCAAATATCCACAAGGGAAACTAAAACTGACTATAAATGAAATAAATCATCCCAAATGATGAAGAATAAAAATGTACCAAAGTGCCACAAAGATAACAATGGTTGACTATAGCCTTACTTGGGGGATTAAAGTTAGTTATATCCCTAGGAATTAGAAATTTGAATATTCAGGGAGATTCTAAGTTGGTCATAGATTCCATTAATAAAGCATCTAACATTGGTATCCATCTAAAAGACATCATTACGGACATCCAGTTTCTTTTACAAAAGTTTTTCGAAGTTGAGATTACCCACACCTACAGAGAAGGTAATAGGGTCGTTGATGCTTGTGCCAACCTTGGTCAACTGTTCTTGGGATGGAGGGTATGGTGATAAGGGGCTCATATACCCCCAAACATTAGAGAGATCATTCAGAAGGAGATGACGGAGCATGAATGATGCACATTGATGATGAAGATAGCTTTCGAAGGCGGTCCACATGGAGAAGGCCATTACGGATCATGGAAAATGATAACCTTAGTACTTCCTTGATTGTCATGATTAATTCCTTGTATCATGAGGTGGAGGTGTGAGAGTCACATCATGAAAACCAAGGGGGAATTATTTTCAAGCATGAAAGTAGACGTCACTGCAGTAGGCCATTTTGTAAAATGAGCCTCACATCTGCATTCAGTGCAAATGGAACCGAGGGCTTGTTACTTGTTCGAAAAGCTCAAGGTGGTAATTGGGGTATGAAGAGCCAAAAATTCAAGAAATTTTGGAGGACACTGGTGGGAAATAGGCTTCTCAAGTTTTTGAGGTCACTAAAGAGCAGGGTGATGATTCTAGGGGAACTACTGATAATAAGGAGAAGATGCATGTAGAAGAAGCTAGTGAGGGTTCAGAGAATGAGAATGATTGGAAAATAGATATTGGGGCCTTGAAGGTCTGCATTTAAAAGCTGTAAAAGGTCTTCACCAAAAGCTTTCAAAATAACATTATGTTGAATACGACTATGTTGGAAGCAGTGGGTAATCCAGGGATTGCTGACAATGCGGACAATGAGAATCTTAAGGATCTTGTTAATTATATAGTTATGTAGTTTCATCCTTTCTGACTCTGGTCTTTCTAGTGTTTTCTTTTTCTTCTAACTTTATTTCTTGGTTGTGCCATTGGTTTGGTGCTGGCATCTTTTGTTTGCTAGCCTTCTTGTCTTTTTTGACTGTATAGGGTTCGGCCCCTAGTTTGCTGCCTTAATTAATCAAAAACAATGGTTGACTATAACACTATAATATAAAGTTGTAAAGTAAATGTCATCTTAAAAATAAAGTACTAAAAAGTAAATATCATGATACAAGAAATATATATAACAAGCGTCATACACACTAAGGATAATAATGTAAGGTCAAATCATATGATCAATGAGAAATAATAAATTATCTCACAAAAAATGAAACATCTGTACACATTTCATTTTTTACATCCATAAAATCTTGTTGCAACCAATATCTAACTCAAACCATAATCTCTTCTACATTTTTTGAAACATGTGAAAGGGCTTCCTTATGGATGAGTTTGAGAGATAAAGTAGGAGAACTAGAATGATTATGACATAGATCCTCTTGATGATAATATTATAAATATGGAAGAGAAGGTGCCACTTGTGAAGGAAGTGGACATACATATTCTGGTCTAAGATATGGTTTTAGCCGTAGTGGAGGTTGATCTTCCATCTTAGATGGGTCTTTTGAATCTAGTTTAAGGTCTTAAGGCACAAGACTTATAAATTCTTAGAAATGTTGCTAAATATATCTATGTCTAAATTTGGAATGTGTATAACATCCATACCAAAGGCAATACATCTCCCCTTTTTTGGATATATTCAAGTGTAACCTTGAAGTTCATGTTCAACTAAAGAGGAAAATTAACTAAATTAAGATGAATTACATCCACATACTGGGAAAGATGTTGACATTTAGTCAAATAATGTGTACTGGTTCCATGGAAACAACAAGAGATCCTAGGATTATATTAATGTGGTGGTAAATTATACATAGTAGGAGTTTTTCCTTACAGCTTTTGTTATGCAAAAAATCTCTACTAGGCTCTACACTTTTGAGTTGAATGATTGAAAACCTTATGAAAATGGGAATATGGATTTTCCTTAGGGTGGGTGGGCATGCTGTCAAATATAACCTTCAATAATAAACCACAGTATTTACAAAAACTTCCATGTCATTTGTACCATCTAAAATAAGAGGAACTAGTTCCATAACATATATGGAAATAAAAATCAAATATGGAATGATGTCAAGAAGATCTAAAGGCTCAAGATCACTATGTCATATAAGATCATCTAAGTTAATGCTAGATGAAAATGAAGGTTTCTTGTAAGAGTGTTAAAAGTAAGAATGGTAATGTAGGATTTTTGCATCCTTGGATAGGATATATCCAAACAAGTATGGGTCATCTAAGATTTAATTACCATCATAATTAGGATTAATGAGATCCACATTAAGGGATTCAACCACTTTTTATCTATAATACATGTCATAAGTTGGTTTCTTAGAAATAAACACATAAGGGGGAAACTCTTTAATTTGAATTCTATGATAATTGGGTCACAAAATAGGAAAAAACCAAGTGATGATGCTATGAATATGGTCAAATGTTCTAATTTTTAGGTTAATCTCATTAGGCTCATCATCATCATAATCAAGGAGTTTTGGTGGGATGTTATCCAAAAGTTTAGGGTGACCACTATAACCTCTATTTGAAATAATATTATAGATAAAACATTGATATATATATAATGGAATACTAGGTAAAGGTTCAATGGTAGGTATCTTATAGACAAGAAGTTCTTGAAATTATTCAAAATTCTAAGGTTGGTATCACTTTGTACCTTATATATGACACCCATGTAAGTAAAATTCAAACATTGGCATTTAGAGGAGGCTATTGCTCTCATGTAATGATTCCAAGGATGACTGAGAAAGATGTTATAAGAAAGAGGAAATATAAAGATTGTATCCTTCACCCTAACCATAATAGACAGTACTGTGATAAGGAGCCAAATAATCCTAATGGATGAATTTATCTTTAGTAGTATCATTAGCATTGATATGGGTGGACCTAAGGTTACATTAATAATATACTAGATATTTTATGAATTTTAAATAATTGAGACAAGTTTTATAACCTTCATCAATCAAGGCTTGTTTGACTCAGATATTATCTATTTAGATGCTAATAAATAAAGGAGGGTCATTTACACAAAGGATAATTTTGTCAGGGGTCATATAAGTGACATGAAATTTGAGATATATGGTTATATCTATTATGAAATTAATAATTATAGACATCTCTTCACACTTTTGTATGATACTTTCCTCATACCCGAGCAAGGTAGCTTCTTTCCCCATAGGTGATGGTTGAGGAATTTTTGTGTCAAAAAAAATATAAATAAAGAGGTTTCTATGTCATGGATAAGTACTCATGAGCTCAAGAAAATGGATTTAAGATACAAGTCTAGGAAACTCTTTTATTGGATCCTAGTCATCATGACTAATATGAGTTGGATAAGATTGTATGAGAGGAATTAAGTTCTAATATTGATCAAGTCTGACTATAAATGAAGCTAAACTAGATTTCTCTTAATTTTAAGTTAAAGTATATGGTATTGGCACTATAAATATATTATAATTAGGTTGAGGCAACTATATCAACTTGGCCAATTCATTTGGTGACATAGAAGTGATAAAAGCATATTATATTGGGTTGGTCAATAGAGTAAAATCAAAATTGTGCATGGAAACAAATTGTATTTTGTTTTATGATATATTAGGAATATAATGTGTCTAAGAAATAAAATATATCAAGTTGGATGATACATTTAGAGCTAATCTATAAATAAAATATTATATTAGGTTGGTCAATACAATAGAGTCAACTTGAAATTATATAAGGTTGGTTGTAGTAGTGCAAACACAAGGAACTATATTGGGTTGATTGATACAATTGGGTCAAAAAAAATTATATCAAGATGGCTGATACAATTAAATTATCTGAAAGGACAAAAGTGATGATTTTACTAAATATAAAAACTAAAAACTAATGTGGAGTTTAAGCCTAACTTGTTATATAATATGGAGGATGAATATAAGTCCTAATAAGATGAGGATGAATAAATGAAACAACATGATTCATGTTTTTCATGTTCACCAAGTTCTCCTCATTTTTGGAAGAATAAGCATAAATTATGCTTTCAAAAACATTAGTGGTTATTTAGGAAGAGTTTTGAGTTTGATTATTATATTTCTAATTTTGAGAGTGATTGTGAATAAGGTTGGTATAAACTTAAAGGTGAGCATTAACTTGCTTAAGTGATACACACTTTACATTAGACTAATGAGCTTTATCAACCTTAGCATATGTGTGTTTTCATTCTATAATCATGGCTTCATGATCAAAGTTACAACAAAAAAAAACTAAAATAATATGACCCTAATTAAAATGGAACCAATAATGTTTTTGGAATCATACCAATGGTTACTAGGGAAGGAAACATCAATATGTCTAGGTGAGGGTATAAGAAGGCATATCCTAATGTCATTAAGGGTAAGGCATTGATGGACATCACATGTGTTGATTTTTGATGGAGGAGGAGGTTGGAAGGGAGTTGCCACTATAGGTTTAAAGAGAGTCACTTTGTTGGATCTTTCTAGAATAATAGCATGGATAATTATCTTAGAGACAAAAGTATCAGTGGCATCATCATTTTAATGCTTATTATTAGGTCTTATAAGCATTCAAGTGCCTTCCTTAGGTCGGGAAGGCTCAAACTATCTTGAGAGATGGTCATGGTGTTTATCTTAGTCTAAGGCTTCATCTGAGGATTTAGGAGTGAAGGACCTAATAATGTACTACAATCTAGTTTTCAATGCAGTATTAAAAAGGTGGAAGAGGATCATATCATTCTCATCTTTGTTAGCTAAGGCTCTTCAACATTTGATAAAATATTGCGTAGTCTCATTTTCCTCTTTATTACAATTGATAATGTTGGCTAAATTATTTTCCAAGTAATTCATTGGATTTAAAATCTTAGACCAATGCATTAACTAAGTCTTCTAAGCTATTGATAGGCCTAATTTGGTTGCACCACTCTAAATCATCACTAATTAAGGTTTTGACTAATAATTTGGTAATAGTAATGGTGTTAAGTTTAATCCAATCCTTATAAATATTATCAACGGCCTTCATATGCAAAGTGAGATCATTAAATCCATTATAGGATATCATATGATTAATATCATCAATGTCATTGTTGAAAATATGAGGAAAAAAGGGTTCACTCTAAAGGTGTTTAATGACATTTTTACAAAGCAGAGGTAGTGGAATGAGGTTTTCAAGAGATTATCTAAGTGGGGTGGATGTAATTTTGATATGGAATTCCCAACTAAACATGTTTAGGTTTATATTTCATTTTCATAAGTTGGTTGTGCAATTGTAATATTTAAGCATTAGATGAAGTTTGCATAGTATTCATTTGGTTAACTAATTTCAAATTGACTTGATTAGGATCAATAACATTTTGGTTGGAAGTATCATCTTGATTGGCCTATAGAGATGCATTATATGGGACATTAATGCTTTATTTTATATGATTAATTTTGGTAGGCCCACTAAAATAAATACATGCCATGTTAGTACCTATATTAGGCATGGTGGTCGAATAAGGAAAAACAGAAGTCATAAATTGATTTTCCCCAAGTCTTGTGGAAATTTTTTGAGTAGGGGAAGGAGGACATTCCACATAGGTTTCCATCATGATGTGGTATCTAATTATAGATCCCTTTCCACAATTTTCATGATTCTTTTGGAAAAATATTTCCATTTGGTTGTATACTCTATGTCACACTCCTCTCCACCCTCAAAATCATGGGCTTTGAGTAGTTGATGTCTCCTAGATTATTTTTTAAGATTTTTATATGGATCTATTATAAATAAAATTTTCACCCTAAGGAGGCCTACTATATCCTCCTTCAATTTGATGTAACATGGAATCATCTCTCAAGTTATGGGTGAATTATGGGAGAGATGAGTCTCTAGATTAAAAGACTAACTCCTTTGCACTACACCTACAACTAACCAATAATTCACTTGATTTTGATTAAAAGGGGTTAGAAAGAGATTAACAATAACTTTAAAAAAATTATGCACCAAGATGTATCCCACAAACCTAACTAAACTTGTACTATGAAAGACAATTCACAAAATTGATCTTAATACCCAAGGTTCTCCTAACAAAAGTGTTTCAATATGAAGGTTGAATGCAATATGTTTCTTAAGGTAGATGATTATTAGGTCTGATATTATACATAATATCCTTATTTTACACATAAAGAGACATAAACAAATAATCATTTACAATTCATATGACCTGTTAGAAGTCAATTAAAGAGTGAGATGAACACAAGGAAAGATGACCTTCACTTGCTATTCACTATGAACTACTTCACACACTCAAGAAATAATTTAAGAACTCAAAATTATTTTGTAAATTTTTATTCTAAGGCAAAATTAGTAGTCATTTTAATAGGGCTTCGCCATACCAAATGTGGTCCCTTTACAAAGCTAAAAGTGGTTGCTTATATAGAGAATTGTGAAGAGAGAGAGAGAGAGAGAGAGAGAGAGAGAGAGAGAGAGAGAGAGAGAGAGAGAGAGAGGTAGACATAGGAGAGAGAAATGATAATTTTTCATTCATCATGAAATAAATTAACCTCTTCAATAAATGAGAATAAAATCATAGAAAAATCCCTTGAGAAATGTGTCAATTTGGTCTTCAAGTAACTCCATGAGGTTAGCAAAGATGATAGGAGAAATAACTCATTGAGTATCTTTGAGGTTTTGGAGATATTCCACCTAAAAACAAAAAAAAAATATTTTTTAAACACTCCTCCAACTACTATGAGCATCTTGACACCTTCCACAATGTCTAATGTCTCATATTGACACCTCCATAATCTCTCTACACCAAAAGACGCTTTCTTGAATAGGGAGTTATCAAATTATTATAAACTAACTTGGGGACTCTTGAAACCTTTAATATAACTTTAAATATGTAAATTATACTTGAATAACTCATCATAACCTTCCTTAAATTGATATATATCTTGGACACCTGCCTTTCATTCTCTTACTTGCATATCATGAGGTTCTCTTTCATTGATCAAGTAGGTCAACTAGCAAATTAGGCCTAGTTGCTTAACACTTGTCACTTAGATGTCCATAAGAATTCAATAACACTCATTTAATAGGTTATAACATGTTTTTTAATTCCCTTTGTCCCCTGGTCTATCATGAATACCTTAGGAAACTCAAACTTGTTATTTCTTGCTCATCTAGATGGCAACCTTATTTCACATTAACCCATTGAGACTGTCTTTAACACACATAACTATAAAAGTGATTTCATGGATATAAAATAATTTCAAGTTTTGGGATGTTAAACAACATACTCATATACCCCCCATAATGGTTCCATTCAATCACCCATATTTACACCTTCTTTCTCCTTAGAAACCTACAAAAATGTAGCATTTATCACTTCCATACTAGTGACATTATGGAATGACTATGTGATCAGGACCTTACAAGAGTGTTCAACATGTTCCAAATATTAAATATGTAAATTCAATGCATTTGGATGCATTTTTTTAGATCTCCTCCATCGGGATTCTTTAGGATTTAATAGAGGTTTAGTGAGGTTTAGATTCTTAGCAATGGTTCATAAAGGTTAGGCTCCCAACCTATGAACTAATGCCACTAGTTTAAATTATACAAGATACCTCAACCTTTGTCATATGACTAAAACACAATGAAACTACTTTTTGTAGTTATGATTTCACAAAGGTGCTTCTCAAGTGACCATCATGCATTTTGTGCACTCCTAAGGTCATTTTAGGCCAAAATAGTCAATTCTAAGTTATCCTCTGCAAACCAATGTCACTCTCACCTTTATAACTTCCATAGGAACACTTAAATTTTATCTTTAGGTTCCCATTAAACCCTTTATTACTTATAACC
The DNA here is from genome assembly GCA_037957365.1 of Torreya grandis. NCBI lineage: Eukaryota > Viridiplantae > Streptophyta > Pinopsida > Cupressales > Taxaceae > Torreya > Torreya grandis. The sequence goes on from JARHVA010008061.1 coordinate 547,339, forward strand.
TCAGTCTCTAAGTAGTGATGCTTTGATGAGGGTATTAGGCTAATAGGTCAAATGATAGTGATTCTTGTGTTTTGCCCTTAAAGGGAATGATATAATCACTTGGACACCTTTGATTATATGTAATCCAATCCCTAAACCCCTTTTATCCCTTGTTTTGTATTATTTAAGCCATTTTATTCCTCCATAACACTTTACATAGTCCACTAACTAAACCTCAGGGTGCAGTTGTAGGTTATCATAAGATGTGGAGACCCCTATAGGTGATCTTTGTGCTCTAAACAGTTATGTTTCACATTAATTTATGTTCCTTGAGGTTATTATAATCATTACATATCTAAATGAATTCAACTTTGCCTTGATAACCCTAAACTTGACTCTAGTTCCTCGTGACTAGCTATAAGTGGTGATTGGAAGGTTTTAAGACTTCTTTTTTGACATTTGACACTAAAAGTGTTGAGTAAACTCATTAAAAATTTGAGTTCATTTAATACCTATACAACCATCTACGCCTATTATCCTATCAACCTCCTCCATACACTAAGATATTGCCTTTAGGTCTGATGTGTGAAAAGCTCTTAACTCATCTAGGCCTTCTAGGCTTTCCTCATGAGATGATATAGTGTGAGGCTAATTCCTTATTCAAAGATACTAAGGTAATTTTCCAATAATATGTAAACTTTCATTACATCCATTTCTCATCCTTGACTTTAGACCAAGAAGATAACTTCTAATTGGTTTGGTAGGTAGGCTTATGATCTCATTTGGTTTGGTATATGCAAAGATTGAATGACTCATGTTTGGTCATTTCTCTAACTTATTTTTGGATTTTTAGACTTGAAATGACATTTTGAACTTTTTCACATCTTTCACCACAATTTTTTCTCGCCATTATGCCTTATATCTTCTTTTTACACTATGTACACCCTCTTATGTGTTTGGCCTTAGGCCTAACAGACCTAAACAAGCTTAGTTAAGCTTATATCATTTTTTTGTATTCAAAGATGGATTACGATTCATAGTGTGTTATTAAAATAGATCATTGTGTTTTACATCCCTTAGCAGACCCTTCATCTTTTCTGTCACTTAAGATACTTCATCACCTAGATTGGGCAGGCTTGTAGGTGATGAGAACTATGTAATGGTAGGCTTAGGTTTGACTTGTCTTTTATTATCTCAATAATAAAATATTAGATCAATCTTGGTATCAAACTCATGGCATTTATGCTTTGAACTCCACTAAACTTCCTCACAAGACTTTGAAACTCTAAAACTCCATCATTCTCTATCCTTATCCATTTAGGCTTGGCTATAGGTAGTGATCTCTTAGAGATTTTTGAGTACCTAGTTTTCAAATTAAATTGAATAATGGTGCCATTTAATATTGAATATAGTGGAAACTATTACAATTTCAAAACATTCAACATGGTTCTCTCACAAACCATTAACACCTTCAATCCTTGAAGTGTCCTTTCTCACTTTACACCCTACCTGTAGGTTTAATTTTTACTATAGGTCTACTTCTTGAGGGGCAATATTATTGACTCTTTGTAATTATATATTGTACCACTTTTGCCTTGATAAAATTTAACTATCTCTTCAAAAGGTATGTATATTCTAAGTAGATATCAAGTGTTCACAAATTTATTCTCCAATATATAGAGGACTATGTGTATAGTGGTTCATGTATAAGTATTTTATACATGAGAGTTAGAGACTCTTCATTTTCTCATATCTTATTTATTGATCTTCAATGGATCTAGTCATATTTTAATGAGTTTCAAAGAGTTCAAGGTACATCTACATGTTTTCAAGACGCTTCTAACATAGACTTAGACTCATGAATGTCCACGTATAGGCTTGTAGGCATGTGTGTGACTGAAACACTTTATTGGACTTAATTTAAATGTGTACTTGTATAATCACCATCATTATATAAGACTCCTAATAGTTCAATGGTCTCGCCTTCATACTACCATGATTTCTCATTACGACTTAGACCTAACATTGATACTCAGACCTAGAGAAGGTTGTTAAAATATTGTACAAGCTTTCCAAAGAGCAAGACACTTAGAGAATATAGACAAGATTAAATTATAAGGGAGAGTAATAAATTATCTAATAATTAGGATATTATATTAATAATGGATTCTATGAAACCTCTAAAAGTGACAATCCTTCAAAAAAACCAAAACACACTTGCAGTAGGGTGGTATGCTCACACACTTGAGGAATATTTTCCTCTTGTTGAAGACATTTAATGGAGTTGAATTGGCTGATTAAACTACCATTTAAAACATATATTTTACCTATTAAAACATACCTCAAAACCATTCTTTTCCATCAAATTTTTAAGTGGAGAAACAAGAACAAAATCGACCTTGCTTGGATGGACAAGGCATAGTGACCTACTATCACTCTTTGCAATTTGTAATAAAGGAGGGGCCATGAATATTCAAACTAATGATACTAATTATAATATTATTATTACCCCTAACAATTTCTAAATATTTAGCTCCCAACTCTCTCTCTCTCTCCTAGCCATACCATCCACTTGAATTTTACCTTTATAAGCTTGTGAAGCTAGTGATGGAGGAGAGAGAGTCTAATGCATCTATACAACTTGAAACTTGACCCAAATCTGTAATATGAATTGTATAATTCCAAGGGACACTCTAAAACCATTTTTATCTACAAAAAAAACTTCCAAATCTATATAAGTTCCCAAAAGTACTTGTAAAATGGTATTTTTCTTAATTTAGGTGTTGATCCTAAAAATTTGTTAGTATCTGACCATTAATAAACATTTTCTGACATTAGGTACATTTGGTAACTTTTTGAAATGTTTGAATTTAAATTTATTACATAAAAATCCTCCAAATTATCCAAAAAGGTGACTAAAATGTCATTATAGTACATTAAAACATGATAAAGGTTAACACATGATCATATGACCTTTAATAAACATTAATAACCTTTTATAATGACATTAAACTATATCAAACCTTTGACCATATTTGACAACATCAAGACCTCATAAATGACCCCTAGGAATAGACAAGTACACATGAGACCAAAACTTAGACCATTTAAGACCATGATAAGACCACATACAAGTTTTGATAATCCCACGAAAAGTTTTAATCTATAAGGGGTTGACCTTTTTGACTTGGGAGTCAAAATTGGTCAATAAATTAGTGATTCATAGGGGTAGCATGCCTTTAATTTTCAAAGATCAGTGGAATTATCCTTTCTCATTAGGTAATGGGGTCACTCTAAAAATAGAACATGACACTTACCTTCGAACAAATTTAAACCTAACAAACACTAAGAAAAACACCACACCAAACATGTGTCATAAGACACTTGGAGGAAAGAACAACACAAAATAAATAAGACAAACACATGTGCATAAATCACTAAGGGAACTCAAAACCTACTCTAATATGTACAAAAATATAGAAATAGACTCAATAACATGGATTCAAGTGTATCCCATTGACTGGGATACCCAATCCTTTTATATTTAGTCTTGCTAGTTGAAAGGCAGTATGCTCTTTGTAAGCAATGATGACATAAGGTCCACCCCACAATTCATAAAACTTAGTATGCCTACCAAGTTTATCTCTATCAACATCCCACTTCAATACAATATCCCCTTCTTGGTATATTATTGAGATAGCTTTCTTGTCAAAGTTTCTCTTCACTTGTGCTTGGTGGCATTCCATGGTGTGCATAACATGATTCCTTGCTTCCTCTAAGGCCTACCCATATTATCTCCATAGGATCATTCTCCATCCTCTAAATCTGATGTGATAACTCAATAGATAGTAATTCAAGTGAAATAAGTAACTTGGCTTCTCTCCCATAAATAATCATATAAAGAGAGTTGCCAATAGCAAACTTGGGAGTGATCCTATTAGCCCATAAGGTTGTCTTCAATTTAGTATGCCAAATCCTTTGAATATATTCTATAGTTATCTTTATAATTCTGATAAAGTTATTATTAATGGACTCATATATCCCATTATCTTGGGTATAATAATTAGAATAATTACTCAAGTATATGCCATATTGTAGATCCCGTTCCATTGTTCTTATTCTATTAAAAGCCGTGGCATTATCAAAAATTATGGTTGTAGGCACCCCACACCTTGTTACTATGATCTCATAGAATTCAAAAACTAAAGTTTCATTAGCCTCATTGAGGGCCACTTACTCTACCCACCTTGTGAAATAGTCTATAGCTATAAGAACCCATGTGTGACCAGTACTAGATGGAGTATTGATCATTCCAATGAAATCAAGCCCCCACTGCATGAATGGTTGTTCAAATTAAATTGGGTGAAGAGAAATGGTTGAAAGTATTTATTTAATTTAAAATAGTGCATAAATTTGACACTTTCTAACCCAATCATATGCATCCTTTAATAGTTTGGGCCAATAGTAATCAGCCCTCATTATTTTTGTAGTTGTAGTTCTAAGTGCAAAATGACCTCTTGTTGGACCATAATGGAATTATTCTAAGATTTTATCATCCTAATTTATTTATACACATCTAAGTAGTATCCAATAAAATATTTTTTGAAAAATACCCCATTTACAAGGATATAAGGTATTACTTATAATAAGTATCTCCTTTTTGCTTGATTTAAACCCATAAGATACTCCCCTGTTTGAAGGAATATCACCATTTATTGTGTTTAACTTGAAGGAGATGAAGTGGTAGATATACTAGTACCTTATTTAAATACCAAAACCATCTCTTATTCTTCCTTTAGGTCTGATGCTAGGTTCTCACACATCCCTTTTCCTCTTACTAGTGCAGTGGCCTTGATCTCAACATCATATTCCATCACTTTAGTTATCCAACCAGCCATTTTAACATTCAATTCCTTATTCAAGAGGAATTATATTATGCTTGGATGGGTTACCATCACATTATTTTTTTATTGGACACCATATGTATAAATTTATTAACACTTCTTATCACATCTAGTACTTGATTCTCAACATATGTATACTTTTCTTCATAGTCTTCTTGTCCTTGACTAAAAAATGCTATAGGTTGTTCAAGCCCTTCATTATTTTATTGCATCAACATAGATGATATGTTTTTGTTGTTATAAAAATCATATAATAAGAAATATGTAGATAAATTAGGATTGATTAGTGTGGGTTCTTGAGTAATAGCTTACTTGATGGCCTCAAAAGTAGTTTTTCCTTCTTCAGTCCATTAGAATGCTTGATTTTTATTCAAAATGGTTTTTATAGGCTTTATAAGATTTTAAAATATATGTATGAGCATTATAAAAAATTTAATATTTACAAGGAAACTTTTTAAATCCTTATTATGCTCAGGTAGTGACAAAGTTAGAATGGCCTCGACCCTATCAGGGTCAATAGCAAGTCCATATTTAGAAACAATGTGTCCAAGTAACTTACCTTCATTAAAAAAAAGACACACTTATTTGAATTGATATAAAATCCATATTTTCTACATATTTCAAAATATTACACTTAGATGCTTCAAGTGGTCACTATCATTCTTGGAGAAAATTGTTATGTCATCAAGGTATATCAATACCTTCTCATTGATCAAACCTTGGAAAGTCATATCCATTTCTCTTTGGCATGTGTAATATAAATTATATATCCAAAATGTATTTATATTTTAGGCATATTTTCCCCATTTGGTAGTGAATTTTTTCTTATATTGGTCTTCTTCTTTGACCAACACTTGGTTATACCTGTTAGGGTGTGGAGCTAAAAGCTTCAAACTATTGCAGACACGAAGAAACAGGAGGTTGCTGAAGATCTAGAAGTACCAGCATCGGTAGCATGACTGACGTCGGTCATTACCAGTGCAGAAGGCAACTGACATCGATAGGGAGTTGGCCGATGTCGGCAGAACCAGGCATGCAGGGACCGACGTCAGTCGCCTATGTGTTCCAGAACTGTTGTTGATGAATAGTCAGTTAAGTGAAGCGAGTGTTTGCATGTTAAATGACTAATTATAGTCATGAGCTATGTGTCTAATTATTTTAATTAGAGTTCTATTTTTGTATGCATGGGATTCTATTTAAAGACCCATGAGGCATGTATTGTAAATCAAGCAAGCAAGTAAATCATTGAAGCAAGGTCAAGGAGATCTACAGGTGTAAGGTCAAGGAGATCAGCTGAAGTATTCAAGGAGGGGATAACAACTCAAGCTATTGATTTTGTTGTGTTGAGCAAGAGAGAGATGAAATAAGGTCTTGAGGTGTGGCAAGCCTTTGAGGTGGAGGAAGAAGTGGCATCTTCCTTATTGTATTTTCTTCTAGTAGTATTTAATACAAGAGTGTGTATTATCTCTCAAATTCTTTGTTGTCTCAAGTTTCTAGTTACTTAATCATTCTAGTATAATTCTGTGTTTAATTGATTATAAGAAAGTAATCAATTGTGCTTCTGTTGGATAAGGGGTCCCCTAACAATACCCTGAATATCCATCCAAGAGTGATAAACATTGAGAACCTTCTACTACTTGAAGTATTTGATCCATTGAAGGTAGAGGATAGTATTATTTTAATGAGATCATATTAAAGTCTATAAATTCCACACATAAATTGATTTCACCACTTTTCTTTCTCACATGAACAAGATTGGCAACCCATGAAGAGTGTTTGATAGGAAAGATGATCTTTGACTCTATCAACTTGGTGAAATTCCTTTCTCATGATCACTTCCACATTAATATTGATTAGCCTTTACCTCTACCTTACAAGTTTATATTTGGATCAATTTCTATGGTATTTTTATCTAATGAGGGATCAAACCCCTTGAGGTCACTATACTTCCAAGCAAAGATATATGAATACTCTCTACATAGTTCAATGAATGATGCCTTTTATTCTTGTGTACATACCTTCCCAAGATTGAGTAATTAATATTTGAAGATATCCACCCTCTCATGGTGTTATTATTTATTGGATATGATTACTTTATCTCTTATCATTTTATCACTTTCATTGAATATACTTTCAAGAGTAACCAATCCTTTAGGAAGCTTGTTGGAACTTAATTTGACAATTTGTTCCCCATATTGATGTTGAAACTTGTCCTAGTTTTTGTAAGATAATTCAGCTTATGTTATAGGAAACATGTTATTTATTTTTCACTTTCAAACACCTACCAATTTACATCATTATCCAGTATGGAAGGCCTTACAACTAGCATGATGTGTGACTAAAATTTTAGGTTCTTAACATCATTGGGAATGTCAAATTATGCTCCAACTAATGCTAACCTATCATCATATTGATTATCTTCCCTTGGGACTAATTTGATGTCAAAATCTTCAAATTATTCAATAATATCCCACACTCTATGCTTATAGGACTTCAACAAAGTGTTCTTAGATGAACTCATACCTCTTAGTGTACAACTAGTGCACTATATCTTATGGTTTTCACTTGTTTGATTAATACCTTCCTTTTACATTAAATCCCATTAATTAGATATTAATACTTTGTTTTATTTCAATAACAAATAAACTAAAATATAATATCATAGTAGTACCTTTCACTTGATGGCTAAACAAGCACCATTCCAGCACCTGTTCCATTCTTGTTTCTTGGTCCATCAAACAACAACTTCCACAAACCATCATCATCATCATCATTAGGCTTAGAAAGAGAAGGATGGTTTTACCTTCTTCATGTAAACAATATAATCCAATATCATCCTCTTCAATCCCTCTATATGGATCAAACTCATGATTTTCTACCCCCCCCCATTCATCAAGGAAGAGGTCTAAAATGTCTTCAAGATGAACAATTGGTTCTTGATCCCTATGCTAATATTTTTCATCAATAAGGGAAAAATTAACATTAGTTATATTTAGTTTGTATGGATCAATATGAAACCTTGAAATAGGTTCTGATCTTATAGTAACTTTAGTGCCATATATTGTCCAAAAATCCATATAGGACCAAAATGATAAGTAACCACCTATCTTTGTCATGAAGTCCCTTGACAAGTAAAGGTAAAATTATGGTGGTAGATCAACCAAAATTACATATTTAGTAATAGATAAGTTGGGACAAGCATGAAGAGTTAGATTCAAACTCTTGACAACACCAAATGTCTTAGTGGTTTATCCATCTAGTTATAACACGCCTTTAGCATGAGGTTCATACTTGAGGCCTAATTTATTTTCAATTTGATCTGGCATGAATGAGATAATATCCCAACTATATATCATAAAATTATGCACCAAAAAATCACCAATTATCACTAAATCATAAAATGGAGGAGGCTTGTTCATTTTACCTTGTTATGGTTCACTAATTTTAGACGTGTTTGCATATACAGTAGTAACTTTCCTTGCTACTCCTAATGATAGATTTAGCTTAGATAGTTATTGAAACACATCCCTTTTCCTTGTAATATACAAAGTTTCCCACATAGGTATACTTACATGAAGCATTTTCATTTGATCTATTATGTTACGAGAAGAAGCATAAGTCATTGGTTGTCCTTTAGCATTCATAGTATCACCTTGGGATTGCTTGTTTTGGTATACAAAAGTACCTTTTTCATTATTATTTATTTGATATTATTGAGCCTTGAGAGGTATATTAGGATATCTTACCCCTTTATTCATGGATGTAAATTCATTTTAACCTTTTCCACTCTCTTTTATCTCTTCAACAGCTCTTCTTTTAGACCTAGCATTGGTTGCAACTAAATTAGCCACCCCTCTACTTGATTTGCCCACTTGATTTAATGCAAAAAAATCCTCTCCTTGGAAGTTAACAAATTTATCACTTGATTTACCTTACTCTCTAAAATCCATAACTTGATTAGGAACTTCATCTTGTGTCATGGAAGGAAAAGTTTTTTCTTGTGCCACATAAGTTGGATTCAATGTTCCAGCTTGATTGGTAGATTGTTCATGAGATTGATTCTATTCAATAGGAATTTATTTATCTTGCATTAGATTATTTTTAATTATTACCAATGCTCTTGAATTATAATTTGGATTTGCATTGAAACTTGTATATGGTCTAGTATTAGTAATAAGAACTTGTCCTTGAGCATTTCCTTGAAAAGGTGGTCTATTTGATTGATAAGGATGATAAGATTGATATTGAGATCTTTTAAGGCATATAAAACTGATTTTTATACCTTTCCATTGCCATGAATTTGTTTTCAATGTTCTTAATAAGTCCTTCCACATCATTTTTCTGACTTGCTTGACTAGGGTTATCCAATTCATGACCGGTTATGGTAGGAATTAGGGCAAGAGATGGGTTATGGGTTGAATATCAAAAAACAAAGGATAGGGGTCTTGGATCAAGTTATTCTCAACTATTATATAAATTTCAAATGCATTTGGTAAAGTATTCCCACCCATGGATTGGATCATAACCATAATATTACTATTAATGCTTTAAGATAATTGAGAAAAGCATAGTTTAGAGTGGGTCTTATAAGAATTGGGATTCTATCCCTTGTATTTTATAACATATCACTGAAGTCTTAAATTAATTATTGGGGGTATTTCTTTATGGTAGTCAATTTTTTGACCGAGGACAAATGATCACTTTTATCTTTAAATATCTTGATCAAATTCTCTCTTAATTCATCTCATGAGTCAATTAAATTAGGAGATAATGTCCTATACCACTCCAAATATTTGATTTTTAAACTAATTTCTAACAAACTTATTACCACATTCTCTTGTGTGATGTTGTGGATCTTACAAAAGTTTTCCATGTCTCTAATGTGTTTAATTGGAGTAAGAGAGGTCTCTCCATTGAAATAAGACACACTCTTGAGGGAAGCGATAGGTATATCATCATATTGTTGAAGATTCAAAGGATAATAAATATTGAAGGCAAAAAAAGGCATATTTATATCCATGTTATCATCCTTAGGAGAACTTGGATAATATGGAATAAAGAGCCTCCTTCTAGGTGACTTGATGTATGGGAGAGTATGAGGAAATCTCTTTATTTTATATGAATACCCTAAGGTAATTTAATAAATTCAAAGGGAATACCTTTCAATTTTGATCTTGTATTTACCTTTGTAATTAAATTTGGCTCACTAGTCAATAACTAGGAGTTCAAGACATTTTGGAGTCACCAAATGATGAATGAAGAAGGTTGTTACTCATGGAATAGTACCAAGACTAGCATCTATCTTGGACAACCTTTTTTATTTTGGGTCCCATTGGGAATGCCATAAATATTATAAATCAAATTTTCACCATAATAATGCCTACTTTATCCTCCTTTAATTTTATGCAACGTGGAAACATATCTCAAGTTGTGGGTGAACTATGGGAAAGATGAGTCTCTAGATTGAAGGGGTATCTCCCTTGCACTAAAACTACAACTAACCACTAATTTACTTTATTTGAAGGAAAATGGGGTAAAAAGAGATTAACACTAACTTAAAAAATGTTATTCACTAATATGTATCCCATAAACCTAACTGAACTTGCACTATGAAAGATAATTCACAAAATTGATCTTAACACCCAAGGTTCTCCTAACAAAAGTGTTTCAATATGAAGGTTGAATGTAAATATGTTTCTCAAGGTAGATGATTAGTAGGTCTGATCATAGACACTAATTTCCTTATTTTACACTTAAATGAGACACAAACAAATAATCATTTACACTTCATATGACATTGAAGAAGTCAGATTACTTACACCAAGTATGAAAGAGTGAGATGAACACAATTAAAGATGACCTTCACTTGTCTATTCACTATGAACTAATTCACACACTTAATCAAGAATTTGAGAACTCAAAATAAGTTTGGAACTTTTTATTCCAAGGAAAAATTATTAATCATTTTAGTAGGGCTTTGCCATACCAAATGTGGTCACTTTACAAAGCCAAAAGTGGTTGCTTATATAGAGAATTATGAAGAGAGAGAGAGAGAGAGAGAGAGAGAGAGAGAGAGAGAGAGAGAGAGAGAGAGAGAGAGAGAGAGAGAGAGAGAGAGAGAGGGGGGGTGGACATAGGAGAAAAAATGATGAGTTTTTAGTCATCATGAAATTAGTTACCCTCTTAAATAAATATTAATATAATCAAATAAAACTCCCTTGAGACATGTGTCAATCTATTCTTCAAGTAACTCCATGAGGTTGGGGAAGATGAGAGGAGAAAGCACTCATTGAGCATCTTTGAGGTTTTGGAAATCTATCCACCTCAACACAATGGAGTTACATTTGTGAAACACTCCTCCAAATTATATGAGTATATTGACACCTTCCTCAATGTCTGACATCTCAACTTGACACCTCCATACTCTCTCTATGCCAAAAGACACTTTCTTGATTAAGGAGTTAGCAAATTATTTGAAACTACCTTGGAGACCATTGACACCTTTACTCTAACTTGAAAGATGTAAATTATACTTAAATAAGTCATCAAAAAATTCCTTCAACTGATATATCTCTTGGACACCTACCTTTCATACTCTTACTTGTATATCATGAGGTTTTCTTTCATTGATCAAGTCATGCCAACTAGCAAACTAGGCCTAGTTGCTTGACACTTGTCACTTGGATGGCCATAGGAATTCAAGAACACTCCTTTCATAGGTGAAAAACATGTTTTAAGTTCCTTTGTCCTCTGGTATATCATGAATACCTTAGGTGAACTCAAACATGTTGTTTCTTGCTCATCTAGATGGCCACCTTACTTCACATTAGCCCATTGAGACTGTCTTCAACACACAGACCTATAAAGGTGATTTCATAGATAATAAAGATGAATTTTAAGGTTTGAGAGGTTTAAAAACATACTCATATACCCCCCATAATCGTTTCCATCCACTCACCCATATTTACACCTTCTTTCTCCTTAGAAACCTGTAAAAATGTAGCATTTATCACTTCTGTACATTGGTGACAGTATAGAATGACTATGTGATCAGACCTTACAAGAGTGTTCAACATGATCCAACTATCAAATAGGAAAATTTAATGCATTTGGATACATTTTATTAATATCTCCTCCATCAAGATTCTTTTAGGGTTTAAGAGAGGTTTAGGGAGGTTTAGATTCTTAGCAATGGTTCATAAAGGTTAGGCCCAAAAACTATGAACTAATGCCACTAGTTTCTAGTATACAAGGTCCTCAACCTTTCCAACATGTGATTATAACTCCATGAAACTAATACCATACAATTATGAGTTCACAAAGGTGCTTCTCAGGTGACCATCATGCATTTTATGCACTCCTAAGGCCATTTTAGGCCTAAAATGGCCAATTCTAAGTTATCCTCTACAAACCAATGTCACTCTCACCTATAAAACTACCATAGGAACACTTACATAGTTATATTTAGGTCCCCATTGAACCCTTTCTTCTTTCTAACCTCATAATCTAATGTAATGATGCTTTGAGGAGGGTATTAGGCTAATAGGCCTAATGATAGTGTTTCCTATGTTTTACCCTTAAAGGGAGTGATCTAATCACTTGGACACCTATGAATGTATGGAATCCACTCCCTTGATCCCATTGGATCACTTGTGTTTGTCTTGGTTAATCCATTTCCTTCCTCTATAACACCTTACATAGTCCACTAACTAAACCACTTAAGGTGTAACTGTAGGTTATCATCATGGATGTGGAGACCCTTATAGGTGATATTTATGCTTTCAGTAGTTTTTTTTCACATTAATTTATGTTCCCTTAGGTCCTTATAACCATGACATATATAAATGAAGTCAACTCTACCTTGAGAACCCTAAACTTGTCTCTTTTTCCTCATGACTAGTTATAGGTGGTGATTGCAAGGTTTTAGGACTTCTTTTTTGACATTTGACACTACAAATGTTGAGTAAACTCATCAAGATTATAATTTAACTAAATAACTATCCAACCATCAATTCCTCTTAGTCTATCAACCTCCTCTATACACTAATATATTACCTTTAGGTCTGATGTGTGAAAAGAAGCTCTTAAGCTCATGTAGGCCTTATAGGCTTTCCTCATGAGATGCTATTATGTGAGGCCAATTCCTTTTTTAGATATACAAAGGTAACTTTCCCAATGAAAACTTTCATTACATCCATTTCTCATCCTTGAATTTAGACCAAGAATACAAATTCAATTTGGTTTGGTAGCTAGAATTATTATCTCATTTGATTTAGTATATATAGATCTTAAATGACTCATGTTTGGTCATCTCTCTAACTTATTTTAGGATTTTTAGTACTTTAAATGACATTTCAAACTTTTTCAAACCTTCGACCACAATTATTTCACACCACTATGCCTTATATATTCTTTTTACACTATGTACACCCTCTTGTGTGCTTGGCCTTAGACTTGACATACCTAAACATGCTTAGTCAAGCTTATATCATTTTTTTTGACTTAAAATATGGATTATGAGTCATAGTGTGTTAGGAAAAAATATCACTATGTTATTTAAATACCTTAGCATACCCTTCATCTTTTGTGTCACTAAAGATACTTCATCACTTAGACTAGGCATGCCTATAGGTGATGAGGAATGTGTAATGGTAGGATTACATTTAAATTATCTTTTATTATATAAAAACATAGATATTAGATAAATATTAAAATAAAAATTATGACCTTTATGATTTTAAATCCACTCAAATTCCTCACAATATGTCAAAACTCTAAAACCCCATCATTATTTATCCTTATCCATTTAGGTTTGGTTGTAAGTAGTGATCTCTTAAAGAGTTTTGAGTATCTAGTTGTCAACTTGAAATGAATAATGGTTAAATTTAATATTTAATATATTGGAACCCATTAAAATTTAAAAACATTAAAATTGGTTCCTCTCACAAACCATTAACACCTTCAATCCTTGAAGTGTCCTTGCTCACTTCACACCATACCTATAGGTCTACTTCTGCTTGTAGGTATACTTATTGATGGAAAATATTGTTAACTACTTATAATTATGGATTTTACCACTTTTTTATTGATAAATTTTAATTATATCTCTTCAAAATTTCTATATATTATAAGTATATATCAAGTTTTCACACATTTGTTCTCCAAGATGTAAAGGACTATGTGTACAACGACTCATACATAAGGATTTATACATGAGAGTTGGAGACTCTTCATTTTCTCATATATTATTTGGGGATTTTAAATGTGATTCATTCAGATTTTAATGAGTGTAAAATATTTTAAGGTACACCTCCATGTTGTCAAGACAATCCTAACACAAACTTGGACTCATGAATGTCCACTTTTAGGCTTGCAAGCCTATGTCTGACTAAAACATTTTGTTGGCCTTTGTTTGAAGGTGTAATTGGATAATAACCATAATTATATAAGAATATAAATAGTTTCAATGGTGTCTCTTTCATGATACCATGGATTTATCATTACCACTCAGACCTAACATTGATACTCAAACCTAGAGAAGGTTGTTCAACTATTGTACAAGCTTTCCAAAGATGTAAGGCATTTAAAGACTATAAACAATATTTTATTCTATGGGAGAGCACATAATGTATCTTATAATGAGGATATTTTATGAATAATGGAGTACTTTAAGCCTTTTAAATTGAAAATCCTTCAAACCAACCAAAACACACTTGCAACATGGTGGTATAATCCACACACTTGAGGCATATTTTATTCGTCTCTATTGAATTTTGAAGTGCATAAACATGAACTAAATTAGAACCTGCCTGGATGGACAAGGCATAGTGACCTGTTGTCACTCTTAGCAATTTTTCATAAAGGAGGCGCCATGAATATATAAACCAATACCATTAATTTAAATATTATTATGACCCATAAAAATTACCAAATTTTCA